>CM059197.1:54910512-55490989 GCA_030323885.1 Branchipolynoe longqiensis
ATTTCTTCGGGTGATGAATTCACCAAGGAGCGGGCAGAGTCTGGTTTGCGCAAAAAGCGGAAGACTAAGTCCAAAAAGAAGAAGAAGAAAAGGAAATATTCTTCTTCTGAGTCGTCCACTGGGTCTACTTCTACGGAATCAGACTCAGACACCGTATATGAAGGGGTCTATGCGGACATTGGCACTAAAGTGGCTAAGAAGGTGGAGAAGCCAAAGGCTAAGCGGATTAAAACCACTACGCTTATGCGCGAGACCGTGAATGGTCATTTTCGCACGTTCAAACCGGCGGAGGTTATCTCCAAGTTAGGAGATGAGTTAACAGGCATAAAGGGTGTTCCCAACTCCATCATTAAAGAGATGGATCGGGATGTCAATATGACGGATGACCGTAAGAAGTTTGAGGATGTGTTGCACACAGTGCATAAGGCAGTGTTGGCTACCCTAACAGCTATTGTTCCTGTGGCTAATAGGATGCAGAGTGAAAATAAGTTCTCATCTTTGGCTAAGACAATGGACAAAGGCATTGCAGTACTAGCGGCGGCAGGTAATTACCTGTCGTTTCGAAGATATGAAAATGTCTTCAAGTCAGTTTGCACAGATGCTGGCAAAGAAGTGGCTCGCTCTAAGAAGGTTACCGATAATGAGGGGAAGGAGTTTACGCTCTATCTTGCTCCAGAGCCGATTAAAGGGAAACCTTTAGATAATACCAAGATGTTTGGCGGTCAACTACAATACCTCTATAAAGAGGTAGAGACTGCAGCCAAGAGTGGCAAAAACATGGATGGCAAGAAGAAACAGGAAGTTCCTCGTTTCAAAAAGTCACGAGGGGATTTTCGTCCACGACGGTTCACCAGAGGAACCAGACCGAGTTCAAACTTTGGTCAAGGGTTTCGGGGCCGGGGCGCTCGCCCAGGCTGGACCGACAACACCGCACGGCCAATAGGTCGAGGGTTCAACTCGTCGAGACCTTTCCCCAGGGGGGGGTCCAAGTAGAGGTCCAAACACAAACTTTACAAGTCCCTGTAGCCTCTAAAAACACACAAACTGTAAGCAACTTTGTGGCTGGTAATATTAGTAATCATATTTCTGAGTGGCACAAAATTACTAGTGACCAAGAAATTATAGAAATAGTTAGGGGTGTTCAAATTCCTTTTACACAAATTCCTGTACAAAGTATAATACCTTTTCCATATAACATTCAACCAGTTGAACGAGACGCACTAACTAAACAGGTACATAAATTCTTTGAGAAAGGAATTATACAAAAAGTGACACACTGTTCAGGACAGTTTATTTCAAACATTTTCTCGAGACCGAAGCCTAATGGTGATGTTCGAATGATCCTGGATTTAACAATCCTTAATAAAAGGGTGGAATATAGACATTTTAAAATGTTCTCTCTAGATACGGCACGGGATCTGATTACACCAGATGCGTGGATGGCTAGTGTTGATTTACAGGATGCATATTATACGCTTCCCATAATGGAAAAATACCGAAAATTTCTTCGATTTATTTGGGATAACCAACTCTATGAGTTTACCTGTATGCCGAATGGCTTAGCTTGTGCGCCACGTTTATTTACTAAATTGCTTAAACCTGTTTTCTCGGTAATGGCGAGGAAGGGTCATATAATGTTTCCATACATAGATGATTCTTTTATTATAGCATCAACACAAATTGGTTGTGTGAATGCAGTTTTGGATTTATGTGCATTACTCACTAAATTGGGGTTTTATGTACATCAACAAAAGTCAGTGTTTAAACCAACAAAACAACTTAAATGTTTAGGGTTTATTCTGGATACACAGTCCCTTACAGTGTCGATAACAGAACAAAAACTAATTAAGTTTATGACTACAGCGACTCAGCTTATTAAGTTATCAAAGCCAAAAATTAGACAGGTTGCTGTTCTTATTGGAATAATGACCTCATATGCACCTGTGGTGTTATATGGGAAGGCCCATATTAAGTCGCTAGAAATAGATAAAAATTTAGCGTTAACACGAACTAAAGGCAATTTTGAGCGAAAGATGTTTATTTCGCAAGAAGGGTTACAGGATATTGGATGGTGGATGCAACATATAGCAAGTTCACCAAATCCAATCCGCATGGCGGAACCTAATACAGTAATTACTACTGATGCTTCGTTAGAAGGTTGGGGAGCTCATCGAGATGGGGTCACAACAGGAGGTAGATGGAATGATGATGAAAAATCAGACCATATTAATGCACTAGAATTGCGTGCTATTTATCTGGGCTTACGTAGTTTAGTAAAGATAAATAAATCACAGGTTAGAATACTAACTGATAATACTACTGCCATGGCATATATTCGTAACATGGGTGGAACCAAATCAAAGTCTTGCAATCAGTTATCTAAACTGATTTGGAACTGGGCACAGGCTCAACAAGTCTGGCTGACTGTAGCGCATATTCCAGGGTCACAAAATACACTTGCAGATTATAAAAGTAGAAATTTCCATGACCATTTAGAGTGGTCTCTCTCTACACATTTGTTTAACTTCGTTTGTGAAAAATGGGGTACACCTGAAGTTGACCTATTTGCATCACGAAATAATAACAAGTTACCCTGTTATGTTTCTTGGCATCCTGAACCGGATGCTTGGAAAGTAGATGCGTTTGCTATTACCTGGGAAAATAATTATTTTTATATTTTCCCACCATTTAGCATTATCAGCCGAGTAGTGAGAAAAATCGGCTTGGAAGGGACACATGCGATACTGGTGGTGCCCGATTGGGACACGCAACCTTGGCTGCCAGCAGTTTCACAACTGGCAAAAGATCGTATACGATTCCCAAGAAAACTCGGGAATCTGACGCACCACGGACCGCTAGTGGTTCACGGCGACGTGTCAACGACGCCCCTATTGGCATTCCTTTTCTAAGGAAGCAGCTACAGCAATTTGGATTGGACAGAATTACTGAGGATAGGATAGTATCGGATGCCTGGAGACCAGGAACTGTCAAAATGTATACAACCTATTTAAAGAAATGGGGTGTACATTGTTTGTTAATGAAAGTTAAGCCAACAAATCCAAAGATTTCACAAGTAGCTCGGTTTCTTCGTTCTCTAGAGGATGAAGGACTTTCCTTTGGATCGATTAATGCGGCGAGGTGTGCGTTATCAATTATATTACCTAGAATTGATGGCGAAACAGTTGGAAAACATCATGTTATTTGTTATTTACTTCGTTCAATTTATCAAAGGAATCCTCCAAAACCAAAGTATAGTCGGTTTTGGGATGTTTCTATAGTATTTAAGTTGTTTCAGGCTTGGCCTCACAACTCGTGGTTAGATATAAAACAGTTAGGTTTTAAGGTCGCGGTCCTGTTATTGTTAGTAACCGGACACAGAGGACAGACGATTGTTGCTTTATCTTTAACTGGATTAGAAATAGACAAGCAACAAGCTACGTTTGATTTAGAAAAATTGCTTAAATCGAACACGTTAGGTGACCCTTTATCAACGGTTCACTTAGACTGTTTTCCGAATGATCGGAAATTATGTGTTGTGTCGGCCATACGGGCTTATATATACAAGACAAAGGATTTACGTGCATCACAACAACTATTAGTGAGCTTTATAAAGCCACATAAGGCGATTTCACGAGACACACTTGCCAGATGGACAATTACTGTGTTGAAATTGGCTGGGGTGGATACGAGTAAATACTCTTCCCACTCAACTAGAGGAGCCATGGTCTCCAAGGCGCGGGTGCTTGGTATTTCTGTGAAAAGAATACTAGCGCATGCAGGCTGGAAGACGGCTAAGTCGTTTGCAAAACATTATAATAAACGACTAGAAAAGCCTACCGGCGTTGCAAAGCGTCTTCTCGCCAACTAACAAGAATAGGTGAGAACAAAAATTTAGAATGTTATAATAATAAGAAAGAATGATATTAAGGATAAAAATGAATTATGTAAAGGTCTCCCTAGCCTGAGGCTAGCCTGAGGCTGTTTACCGAGGTAAAATAGTATAGTTATACGAGTCTTACCTTGGTACAGATGATGGATAACTGTTGTTTTACCGAGGTATAAGCCTCGGATAGATGTGGGCTAGGGCCCTCCCGCCACACCCTGCCACATCTATTCCGTTGGTGTACCTTTTCGGTAAAGTAATAGTATCCATTGTTTGAAAGTCATTTTTATCCTCAATAAGTAGGTTAAGATTGCTGGTACCGGACGTGCTTACCTCTCCCTAGCCCACATCTATCCGAGGCTTATACCTCGGTAAAACAACAGTTATCCATCATCTGTACCAAGGTAAGACTCGTATAACTATACTATATATACATACATAGATCCAATTTATTTTCATTTTTCACTACTCCTAGAAGGCGGTGGCTAGGGTCAATCCGGTAATGATCTTCCATTTTGGTATATCATTGCTTGAGTATATCACCCTTGTATCCTTGGTGTGTAACTGCCGGGTATCCGCAGCTCTGCACACCCCCCATGTGGGGCTCCGTGGTGGGTGGGGAGCAAGGGTGACGAATCTCTTTCATAAAATATGGCTTCAAACCAAAAAAACACAAAAAAGACCGTTGACAGACTCGGATTCAGATCAGGAACCTTCTAGTGAATGGGCTAGATTTGTTGTCCTTGAGGCAACCGATTCATCCCATCCTCTGGGCAAGCTGTCCCCATTTGCCATTGACAAAGGCATTCTGGGGATAGCAGGCATGGTGACTTCAGTAAAGAAACTACGTTCTGGACAGATTCTTGTGGAGTGTGGTAAGAAGGCCCATGCTGATAACCTGCTGCGTTGCAAAACACTGGCAGGTGTCGGCATGAAGGCCTCACCTCACCAATCCCTGAACTCTAGTAAAGGAGTAATCCGTACTAGAGAACTCCAGGGTATCGATGAGGTTGAAATCGCCTCTGAATTAAAACCTCAAGGCGTGTTAAATGTCAGAAGAATAACTATTAAAAAAGAAGGAAATATTATTCCTACAAACACTTATATTCTGACATTTAATAAACCCACTCCACCTAAGAAGTTGAAAATTGGCTACTTAATCGTTGATGTAGATTTGTTTATTCCAAATCCACTCCGATGTTTCCAATGCCAGAAGTATGGTCATGGCAGAGACAACTGCTCCAGTGAGCAGACCTGTCTCCGATGTGGTCAGAAAGGGCATGAAAATACAGACTGCAAAAACACAGTTAAATGTGTTAACTGTCAAGGTGCCCACATGGCCATATCAAAAGATTGTCCTGTGTGGAAAAAAGGAAAAGCTGTACAAAGGGTGAAAACTGAAAGCAACATCAGCTACCCAGAGGCTAGGAAATTGGTTGAGGGGTCCATCCCCTCCCGCTCCTATGCCTCTGCGGTCAAACCCTCCACCAGGACAATCGAATGTCAGACCGACTGCACATGGTTGAACTTGGATCAACCAAAGTGCAGTCCTTCTGGTTTCCAGAGCGTGGTTTCTTTGACGAAGACAACCACTGTCCAAACTGATCCGAATCCAGGTGTGTCTAAGAAAGACTCTATAAAAATTACAAAAAAAACAAAGCCGGCACCTGAAAAGGCTCCGGCACAAAAACAACGGAGAGTTGCTCCCTATAGGGAGCAGAAGGGATCTATCTCCCTTAAAAATAAATTTTGTGTGTTAGATGAAGAAGAGATGGCTGAGGCTGCGCCGAGTCGTGGTCGCAGCGTCTCCCCCAAAGTGAAAATGAGGGGGAGATCACCCGTCAGTCCACCACCTTGATGGCGGGTGAATCTCTTCTTCAATGGAACTGCCGAGGTTTTAGAGCAAACTTCAATGAAGTGCGATTGCTTTGTGAGAGGCTTGACCCTCTTGCCTTTTGCTTGCAGGAAACATATCAAGGCTACTGATCAGATTTCTCTAAAGCACTACAATATGTATCACTCTTATGCACCGGATGGGGAACGAGCCACTGGTGGCTCGTCCATTCTGGTGCGTGAAGATGTGATACACACCCCCATCACCTTAAATACAACTTTTCAAGCAATAGCCATTCGAATTAGTCTAGATAAAACCATTACAATATGCTCCATATATATCCCCCCTAACTCCATATTCTCAACACAAGATTTAGAAACTTTAGCTGATCAGTTGCCTCCCCCCTACATTTTAATGGGGGACTTCAATGCACACAACCCCATATGGGGTAGTGCAAACACAAACAGCAAGGGCAGGGGAGTTGAGAACTTCCTGAGCAATCGTGCTTTAAGCTTTCTGAATGATGGGTCCCATACTTATGTTCATCATACTTATGTTCATCCTGGGTATGGGACCTGCTCTGCAATCGACCTCACTATTTTGCAACCGGGTCTCCTGCTGGACTTCTCATGGAGAGTCTGGAGCGACCTTTGTTGAAGTGACCATTTCCCTATCGTGATTACGACTAAGGGACCAGCTCGGAACCGGAAGGAACCGAGCTGGTGGCTGAGCAAAGCCGACTGGTCACTGTTCCAGTCACTCGCCCGTGAGAGGTTCAGGTGAGTAGCCCGCAATGATCCTGTTGCAATGAAAACTTTCACAGAGATCTTGGGGTCGATTGCAGAGGAAACCATTCCTAAGACCTCTGCATTTCCAAAACATATAACAAATCCTTGGTTTAATGTAACTTGTAAGAACGCTATCAATGAGCGGAAAAAGGCGCAACGTCTGTTCTTCCGGCGGCCTACCGCCGAGAACCACGTTCGCTTTAAAATTCTAAGGGCTCGGGCTCGCCGAATTATTAGGGAGGCAAGGAGGCTGTGTTGGAGACAATATGTCTCCAGCATAACCACTCGCACCCCACTTTCTAAAGTATGGACCATGATCCGGAAAATAAAACAAAAATATGCTGGATCATCGGTCCAACATCTAAAACACAATAATATTCTTTTAACTTCCATAACCGACATAGCCAACCTTCTTGCCAGTACTTTCTCCCAGAACTCATCTGTGCAAAACTGCCTTCCGGCCTTTGCATAGATGAAGTTGCACCTGGAAAGACAACCTATAAATTTCAAATCTAATAACACTGAGCACTACAATAGTTTTTTCACAATAGATGAATTAAAGCACGCTTTAAATCGATCGCATGACACTGCAATAGGTCCAGACAAAATACACTACCAATTTTTAAAACACCTCCCACCAGCACCAATAGAACTGCTTCTGCACCTTTTTAATAATATTTGGCACACGGGAGACATCCCAACCTCCTGGCAAGAGGCCATCATTATTCCCATCCCCAAACTGGGGAAAGACCATAGCGAGCCCGGGAACTACCGCCCGATAGCGCTTACAAGTTGCATTTGTAAAACTTTCGAACGAATGATTAACGATCGCCTCGTCTGGATCCTGGAGTCGGAGCACCATCTGACCGACTTCCAGTGTGCTTTCAGGCGGGGGAGGAGTACCCTCGACCACTTGGTCCGATTGGAGTCATTCGTTCGAAATGCCTTCATAAACAAAGAACATGTCGTGTCCGTATTTTTCGACCTCGAAAAGGCATACGACACGACATGGAAGTACGGCATCCTGAAGGATTTGTTCAATATGGGCTTTAGAGGGCGCTTGCCCATTTTCATTTCTAAATTTTTATCAAACCGGAACTTTAGAGTTCGGGTCAATGCTACCCTCTCTGATCCTTTTGATCAGGAGATGGGTGTACCTCAGGGTAGCATTCTATCTGTTAGCCTTTTTGGCATTAAAATTAACAATATAGTCAAATCCATAAAGAGTACTGTATCCTGCAGTCTCTATGTAGATGACTTTTTAATATGTTATAAAGGTAAAAATATGAACATTATAGAACGGCAGCTCCAATTAAATATAAATAGCCTTTCCTCATGGGCAATGGAAAATGGTTTTAGATTCTCCAAATCGAAAACCGTTTGCATGCACTTTTGTCTTTTACGGACTTTGCACCATGAACCTAATTTAACAATTGGAAATGATCCCATAAAAGTCGTCAAAGAGAACAAGTTTTTAGGAGTCATCTTTGACAACAAGTTATCTTTTATCCCTCATATTAAGTATTTAAAGTCCAGATGCCTTAAGGGACTGGACATTTTAAAAGTTCTAGCCCACACACAGTGGGGAGCAGATAGCACTGTTCTGCTCCAATTATATAGAACTTTAATACGTTCAAAATTGGACTATGGCTGTATTGTTTATGGTTCAGCCAGGAAATCATACATATCACAGTTAGATACTATGCACCATCAAGGCCTTCGGCTGGCCCTGGGGGCTTTTAGAACCTCGCCCGTCCAGAGCCTTTATGTTGAAGGCCGAGAGCCTTCCCTTAAGAGTAGAAGGCTCAAACTGCCTATGCAAATATTTTAAATCCTGCATATAACTACATTTTTATGCCACCATGTGAACGCCTCTATGAATCAAGGCCGACATACATAAAGCCATTAGGCCTCAGAATAAAGCCTCATTTGGAGGCCCTGAGGGCAAATCTACATAACATAGCACCCTCACAATATTCAGATGTTCCTCCCTGGCAGCTGAGGAAACCAAACATCATCCTCCAGCTGGCCATGTTGAAGAAATCTCAAACGCACCCACTTTCATATCATGAAAGCTTTATCGATGTGCGAAATGCTTTTAGCTCCCACCTAGCCGTTTACATGGATGGGTCAAAGACAGACAACAGAGTCTCTGCGGCAGCAATCGTCCACAGACGTGAATTAGGTACGCGTATTCCAGATCAGAGTTCTATCTTTACTGCTGAGGCACGAGCACTCCTACTCGCGTTAGAGTGCATCGAAGCCTCAGCCAGTCATAAATTCATCATTTTCACTGGCTCTTTTTCCTGCCTTCGGGCTTTAAACAATAGGAAACTGGACCACCCAATACTACTTAAAGTACTCATTAAACTAAACTCTCTTTCAATAGCAAAATTTGACATTCACCTATGTTGGGTGCCTAGTCATGTGGGTATCCCAGGAAACGAGAGAGCAGATCAAGCGGCCACTCGAGCCCTGACTGCTCCTTTGGAACACTGTCATATTCCCCACTCTGATCTGAAACCTACCATTCAAAAATACATTTGGAACCTATGGCAGATCGAATGGGATGAACACCCAGACAACAAACTCCATAGAATTACCCCCTCCGTGAACGGACTGCCGCAGAGTCGCCTGGAAGGGCGACACGACCAGGTTGTTTTAACAAGATGCCATATTGGCCACTCGTGGCTAACACACGTTTTTCTGCTCAAGGGGGAGCCTCCCCCTGAATGTATTGGATGTCAGTCCCCACTGACATTAAAACACATTTTATTAAACTGTGTGGATTTCATGGCCGTGCGCCAACAATTTTATACTGCAAACAACATGCATGACCTTTTTACTAAATTAAAACAAGAAAACATTTTAGCCTTTTTGAGGGCAGCTGGTTTGTACCAACTCATATAGGTTTTTAAACAAATTTCATCAGTGAATAATACTATCATTTAGACTTTTATTTAGCTATATGATTGTGAGTTTACAAAATTCATGAGTGTCCATTGACACAAAATTGATTGTATGCTTTTACATGTAAAAGCGATGGTTTGAACAAAAACAAACATTTCTCCCTGTGAATATGGCCTATGCTGCCGACACGGCGTAAAGCAACCACCAATCAATCAATCAAGTCACTGCCATAAAAAAAAGCTGTGGAGCTCCTGGTTCCAGTGTTTTACCTATATTGTCAAAGATTTGATGAAATTAATGGGAGGGAATGCAAAAAGATGACACAGAAAGCTCTCAATTAGACTTTTAAAGTGTATTAATCTCCATGATTTAATCTATTCTACAATCCAAAAGTAGCAGGTAAATATAAAGGTATGTGAAGAATATATTTTGCTTAGATTAAGAATTTACGTGGTCATTTCCTTTACTCAGCCTTCTGACACTTTTTTCTAATGTTCAGCAGCCCTGTCTTAATGTGTAACTAATACCCCAGTCACAAAAAGTCTGCGTTCGCTTCCGATCAATTCGCGGTGTCCATACGCCCTCCTTACATGCTGGTGCCACGATGTCGCGACCTCTCGACGGCCATTTCGGAAATTTTGGTCGCAAGGAGGATGCAGCTCTTGCACTTGCACTTTTACACCAACAAAGCGGTCGATGACTGCACTCGCTGATCGCCTTTTTGACCTCTGTAAGAAGAGAAAGACTTGGGGAAAATCCAAAGAAGTACCATTTAGACTATCTATTTGCTCACAAATAGCTAAGTTCCCACCACATGCTTTTGCATGTCTGTTCTGCCTGATAACAGACCTATTACTGAGAATAGACAATTCGAAGGCTTCTTCAAGAGTTTTTGGTCGGTTCTTTTCCACATACCACATGGTATTATCATCAAGCTTTTGAGAAATCTCGAAAGGAGTATTTCAAAGGTAACAGTACGAAAACTGCAGTTGGGTGATCCCAGACTTTCCCTGCCGCAGTCTTAACCCGCTGACAGTATGCAGCTACTGTTTCCCCTTCTTGCTTCATAGCCATCACTACCCCTGCAGTCAAAAGAGTAGATGCTACCACTTCCTTAATTTCTCTCCAGGAACTAGCATTTTTATGCTGAAAAGCGGTGAAAAGAACCTCATGCAGCATTCCCGTTGCATTGGACATAACCTGAGTACCATAAACTTAGAGTTAGACCATGCTTCTACCGCTCCCGTTTCAGAAGAATAACCTTGGAAACATTGTTGAAACGTGTCATGCAAGATTCCTCCCTTGCGCGTGTGCGCGGCATTTTCAAGCTGCTGTTGTATGCGGTGGTAGAAAAGATTTAGCAGAATTGAATCCATGTATAGAAATGTCTTTAAAGAAGAAGAAATAGTAAACCAAAACCGATGTAGTGTATTACTATGCTCCCCCCTCTGTGATAAGGTTAAAGAAAAGCTGAAAGTAGTTACGTATGAAAAAATATTTCAGTGGCGACGCGAGGCTTCAATGATGGCATGTTACAGACATAACATAAATAAAGTCTAGCGGACCTTCCAAAATAGTGATATTGTCAACAAAAAATCGTTGACAACCCAAATTCCGAAGAAATTCAAACCCTCACAGAGTAAAGAAAAATAGAAGAAAAAAACACTACCTACAGAGTGCACCAAACAAGCATCAGCCCAGCAAGTTTCTACTAGTCAATTTAACACTGTGTGTTAACAATCGTCGTGGTCACCAGTTTGTAGAATCTAATGCTCGGATCTGTGGCTGTGTACGTAGGCTATGATGAAAACAATAAAGACAAAGAGAAAGGAAGAGAGTAAAGTGTAAGAGATCAGAGTCCAGCCCTCTGGTTTATTCCTTATATAGTACATGGATTCTTGGTATAGGATCATGCCATTCACTTTAACAAATAGGGACGCAGTATTCCCAATTCCTCCAATAGGGACTCAGCATTTCTGGTTACCATGACCACCAGTGGTCTGCCCACCACCAGAGCTGGTTGACCTGTGGCCACCACCAACCTTGACCCCTGTGTGTATTGACCCCTGCCTCAGCAGAGAGCCAGATATATAACACATATATACACACTCTTGGCCGGCCACACAGAATAATAATAGAGGATTTCCATTTCCCCCCTCTGCTGATTATGGGAATATCTTGGGATGCTGAGAGGTTGACAACCTCTTGGTCGTAAGGAGCTCGAAGGCAGACGCTGGCTTTCGTGTGACTTGGGTATTAGTAGGTAGATGAACAAATCTTCTAAACACTTGGACTCCAGTGCCACTTGGAGTTGGGCATAACATTGCAGGCAGTGGCTGTCATTGAGTCAGTATTAGGTATCCCAAGTGATAATAGTATTACAATGGGATATAAGTTGCAAGTATAACTATAAGGTTTAATTAGGGAGCATATGCTTCTGAAATGCCCAGGCATAGCCAATAAAACATACTAATCTGTAGTTACTCCTGTAGCCCCTGAGACAGAAAACGTGTTGGAAGGCTGGGTAAAGGAAATGACCACGTAAATTCTTAATCTAAGACACAAATAATATATTCTTCAGAGACCACTATTTTTGAGTGACAATTTTATTAAGTCATGTAGTTAATTACACTTTTAAAAGTAGAATCGAGAGCTTTCTGTGGTCACCATCTTGTCTTTTTGCATTCTCTCCCATTTCACCAACTCTGCCAATATAGATAACACTGGAATCAGGAACTCCAATCTTTCTTTATACCAAAACAGTTTTTGCCTGGATTTAGACATGGTTGTCATTCACCCTGGGTAGGGCTGAATATTAATATTTTATCTAACTATGCTGTTGCTGTATTCGAAAAGCCGATGGAAATGCAACAAGTTTAGGTTATGAGTTAGATCTATGTATTAGCTTTGTTTGCAGGTGGAGAAAGAGGAGAAACAAGCCATGCCAGAATTGGGTAAACCATGTCTTTTTACACAAAAGTAGTTAGAACTAAGCCATAAAGGCATTTGTAGAATTAGTCTGCTGTGGTATAAACAACATGAAATCTGTATGTACCAATATCAACGCACACATATCCTAATTTTTGTTCCAACTTCCAGATGCAGTTTATGTTATTGTTCAGCCGACAGGGCAAACTGCGGCTCCAGAAATGGTACGCAGCACACCCAGACAAACTAAAGAAGAAAATCACACGGGAACTCATCACGACCATACTAGCAAGGAAACCAAAGATGTGCAGTTTTCTAGAGTGGAAAGATTTCAAAATCGTTTATAAAAGGTTTGTAGAATTTTACGACTATTCATATGGTCACTAACGTACAGTTAAGTCGCAAATTAAAGTCGCTATGAGTCTTGTAATAAAACAATATATTTTGTTTTTGTGTTGGTGGGTGAGCATTATTATTCCTTCTATAGAACCGGCCGGGATAGTTGAATTAATAAAAATGCAAGGCAGAATATAAAATCACCATGAGTAAGACCAAACGGGATGGCCGAATGTGCTGAGTGTCCGTCTCCTGCTTTAGGAGATCGGGGGATCCGAACTCATGGGTTCGTGGGTTCGAACCCTGGTCGAGTCAAACCAATGGCTTAAAATTTGATACTAGTCACTTCCTAGCCAGGCACTCGGCATTATTAGGTTAGGGAAAGGACTGGTTGGCTCAGTGTCAGGATAATGTGACTGAGTGGGGTATCAGGTCATGGTGCTTGTGGCCTGGTCTTCCAGTGGGGAAGCACTATAAAGTCGCCATGAGTGCGCACTATGACAAGTCGGTTCCCATCCTGATATGACCTTAGCTGTTGCTAGGGCGTAGAGCAACAAATCAGCATGAGTGTACACTATCAGTCGTAGTCATCCTAATATGACCTTAAATGTTGCCAAGATGTAAAGCCCAAACAAACAAAGCCTTCTACAGAGACTACTCCACGTTATTCTAAAATTATTATGTCAGTATAATTCTCCATTTCTGTGCCATTAGCAACCACCCAATGGAGGTGGTTCGTTACCTGAATATAATCAATCTGGGAATGTTTGAAACTTTATTTAGTGCTAACCTGCATCACCAGGATGTGTTGCTCGTGGTGTGTGAAGGTGATATCTTCAGGGTCCGTATTTAGCCTGAAAAGTCTTGAACTTCATTTGCCCCAACCGGGCGCGGTGGCTGAATCGGTAGAGCACATGCCTCGCATGCGGAAGATCGGGAGTTCGCGAGTTCGGTTCCCGCTCGAGTCAAACCAATGACTTAAAAATTGATACTTGTCGCTTCCTAGCCTGGTGCTCGGCATTATTAGGATAAAGCAAGGGCTGGTTAGCTCGGTGTCAGGATAATGTGACTGAGTGGGATGTTGGGTCATGGTGCCAGCGGCCTGATTTCCCGGTGGGGCAGCACTATAAAATCACCATGAGTGTCTACTGTCACAAGTCGGTACCCAACCTGATATGACCTTAGATGTTGCTAGGATGTAAAACAATAAACAAACAAAAACTCATTTGCCCCATTTCAAGGCCTTGACAAAAATTTAACCTATTTGGGGTAATTAGTCTTGAAGAGCCTTAAATTCCATTAAACTATCCCCACTGGTCTAAATTAGTCCGAAATTGCCATTTGCCATTGTTTTTTCCTGAAATCAAATGAAAATAGTTGTTGAATTCCTATCAAAAACAGCCTTGAAATAGCTTTGAATCCCATATCTTCACATGTGTACAGACCCGGCATCTTTGTTTGTACTATTTACAGATACGCTAGCTTGTACTTTTGTTGCTGCGTTGAACCAGAAGATAATGAACTGCTCACACTCGAGGTCATCCACCGATACGTGGAGCTGCTCGATAAGTACTTCGGAAGCGTGAGTAAATTTAGTTTGTATTGCTTTCTTTCTGAAAGATAGCGGTCTGCTTTGGTTTGTTCAGTGAGATGGCAATCAGTCTCCATGTGCCAATTGTATGTACCGTGTGTGTATAGGCCGACTTTCGCAAACTTAACATATTTAGTTGATGAGTGAGTTGAGCGGTTGAGCGCCTGCACAGTTTTGGCTAATCTGGCCCTTTTCGGCACTTGACATAAATATAGAAGTGTCGCAAGTGACATTCACAAGCAGAACCCTAACTGTACCCGGGTTATAAACCTTTTTCTTCTTTTGACTAACTGGCAGGAACATTCACACAACCCACTATTGCACATATGGGCATCTTCGTTGTTGCGCATTAAAATGGCGCACATACCTATCGTGAATTCCCCATGCCATCACCTCTCCCAATTTGGATTTCTACCGCTGTGTATAACTAACAGCGTCATCAAAGGCCAGTTGCTCTCATACCATGTCTGTGGTGTGGGAGGTTAGAAATCCATTGGGTCAGTAAAAGTGTAGGCTCGGGCTTTCTATCAACCAACTGTCTAATGGTGAAAACAAGACTATTCAGACTTATCCATGATAGGCAGTATAACTAACTGTTCAAGAAAAAGAAGAAATATCAATGCTGTGCTGTCATGTGAAAACAACTCATTAGGCATTTAGTGAATAATTGTCCTTAACCTTTTGCCATCTTATGTAGGTTTGTGAGCTGGACATCATCTTTAACTTTGAGAAGGCCTACTTCATGTTGGATGAGCTCTTGCTGGGCGGCGAAGTTCAGGAGACGTCCAAAAAGAACGTCCTCAAAGCTATCGCTGCGCAGGACTTGCTCCAGGAGGTACGTCACTGTTGTCATAGCAACCCATGCGATAACATCTTGAAACGTTGGTTCTTACTGTCGCGGTGTCAGAACTAAATCTGTTCATTCTCCATATCCATTTTCTTATTTATATATCCACCCATAGTTCTTTTCAGTTCTGAGAAACCTGCCCTTTCTGAACATTACCGTGATTAAAGTTGCATAGTCTGATGGTTTTGAATTTCTGTCACATTTCTGAGATAACTATATTAGATTGATTGTTATTATCTACCATACTTCAGTTTGAAGTAACTTTCATTTTAAATGGCTAAGTTTTTTAGATATTTTGAAGTGCAACTATTTAAAATTATTGTTGGTAAGCACGCCAAAACGACACCATAGGCTTCTACAATAACATGTTTTATTAAATTGTCTCAGTATTCCCTTTAATATGTAGCTGATCATAACAAAAGTTTGTTCGGCGAGGTTCAATATCATTTTTATCACCAGCTAGGCATTGCAATTTGTACCAATATGTTTTTTTATGTTATAGTGTTTATTGATCTGAATATGACATTTGTCAGCGCTAGAGCACTGGTCTTGCAGCCATCTTGCAATTGGAAAGAGACAGTCTATATAATCTAAGTTTGATCAGTGCTGTATTAGTTACAGCACCGATCCTGTAGAATTAAGGGAGTGGCTCCTGCTGTATAATGTACAGCACCAGCCACTGTGGTTCATGCAAATGGAAATGTCAGCGGAAATGTTAAATTGTTTTAAACACCAATGGAGCCTAGAATTATTAAATATATATTCTCACCTACAACTTAGACGTGCGAGACTTGAACAGATTTGTGTCCTGTGATGCCATGACTGACTTCTTGTGAGGTGTGAGATTATCAACGTTTCAATATGAACTGCATTAGCTGCATGTGTTAAATTACATTTAATAGCGCCGACTGATCTCAACCTATTAGCACACAAAATTGGTAATTTTCTATTTAACGGCAGACAACTTGAAGCATCCTCGGTATATTAATGCCCGGTGGCAGTTTCAGAAAACTTGAAGCATCCTCGGTATATTAATGCCCGGTGGCAGTTTCATAAAACTTGAAGCAGCCTCTTTATAGTAATGCCCGGCGGGAGTTTCAGAAAACTTGAAGCATCCTCGGTATATTAATGCCCGGTGGCAGTTTCAGAAAACTTGAAGCATCCTCGGTATATTAATGCCCGGTTGCAGTTTCAGAAACTTGAAGCATCCTCGGTATATTAATGCCCGGTGGCAGTTTCAGAAAACTTGAAGCATCCTCAGTATATTAATGCCGGGTGGCAGTTTGTAAATGACCTCGCTGATTTCCATCTGGGTGAAAACAATTGGTTGAGACCAGTTAGACGTTGGATGGTTTTAGGTACGGTTTGTAGGTTGGGTCACTTTGTTTACTCGTGCTTGTTTGTATGTAGATTTATAATCCTTTATTGAGTTCAAACAGCTTTACGTCTGCCATGTGCCCCCTCCCCCCATCCCAAATAAATGGGGTAGGGAGAGAATAATCTGTTCTAAAGGGTTTACATTACAATCAAGTATGCCCTAAATAGCCACCACTAAATAATATACAAATAAACCTCGTTTATCCAGTCAGCTGTGGCGTTGAATATTTAATGGCCGCATAGCGGTTGGTTGTTGAGTTTTACGTCCTGGCAACATCTAAGGTCATATCAGGGCAAGTACTGACTTCTGACAGTGCATCTCATTGCGACTTTATAGTGCTGCCCCACTGGGAGACCAGGCCACCAGCACCATGACCTGATATCCCACTCAGTCACATTATCCTGACACTGAGCCATCCAGTCCTTGCCCTATCCTAATAATGCCGAGTGCCTGGATAGGAAGCGATAATTATAAATTTTTACGTCATTGGTTTGACTCGACGATGGTTCGAACCCATGGTTTCGAATGCCACGATCTACCAAAACGGGAGACGGATGCTCAACTCATTCGGCCATCCCGTCTGGTCCGCCGCATAGCGAGGTGTATATAAACAGCTGTATATAAATTTAGAAGCACATGCTTGGAATTGCGTCCTGATATTCCTTTGATGTTGCTAGGACGTAAAGCCCCAACAAACAAAACATATTTGGAATTGGGTTAATGTGGTTGTAATTAAGGGTTAATAGCGACATCATGTTGACTGGAGGCTAGTATATGGGTCTGAACTATGCTATATATATTATATATATAGTTCGTTAATAACTGCATAATTGGCATTGACTGGAAATGCGTAAAGATGATTTGTTTTAATTGCGTATTCGTAAAAAGGATGTGTTCAATATGAACCCAGTTTGTGTTTTGTGTATGTGCAGCTAGCGTGTGAACACCAGTAGACAATCAGTTTCAGTCTCCCCGCCCCCCCCCCCCCCTCCCCTTCCCAATTATTCTTTATTTGGTTGCTTTTGTTTGGTATTAATGATAAACATGGTCTGCTGCTAAAATTTTCCAGATTGGCATGAACATGAGTTCACCCAGGATTTAAAGCAAATAATATATTATAATGTAATGATAGTACTTTATTGTATGGACCTTTTATTATGTAATTAAATTATTTTAAATAAAAAGATCATTCATGGACTGTAATGGCGAGAAGTATGTATTCGATGAATTCAGATCTAAATATATATACGCTATGAATGAATCTGTTACTCTCGAACAATTGTTATAAGTTAGTTCTCAGAATTTATTTATTTTCCTGCGTTTGTAAATTATGTTATTACAATTTTTTTTTAGAATCACTACCCCTGGAAAGCAGGCTATGATGCTTGCTTTCCGCTGCACTTTGGAGTGATAGATAATTAACACTGACTGATCTCTCCATATAGCCATTGATCTTAGTTTGTTTTAAGTGTGCACGTTAACTTGACCACCCCCCTGTCCTGTGATATTCATAAGTGAATAAAAGGTATTATTTAGGTTATTTAAAAAAAGTTAATGGACAAAATCTTCCTTATTTCCCGGTAACGAGCAACAGAGTAGCACCTTGTTTAAAAAAAATTAAAACAGGGAAATAGCGAAATGCGAAGCAAAATATGACCAGCTGGATTTGGTGATGTTTACACATGTTTTATATTAGCTATATATTGAGAGAGAAAAAACACCCATCAAAGCAACAAGGATTTTGTACTGGAAGACCACATTTTGCCTGCGTAAATGGATAACTCCCGCGGTTGGGTGACGGATTAAAAGCAGTGAGACTTCAATGAATCCAGTCAAAAATACCACACATCAACTGGCTTATTTGGTATTTCACAAGTATTGTAGGCTTCAGTGACTTCAACCACATGGCATGTGTAGGCTGATTGCACCAGGGAGCCTAGATTGCCTAATGGTCAGGAAGCTCACCATGGAATGGCAGGGATATGGTTCCAATCGGTCCTCTGAGCCTGCAACACCCCACAACATAAACAATCACCGGACCATTAGTTCATAGTGTCACGTGACTGTAAGGTCACTTTGTAAGAATCTTCGCGGGTGTTGATAATCAACTGAAAACTACCTTTAAAAGACAGTCGGCTTGGATGAAGTGTTGCGTTGTGGGGAGAAGTTTTATCCTCAACTGGCTAATCTACACGGGACTGCAGTCTGAAGATGACACACATGAGAATCCAGCGTGATGACGTCACAAGCCTTCTTCAGCTAGGGCTCACAGAGTTGTAAATCGACAAGCACCTTGTGGCTATGACGTCAGTTTTTTTGAAAACTGTACATTGACAAATATGTTGATATCAGCTATGATATGATTGCTGCATCTCTGGATCTGAAGTTCATCTGAAGGCTATCCACAGATGTGATCATGCAAAATAATATGGGTTATGTTGTTGCAGCTTCATTCCTCTAAAATCACCATCTCGATCTAAACTCCTATTGGTTGACTGTCTTATTCAGTAGGCGTGCTCCTTCCCCCCTCTTCATGTTCTAAAGGCTCCCTGTCATATAAGAAATATTAGACATTTTTCTTGAAGAGTTATGCTGCCTATCATGGATAAGTCTGAATATACTTGGTTTCACTGTTAGACAGTTGGTCGATAGAAAGCCAGAGTCTACACTTTTACCGACCCATGGGATTTTTAACCTCCCACACCATATAGATGTGGTATGAGAGCAACTGGCCTTTGATGACACTGAAAATTATACACAGCAGTGGCAGATTGGCAGAGATGATGGCATGGGGAATAACATGACATTCAATTCCACTTCATGTCACAACAGAGTATAACCTATTTACAAGCGGGCCATATTTATCATGTATATATTAGATTTGGTGTTTTGTTAAATGTGCTGCTTTTGTGATTCTCGTTTTGGTTTTGGTAATCTGTAGAGCATGCTGATCTGTCTGTAATGTAGTTTCTCTGTGGCTGCTAGTGCTGCCTTTTCGCTTCTTAGTCGCATTACCTTCAGTGCTGCAGAATCTGAAGTGATAATATTCTGATAGCTGACAATAATATGAATCATTTATAATAATAAAAGGTACTACAACTTCCATGAACCAGTACTCACTTCAAATTGAATGTATGCTATATGTATATATTTATATAAATCGTCACAATAAATCGGTCTGAACATTACATGATGTTTACACAGTCATAAAGACTTAATTCTTGTCGTGATTTTCTTTGTATATCCTTGTAAGTTTTAAAAACATAATGGGGTTTATGAGTGGTATGAAACCCAATATTGATAAACGAGCAAATATCTAGGGATTTTGAAGGACTGAAATAAAATATATGTCTACTTTTATTGCATTTGTCACTGTAAATTTAAGAAATGTTTAATGTAATCGTGGAAGCATGAACCCAATTTAATATAAACTTTGCGTTTACAATGGTCAAGGTAAATGATTTTGATCTGAGCCTCAATTAATGAGTTTGAATGACAAGTAGCATTGGTGATGCGTGCGGACAATATTTAACTGAATTTTAGTTATAGCAGTTATTACAACCGCCAAAGAAATAATGGGATGATACACGGTGTCGATATTTTTTGTTTTGTTTATTTAGTTTATTAATTGAATATTTTGTGTCCAGAGGACATTCTGAAGTTAAAGTACATTTGTTTTTCTCATCATTTTGTTAAGTTTACTTGCTCCCATACAACAGGAAGAGGTCGATATTCTCCTACATAACAAGGCTTGTATGTGTGACCATATTATCGAACATTCGGTTATCTTCCTGTTCAAAGGTTATACCAGTTACATAAGTTGTACAAGTTATGGGGATTTATATTGCTGTTGTTATCACAGTTCCTCAGTGACACAAAATAGTGAGCTAGAGCCTCCTTTAAAAACAAAAACAAAAACATCCGAAACTCCATAGCCTCCCATAAGCTCTGCAGAAATGGTCCTAAGGAGCTACATGAACGTGTATGTATGCTCAAGCGCTTTTCCAAACATGTGTAGTTATAATATTCAGTTCACCAGTGCATTACTGCCCCCACTTATTTTCAAAACGCCCTTCTTGAGGATGATCCTACGGCATAATATAGAAGTCTTTTTTGTTTTTTTTCCACAGTAAGACAGTTATTAGTACTGCATGTATGTCTAATCTCTTTTCCGTGATCCTGTTTTTAAATAAAATAATTATTTGATTTTATTCCCAACTTCTATTTATAATTTTTGTAAACAGTTTTCGTAAAGTAGATGTAGTGCATGTAAAGATGCAAGCGGTGGTATATTAATGAATGTTTTGTTTGAAAAAAGTTTATTTTGTGTCATGGTGCTATTTTACCATGCTGCGATAAATGATCCGATAGCCGAAGCCATGGTCCGTACGGGGCATGGAAAGTCTTGAATAGTCTTGAACTTCATTTTTCCCATTTCAAGGCCTTGCGTGGCCTTGAATTTAAACCAATTTTTGGTTATTAGTCTTGAAGAGCCTTGAATTCCATTAAACTGTCCCCACTGATCTAAATTAGTTTGTAATCATTATTCTGGATGGTGATTTCGGGCTAAATCCAAATGAAAATAGTCTTGAATTCCTATTTAAAAAAGCAGCCTTGAAATAGGTTTGAATTCCATATCTTCACAGATGTAAGGACCCTACGATGCTGAACTTGTAGCAAGTTTGGTATTCTTGAATATTAAATGCTATTACTGAAATGGTGTACCCTGCTGACAGTGATTCAAATAGCACCAGTAAGTGTATCCAAAATCTCACCTCTTCCCACCTGCTGTATAGCACAGTTAAATCAATTGTGGGGCCTTTGGAATGTTCTGGTTGCGTACCGGTCGGTTTAACGTTGTAGTGGTTTGATTAGTACACTTATTTGTACATAAGAGCCCCCACCCCCACCCCCACCCCCAAAGTTTCTTCCTGGGTCTGAACGGGGACTGGGAAGTCTTGGAAGTTCATTTGCCCCTTTTCAAGGCCTTGGAAAGCCTTCAATTTAACCTATTTTGGTTAATTAGCCTTGGAAAGCATTGAATTCCATTGTCCCCACTGATCTAAATTAGTCTGAAATCAGCATTTGCCATTGCTTTTTTTCTCTCCTGAAATCCAAATGAAAATAGTCTTCAATTCCTATAAAAAAAACAGCCTTTAAATAACATTGAATTCCATATCTTCACATGTGTATGGACCCTGCTCTTCCAGTGGAGCATACTCAAAGTGAGATGCTACTCACAATATTAGTTCTTGCAACTACTAGTTGAGGGTGGGTTAGTGATGGAAAATCTCTAAGACCTTTTCCGTAGAGTATGCTGCACAGTGGGTGAGCTGCTGCACACATTAATTCTTCCACTGCCGACCAGACGGGGTGGCCGAATGAGTTAGAGCGTCCATCTCCCGTGTTGGTAGATCATGGGGTCGTGGGTTCGAACCCTGGTCGAGTCAAACCAATGACTTAAAAATTGACACTTGTTGCTTCTTAGCCTGGCGCTGGGCATTATTATGATAGGGCAAGGACTGGTTGGCTCAGTGTCAGGATAATGTGATTGAGTGGGATATCAGGTCATGGTGCTGGTGGCCTGGTCTTCCGGTGGGGCAGCACTATAAAGTCGCCATGAGTGCGCACTGCTACAAGTCGGTACCCGTCCTGATATGACCTTAGATGTTGCTAGGACGTAAAACAACAACAAACAAATCTTCCACTGCCGTCAGAGGGCAGCTTGGCGGTCGGCATTATCTATACGCTTGTAATGCAGACATGTTGCTACTTTGGATTCAGTTCCGAGGGAGGCTAATATTGTTGAGCGTCCACCACCCTGGCCGAGTCAAACCAATGACTGAAAAATTGATACTTGTCGCAACCTAGCCTGGCGCTCGGCATTACTAGGATAGGGAAAGAAGCAGTGGAATGAGGAAGACCAATTGTCCGCGGTTGAAATTTCCCATGCTTAATCAATTAATGTACCAAAAAACCCAAAGATATAGGACCTTATTCCTTTATGGTTGTATGCACCAGTTACTGACCAGGAGCAATACATGCCCTATTGAGTCTGCATTACTGTCTCAACATGGCTGTGTTTCAGTCATTTTACATTATACATTCATTGGATGGGATGGCTTTTACACTGAGAAACACTTCCCCACCCACCCACCAAAACTAATTAGAGGTCAAACCTCCCCCTTAATTTCTATTGTTTGCTGTGCATCTTATTCCAGCGACATGCTAAAGGACACTCGTTTATTTGGTTTTTGTTACTAATTTGATGTCAGGCTATGCACTGTAACATGCTGAAAGGTGCTTTAGTTTTGGAATTTACCAACAATTGTACCAATTTGAAGTAAAACTTAGGCTTAAATTGTTCAATTAAAATTGCTATTTGCTGTGCCTCCCAATCAAGTGGAGTATGCACAGTAGCATGCTATGGGGCACTCTAGTTAATCTCCAGTTTAATTCTTTCAATTATACCAGCACACATTTATTCTCCATGGTATCCACATTGATCATGACGCATAGCAGACTGTGGGTGCTTTATAATATTTTCCGCTGCCGACATTGTGTAAGTTGCATCAAAATCTAGTAAGTTACCACCTGAAATGTGGACATATAGGCCAGGTCGTTGTCAAAAGCAACGCCACCATACAAATTGGCCCTCTATTTCCACGTCTTAAGTTGTCCTGTCTCAATCTAATCTGTGTCATTGGGTCTTATTTTCAGTTTACATTCATAACTAAGTTTCTTCTCAAACAGTGGCAAACATTACCGATTTTTGCCTCTTCTTTTTGAGCATGTGCTGTCATCCAAGTGATGTTCGATATTGCTTGGTGGTGTTGTAACTTATTACAATTTTATGTTTGTATCTTGGATCTATTTTTTTCGAGGACATCCCAAGAAATAGGCACTCTCCATGTGGCTTCAGTTGATTTTTTATTATACTTGTGGCAAAAAAATAGATATTGTGACGTCACCAGTCTCTCGCTTTGTACTGCACTGTATCGGTAAGGCTTGTCAATCTTATTATAACAGATGTCACTTACTGCAGTTAAAATTGGCTTAATTTATTCAGTAGATCTTCTCATTTATGTCTTTAAAGATCAGTTTTGTCTTTACTCAAAACAGTCCTCGCGTATCGATCATTGATTAATATAGTTTTGAACAACGTGAACAAGAATCTCCAATAGTTTACATATATACGTGGCCTATTTTCCTACCGTATCAATCTGTAACATAACTTTCTTTTGCGCAGCTTCCCTACTAACTTAATTTCTGTCATCTGATTTCTTTGTTGGTTTTGTTCTGTTTTACTGCCCCACCCACCCTCACCATCTTGAAGGATGAAGCTATAGACATGGCCCTTAAAGAATATGGATTGACATGATGAGGCTTGCGACAAGTCGGCTATTGCTCAACTTTGCGCCACTCTGCATGCCTATTCTTTACCCAGGGCGCAGGAGGTGGAGACGGACTGGTAGATTTATAAATAAGTGAAAGATAAGCTAGCCATTCAATCACCGGCTGACATACACAAGTGCACTGTTGGCCTGGGATGTAAGCAAAGCGCAAGCAAACTGCCCCTCTCACCAAGAGTATTTAGAGCCTGAAGGGGTGGTGTATAACTTGGAGACTTGTGGAATATATGAGTGAATTTAAATGGTGCAAAGCATGACTAAACTAGTAACGATTTCATACAGGGTTTTACTGTTTTCCTAAAAAGGTACTTTGTACTAAAATATAAATCTGTCCAACCAAATCTGTTGGGGGGGGGGGGGGGAAGCGCTCCCCTCCCCCAACTGGTTTTTATTACCTCTAATGACCAATAATTGGTCTTGAAGAGCACCATCATGGCTTCAATATCTCGTGTACAAACAGATCTAGTCATTTCTCATAGTAAGACTATTGGTTTCATTGTGGAGAATAATGTTGTCTTTTATGCCTCGAAAGTTGCTTACCGGGGTGATGTTGATCTTATTATATTGATACAGTTGTTGTTGCTACTTATATGATTCCTACATAACCCATTCAATTTACCACCATTGAGTACTGATTCAAGGAAGTATACTATGTGCCTTGCTAATTACTAATTATGAAATGTTCGTCCTTTTATTGTAAGCAGTTGCTTATAATTACGATGTTTGGGAGAAACTTTGAATTTGCAATGAAAATCTGCGATTGATATTGATGTACCTATATACATTAAATGACCTGAGATTTGGGTAGGTTAATCCACTGCATTATGATGTTACGGATTCACTCTCACTGTGTAGGTAGCGCATGCGTGGATGTTGAAATTGATTACTATTCCCTTCCATGCCCATAAAAAAATGGTGTCAATAGCGGGGTTCATACTGGCTTGAAATCCAAGACTGTTCCAGGCCGCCAAAGGGATATATAGTAATTAGCCACAGATCAGAACTATCCACAGTAATTTGAACAGTTGGCTATGATTTCACCCCCATCCCCATCTGCCATCTGCCATCTGCCATTCCCCACCCTCTCCCCCCTTTCTTTCCTGAGGGGGAATGTATTTCAGGGATGAAAGATCTCCGCGGATTTCCGGGATTTTTCAATCCCACAGCTCCATCAGCGTATATTGCTATGTGCTTCAAATGGTGCAGCACTATCAGCGTATACTACTAACATATGCTCCAAACGGCACAGCAGTATCAGCGTATACTACTAATACATGCTTCAAAGGGTGCAGCACTATCAGCTTTTTTTCTTGGAGACCACTTTCATCCCTGGTATTTAGACCATGTTTACAAATACATTCCGTCCTGATGACCTTAGATGTTGCTAGGACGTAAAACAACAACATACAAACACAGCTTTCGAAAAGATTGGTATGGGGCGGAGCTGGAAGCTTCATTAACAATAATTTTAATCTGCCTATTTATTTATTTTTATATATATATTAGGTTGATACTTATAATCTACCTTAGTCATTTTTATTATGAATGGTAAACTTTGAAAATATTTGAAGTGAAAACGTGCAAAATAAATGTTGCTGTACACGCAGCCAACATTTCGGTGTGTGCACTAAAAGTATTTCTGCCTGTTTTCACTTCAAATATCATCAAAACTAGCCATTTAAAAAGAAGGGTACTTTAAACTAAAGTAATGTAGAGCAACCTAATATATATTTATCTAAAAAGAGATATATGGCAGAAACTCAAAACATATAGCGATATAGCGAATGGTAGACAGGAAGTGTGAACACTTATTTGTCTCTTTTTTCTTTTCTTTTTTTTTGGTACATTAGTTCTCCCAAGCAGGGGAAATCCCAGTCGCTCACGACTGGTCTTCCCAACTCCACTGCTGGACTGTGTAACTTTAATTACACATTTTAAAGCACACAAACAAAAACACCCCAAAACCACTATCAATGTATACAGTTGCCATCGTTCTTTTAAATTTACTTACGATTGTAGAAAAATATTCTCAACAAAACCAGTCTAGAATTCTTTACGGACACCATGTTCGGTTTGGTAGCGGGGCGATTCTTTTAGTAAAATATAGATCTGCTGTTAGCAAACAGGTTTTCCCGTGAAACAACATATTTGAACCTCCATTCTTTGCTTATTTCACGTTATCAAATATTTCCCTTCCTCTTAATCCTCTTCCTTCTTATAATCGTTTCTCAGTTCAATGGTATTTTGTTGTGTAACACCGAACGCCTGCTAACATACCACTGCACCTGTAAGTTCTCTCCATACACATCACCACCTGTCCTATGTCCGTGTGTATGCACTCAGGTATGATGGTCGTCGAAGCAAGGTAGTCATGACAGACTGCACTCTCTCATATTCGCAGTCATCGCCACCTCTATCTAGTGAGTGGTGACAAGTCGATGATAATAATCTTTAGAAATCCTAGAAATACACCATCTCCATTGAGTCTGTTTCTCCGCCTCGCTTATACCTAACATTGAAATAAACAATTTGATGTAAATAAATAGTGTTTAATCCACCGACTCTTAGTTACAAAATTAATATCACGCATGTTGGGGGAACACACACACCATTACCCCCAATTTATATTTATAATGTTTTAATTATTTTTTTTTGTTACGGCAAGCCAGTAGAAAATACCCAAAGCAGCATGGCAGTAACTTGTGTTTCTTCCCTTTTCTCGTCCCCCTCTATAGGAGGAGACCCCACAGGGTTTCTTTGAGGACCATGGGCTGGGGTGAATAGGAGACCACGGGCCACGAGTCTCGGGCCTTGGATGAGGGCTAATGTGTTTAGCTGTTCGGTCCAGGGTTGGCCAGGTTCACTCCTCAACCAACGGTTCCACCAGACCCCCTCCCTCAGACGAGGCTTTCCTGAAGACGTTACAGTAAATATTGATCACGTTATATTATTACTGACACTATCCACAGCTTTACGGTATCATTAGCACTGCGAAGCCATAAATGGATGAAGCTTAAAGAAAGAAATTATAAAATATAAAAAAATACGGGGAAATAAATAAAATGCTGTCTCTGGCTGATTAATCACTATTGACATTGGGTCAAGATAAGTTTTCCAGTTGCTATGGCAATTTTGGTTATTTGCTCAACCGTCATTTCCTGTGGATAAGCTCCAGGGATTTTGTATGGAGATTTTCTTCCCCTTGTTGAATATTACAGGGTGTTTTTGTTTTTTTAAACCCCTTTTCTTTTTTTTGTGCTAAATTGGTATGTGATAGTTTTGTGAATGTAATATTTAGTAGCCAAAATTGCAACAAAGGCTAGGAATGGATTTCTGAATTGTTGTGTTCCTGTGTGACATTGTCTCTCGTTTGTCCCTACCTTCGACCCTCTCGCCGATTCTGCTACAGTACAACTTTACTAGGATGCAATATATTCAATTTGAAACGAGGGGGGGGGGGGACGACATCTGAATCATATCCTTATTATACTTTATAGGCATATACTTAGATTCTTATTAAGCACCTCTAACTGTTGTGATATATATTCCAAAGCCTGGCCATCTTCCCGATCTGATAAAAGTAATATCGCATTACACTTTGTAGTTGTGTTATGGTCAATCGTCTGTTGAAATAGATATAAATGTAAAATTATGCTGAATCAAAGTTTTAGTCTATTTACTGATTGCCGTTACTTCCAAATATGGGGTTTGAGACCCTGAAGCCTCTGGGATGCCTATTGAGCTGAAAAGTACTTTCTCCACTAGTCATTGCTCATCAAACACCGTATATGGGTAAGGACTACTTTATAGTGCTGCAAATAAATTAAATTAATTGCAATGACATTAGAAGTGTAGATTCCTGTTCATTCACTGAGTATCCTAGTAAAATTGTTCTGGCAGAGTCGATATTTCTGTAACCCCCCACCCCCAGTCCCCAACACACACGCAAACAAGCCTAAATGGATTTTTTATAGTTAAAAAGCGAATGTGACAGTTATAATGCCAAGTATTTTGATGTCAAACCTCATTTCCCAGAATCTGTTGTTTATACGAAACTAAGATAAAATTTACCCAGTACAAAGTCTTCTAAGCCGATGTAAGTGTGAAGGTTATCCACTGCAACTGTTGTGGGGGGGGTCTCGCCTATTGGACAGAAAGCTAACTCTCCTAGTAAGGCTTACTTCCTGGGTCATCGAATAACATGAATCGCCAATCGATCTTCTACTACTATGGTGCCCTCGTAATTGACAGAACCCGAGTGTGATCAACACCTGTAATCCAATTAAGATCCAATAGGGGTCACCCAATCATCCCTAACCCATTTTCATAAGTGAATTCTGATTGAACCCACTATGCAGGATAGAACATGCAAATTAGACATCATCCTCACCCCCCCCCCCCCCTCCCCCTTAACTAACACCAATACAGCTGATGGTTATTTGATTTATGACACTGACAGCAGTCTGTAAAGAAACAATTCCACTCACTAAATCTGAGTATTGACAGTTGAGCGCGTAGTTAATGATGAAATCTATTGCTCATTAATAAATACTGAATCTGTTAAGTTTGGAATTCTTTAAAGCTGCATAGTCCGATGAAAACATCCAATTTTCAAAAACAAAACGTGTATGTAGATTTGAACTTACATATCGAACTTGGATACTGGTGCACTTATTGAGCGTGTATTGCTACATAGAAACGCATGCTAATTCAGTTTAATAGAATATGTTACTGTTGAAGCCTATGTGATAAGAGCTTTGGCTAGCATGCCGACATTAATCCTGTGTGTTTACACTTCAAATATCTCTCAAGTTACTCATTTTTAAGCAAAGTTACTTCAAAATTAAGTATGGTAGATTATAACAATCGACTTGTTGTATTTATCTCAGAAAATTGGCAGAAACCCAAAACCATCGGACTATACAACTTTAATCAATTTATCTGAAACTTACTGCTACCAAAAGCAGACGACAAATGATCACTTTGTTCTCCTGGAACATGTTTTATTTGTCTCTCCGAGTTTAAGGGCTTATATTTGTCAACTCTGTATACTTTGTTTGCTGAGTTTGCAACTATTTTGTGGGTTCTGTATGCAAACATCTGTCTACTAGTCTGCTGTGGAATGCGGAGATGTTAACCAAGCTGTATTCTGTCATCTAATATGCCTTTTCCTTCCTAGATCTCTTTTAACCACTACTTTGTTTAATGATAGTGGAAAATAAGTCTGAACCTGGATTAGGGAGTCATTCACAATTGTCACTAATTTCCACAGAGAATACCAAGACCCACCCCCATTTCCTACATAATGCAGTACCTACATTATATCTTAATTCATTTGATCTAAAATTGAAAAATAAACATTTCTCAGAATAATTATAATTAGTATGTTGACCTTTCGCCTTCCATGGCTTTTCTTTCATTTTCTGCGAATAGAAAAATGTCGGTAATTGTGAATGAACCCTTCAGTACAACATAAGTTTTTAATTAAGTTTTACATGGTCGAATGTGAGCAAACCTATGGTATGTAATTCCCTTAGTTTAAGCTTTGGAACATTTCAATTTATGTCGCCGGCTACAAGCTCAGCTGTAACTCAATGCCAGCATAATGGCAATGAATAAAGTGACGGACCAGATGCGCTGTAACAAAATCGAAACAAACAAAAGAACTCTTGACACGTTAAAGTTGCATAGTCCGATGGAATCATACCGTTTTCGAAACGAAAACACACATCTAGATTTGATCCCACATATCTAACTTTGATACAGGTGTACTTATTACTCACTTGTTGCTGTATAAAAGGGAATTCTAAGTCAATTTAATAAAGCTCTTACTGCTCAAGTCTGCGGTATCATAGTTTTGAAATGCATGCAAAATTTAATTCAGCACATTTTCACTTCAAATTTCTACCAAGTTAGCCAGTTAAAATAAACATTACTTCAAAACTAAAGTAGGGTTGATTAAAACGGTTAATCTAATATATTTATCTAAAAAAATAAAATAAAAAATTCCAGTTCGTGAGTGGCGGCGCCACCTGTCCCACCGTGAAGTGGGGGGGGGGCACCCATAAAGTAGTACACAACATAATGGTGGCCAAATAAGGAATCTTCCCTTATGCGCCTTTACACTCGCATAAATTCTATATCACATATATAAATTAGTAATTCAAAACCGTCGGACTATGCAACGTTAAGATTTCAATGTCCTTGTGTCATGACTTTGTTTCAAATAGGAACCATCTGTTTATTAATGCTAGCTCGATGCGTTTTGCATCAGGGCATAGTCCCAGTGCCACTCTCTACCAGTGCTTTACTTTGGGCGAATCACTGCTTTGCTATTCAAGCTGCATTGTGAAGTTACATGTTACTTTGTGATATACTCTTGATGGATTACTTCCGTTGTCGCGTCTCTTGCTATATTTCATGTGTGAAAAAAAGGTGGTTGAAATTTACATTTTAACAAAAGACACACATGATTGCTTATATCTGAAAGCTTGTGTTCATCTGCATCAACTTATGCCTTACATTCCTATATATTAATGCTTATTTACTTGGTACATGCGGTTATTTCACTTAGTTAGCCAATCAATTTTGTTTTAAGCAGTATTAGCACATATTATATATATATATATATTGGCAAAATGTTTAAACTGGTAAAAAACAAACAAACTAAAAATCCCACAAGAAAACCTCAAATTAAACGGGATATGTATGTATATATATATCCGTTTAATTTTAGGGTTTTTGTGTGTGTGTGGGGGGGGGGGGGGTTGCAATCATTGCATATTTGCTGATTGCTTTACTGTAGACCATTTCTCCTCCCCCCCCCCCCCCCCCTCCACACACTCTTTTAAAAAAAAAGGTGTAACATGGTGCTGTGACAAACATTAGAACTACACTGTTAATTGACTATTACCAAAGGGCTATTATAAAGCTTATTAAGAGTTTGAGAATAATGAATGTTATGGATTAATATATATTTTTTAATGCTGTTGTATTTCCCCTATGTTTGCAAAGCAGAATGTATTTGAATAGTTTTTGTTTGTACGTGCTCGCAATGTTTAAGTTCATGTCAGGACGACATTTGATTGGTAATATGGATTTGTCATAATGCGTCTGCTACTTGTTTGTAACGCTGTCCCTACTGACTTGAGCGTAATTTGATCTACCCAGTTATACACAAATACTAGAATCCAAATACCATTCTGACAATCCAGTCTACATTAGAAATGAAAGCCAATTTAAAAGCAAGTTTATTTGCATAGCGAATAGCCTTGCACATTCTTGAAACTTTCTGAAGAATTCCTCACTGTAGAAATAAAAGTATTACATTTGGATGGGCTCAGCCTTTCTTTCCTGACAGTGTAGTTCCAGTGTTTGCCACCGACGTCGCCACTTTATATGGGAGGGTCTGTACAAACGGAAGACCGGTGTGGCAGTTTCAGCGCCCGGTCAGTTTCAGCGCCCTGTCGTGGCTTCTGCGCATGCGCGGATTTTAAGAGCGTCAAAACACCCGTGGCCTCGCCGGCTACAAGCTCAGCTGTAACTATCGCTGGTGCCCGGCAGTGTTAGGGACCGATTAGGCCGAAATCTATTGCTGCGATCATATTTAACAGAATTACATACTCAAATAATGAAATTTTATTAAATTAACCTTAAATTCCAAGCGATATTAACGTAGCAGCTAGATCGGCATCGAATCGCCGAGTGTAAACTAAACAAATAGCAGTGCTCGCCGGCGACATGCTGCAGTTTGCACGGCCTCCGAAAATCCGCGCATGCGCAGAAGCCATGGCAGGGCGCTGAAACTGACCGGGCGCTGAAACCGCCACACCGGATTCATTCATGTTCAACATTGTAAAAACTTCTAATTTAAATAGAAGGATATCCCATTACCGTACCTGGGCCACCATATTTTCTGTGCCCATTTACTGTACAACAATGTCTCCGTACTGGAAGTTCATTTAAAGGATTTCAGTGAGTTTGGTATTGTACTTATAGGTAAGCAACCTGTCAGCCCTCCAGCCTGTACCATTGAACTACGATTTGTGGTATGGCTTAAAGCTGCATAGTCCGATGAAAACATCAAATTTTCAAAACCAAAATAATTGTCTACTTTTGATTCTTATCTAACTTAGAAACTGGTTCATGCATTAAACAGTTGTCACCGCATGTGGAAGGGAATATTGAGGATATGGAATGTTGGCGTGCTTGCCAAATTTAATTTAGCGTCTCAAAAGTTGGCCATTTAAAATAAGTCATTTCAAGCTAAAGTAAGGTAGATTATTATTATAACGATCAAGCTAATATATTTATCTTAGAAAAATTGACAGAAGATCAAAATTATCGGACTCTGTAACTTTAATGTCAAATGTGGATTATCCTTTTATCAAAGGTTATTGCTGCCATGCCATCTCCATGTATACGTCAGACAGTGTGAGTGGTCAGCGCGGCGCCACGACAGTGGCCATGTTGAACACGGTGGAGATTCAATGATGGCGTAACATGCTAATGGTTTTCTAACTTAACGCAGGTATTCTCAAAGTTGTATGTCCATGTCCATTATAAAATCTGGTGATGAAATAAATGCAATGCAACCTCTGTAAATGGAAAATGACTGCGTTGTAATGGTTGTTATTTCTTTTTTGTTGTTGGGCATGTTCCCTGCATGCAGTGCCATGATTATGGATTTCTTTCTCTATAATTATAATTATCCACCAACTCCGCCCCTGAATATTGAAAGGATTTTGGTAGTGTGAAAAACGCGAATCAGTTATCTAGATAAGCTATGTTGTTGACAGACACTGGTTTAATATACAGGAACTACATGTTTAAGAGCTTCGTTGGCTTTTGTGAATACTTGAGAACATCTGATGGATCTAAATACGTTTGAATCGCATTTGACCCCCATCGTTATGGAATTTAAAAAAAACACCTTCCGAGCAAAGGGGGCCAGCGAGCAGCAACCAGTGTCGCAGTTTGAGCGCCCTGCCAGTTTCAGCTGACTGCATACACTCAAGCTCAAGGCATTGTCAATGGTCATGAGCAATCTTCATACAGAAAATACAGAAGAAGTGAAATATCTCTAAAACCACACCACCTATTAACAAATCGATTAGTACACATATAGAAAACATCTTTACCAAAAAGATTATATTAAATTTATACGGTTAGGGTTCTTGATTTCTATTTATTTTGAATAAAACTAATGTTTTGCACTGCGCGTACTGTCAGACTCAAGGCATTGTCAATGCTCGTGAGCAATCTTCATACAGAAAATACAGGAAAAGTGAAATATCTCTAAAAGCACACCACCTAGAAACAAATCGCTTGGTACACATAGAAAACGTCTTTACCAAAAACATATTAAATTCATAAGGTTAGTGACAATGCTGTTAGATTTTGATGCATGTGCATGAAACTGACAGTCAGCTGAAACTGGCAGGGCGCTCAAACTGCGACACGGGACCCACCCCACTCCACCCCGTGAGCAGGGGGGGTTGGGGGGGGGGGAGGATTCCGGAGCTTATTTCAGGGGATTATCTATATCTATGGATATCACAATGCTTTTTATATAGAATTTAGTAGGTTTCTTCTGATGGCATTTTCAGAAATTTGCAAATTCTGTTATTCTTAAGATTTCTGGAAGTATTTATCGTAAATACAGTAAAAGAAATTAAATTGTTGTACTATCAATGTGTAATGAGCATTTAAGACCTTCACTCAAAAGTGGAGTGCATTGTCTTATTGATGCAGTCTTTTGTAGGGTTTTAAATGGCCTTTTTAGTTGTAAGTGAGTACAGTAATTATTGTATAATTTGTAATTTTGGATATGATAATAGAAAGCGAGATATTTGACTGCGTATTATTTACAATCCGACTACGCATGTTTTTGTTGTTGCAAAAAGAGTTGTGAGGGGGCTATTTTGTTCAATGAGTACGGTGGGACTAGTTAATACAGGGAGGTTCCATCGTCAGATAGTCCTGAAGGAGCTTTTTAAAAATAAAAGGTTATTGTAATATAATTTATTTGTCTGAATATAATTCTTTGGTTTAAAAGAAAAATCAATATCAAGACACTGATCTTCAGTTATATACACAGGGATAAGGCAATAAACAGCAGCAACATTAACGTAGTATAACATAAGCATATATGACCAGACGGGTGGCCGAATGAGTTGAGCGTCCATCTCCCGGTTTGGGAGATCGTACGATTCGAACCTTGGTCGAGTCAAACCAATGACTTAAAATTTTATACTTGAAACATCCTAGCCAGGTGCTCGGCATTATTAGGATATGGCAAGGACTGGTTTGCTCAGTGTCAGGATAATGTGACTGAGTGGGATACCAGGTCATGGTGCTGGGAGCCTGGTCTCCCAGTGGGGGCAGCACTATAAAGTCACCATGCATGTGTCCTGTCACAAGTTGGTACCCTTCCTGATGACCTTAGATATTACCAGGCGGTCAAATTCAACCAACCAACCATCAAACATTCGCCGTGAATATGGCCTATGCTGCCGACACGGCGTAAAGCAACCATCAATCAACCAACCAAGCGTTTAGTGTCTACATGTAAAATTGGTGAAACCGCGAATCATAAGGTAATGAGAATTTGGGAGCGACTGTTGCTGTGTTCATAAATGGTGCTCATATCATCCCATGAAATCATTACATTTTTACATAGATGTAATGGTTTTTGTTTTGGTCTTTTTTAAGCAACAATTTTGGTCCCCCCCTGATGTGGTCGTCGTTTCCTGGTGACGTCACTAAGCTTAGGTAAATTAATTCGTTTGCGGCATACTCTGTACTGAGAAAACCTTTTTAAAAATTAAAGATTGTTTAAAGTCAAACGTTGATGGAAGTCTGACAAAATCTGATATATAACATTGATGAGTACCACGGAAGTCTGACAAAATCTGATATCTATAGACCTATACACATTTGTATTCATTTTCATACGGCTTTGATAGATTTAGTGAAATGAACAACTTTGGAAGGTTTTTTTTTCTTCTTTCTTCTTCCCCACTCTAATTTGAGAATCAAGAGGATCAGGAGTTCAATTCCCGCTTGAGTCAAACCAACGACTTGCAAAATTTATCTTTGTCGCTTCCTAGCTTGGCGCTCAGCATTAATAGGATAGGGAAAGTACTGGTTAGCTCAGTGTCAGGATAATGTGACTGAGTGGGATATCGGGTCATGGTCCTGGCAGCCTGGTTTACTAGTGGACTACTGTAAAGTCACCATGAGTGCACATTGTCACCAACTAGGTGGGATGGCCGAATGAGTTAGAGCGTCCGTCTCCCGTGTTGGTAGACCATGGGATCGTGGGTTCGAACCCTGGTCGAGTCATCATTAGGATAGGGCAAGGACTGGTTTGCTCAGTGTCAGGATAATGTGACTGAGTTGGATATCAGGTCATGGTGCTGACAGCCTGGTCTCCCAGTGGGCCATCACTATAAAGTCACCATTCTAGTTCGAACCAACGACCTCTTGAACTGGAAGCCAGCCAGCATAGCATAGTGGGATAAAATAATTTATTGTTAGCTTTACACAGGTCAGCAATAAAGGCAATACTCAGTGTTTGAATTGTGTTTAATAATATTGTTATTTCACCATCAGCTCTGATTGGCTGAGAACAGCTCTCAGTGTCAGCCAATCAGAGCTGTTCTTTTTTATTGCAAATGGCGGCCCCCCCATGAGGGGAAGCCATTTGCAATCGAAAAGACCAGCTCTGATTGGCTCAAATTATGGAAAGGTCCCAGTTGAATACGTCCATTATTGTTTAAGTAATACTTGTTCAGACATAGTCACACATTTATGTATCTTTTGCACAGATTAAACTGCTTGAAGTATATTTGAAATTTATCTACATCGACTTGTGTTTAAATCACACAAGATCAGTACTTATGGCGACTTTATAGTGCTGCCCCACTGGGAAATCAGGCTGCCAGCACCATGACCCGATATCCCTCTCAGTGACATTGAGCAAACCAGTCCTTGCCCTATCCTATTGATGTCGAGCGCCTGGCTAGGAAGTGAAAAGTATCATTACCAAGTATATTGAAGTATATTTGAAATTTATCTACATCGACTTGTGTTTAAATCACACAAGATCAGTACTTAAAGAATGGGAAACTCATCCTGCAAGGGTATGCTCAATATGGGACAGTGATCACCTGTTTTTTCCTCCTTTCCTCGCTGTGGATCCACCTCCTTTTATGGGGAAATTAATAGATGGTCCCTGGGAAAGGGATGAAGCTGTGACCCAGCACACCGGGTTGCAGCTTCAACCTACACGCCCGAAGGTACTGGAGGTGGTGAATATACCTACATGAACTGGTATTTTATCTAATGTAAAATATTAATATGACAATAAAATGTGTGCACTTCTTGCCGTGAATATAGCCTTGCTCCCAACACTAAAACAATCAATCCATAAATAATATGGCCTTGGGTGTTGCTGGGAGATAAAGTCTGAGTCAACTAATTGACAGGTCAAGTCAAATTGCATTATTCCTGTTTTATTCTCTATAGGATACAATGGATCTGCAAATGTGGAGTCTGATTTGTGAGTGATACTCTGCTAGATATTCCTAAGCACTAAACAGCGCCAGCTTCAGAAGATAAAAAAACAAGTGTTTATTGTTTTTGTCCAGTACAGCGCTTCCATCATCATTGTGGCTGATTAGCATAATCAGCAGATACCTAGATGTTACCGTGAAGCTGCCTCAACAGGTACCAGCGACAAATTCCTACCTGATTGACCCGTTTGTTGTTGGTTTACATCCTAGTAACATCTAAGGTCATATTAGGATGGGTACCAACTTGTGACAGTGCACTCATGGCGACTTTATAGTGCTGCCCCACTGGGAAATCAGGCTGCCAGCACCATGACCCGATATCCCTCTCAGTGACATTGAGCTAAGCAGTCCTTGCCCTATCCTATTGATGTCGAGCGCCTGGCTAGGAAGTGAAAAGTATTACTACCAACCCACCTGATCTACGATGCACATTTAACAAATAATTTGTTTAGTTAACAAATTTCAAAAGAATAGTTGTATAACAAATTATCGGGAATTTCTTGTTAAGCCTGTGAGTGCTTCAAATCCTTGCTTTCAGTAAATTGCGCCAATTTAACTGGTCCCTATTGGAAATGCTATTGCTATCAGTAATTGCTTTTTAATTAAAAATAAATAATTTAATAGAAGCGAGGATGGGGTTATTGAGCTTGCTTTATATGCAGTATTCATTGAACAAAAGCTGGTTGTTTTGCATTGGCTTGGTGAGAAATCCAAAGATGTGTTCCAAGCAAACTGTCTTGAGGATATAGACTAGTAAAAATAGTATTCTGAATTAAGACTTAAAACAAAATCTAAAAAAGTGCAGTCATGAATTTATTAAAATTGGATAGTCCGATGCTATTATGGTTCTGCCATATAAATTATATTAGGTTAATCAATGTAACCTACCATACTTTAGTTTGACAAAACTTTGATAATAAATGGTTAATTTGAGAAATATTTTGAAGTCGGGGGGGGGGCGATTACTTTTGGCATGCATGTCGGAATGCTGGGCACCACAGGTTTCAGCAGTAACATATGCTATTAAATTGACTTAATTCACACCCAGAGACACACACTATAATGTATCAGTTTGCAATTAGTATGGTACTTAGCTTTACTTCAAGACAGCTCACTCCGGTGCAAGGAAAGTATACTATCAAACAGTAATATTTTAACGGTACTGGATATTTGGGAGAGCGGAATGTAGCTCAGGCGGTAGTGTCCACCTGTGACGGTGTGGGTTATCTGATTGATCCTGCTTAGTGGACCCATTTGCAGTTTAGGCTATTTTCCGTTCCAACCAGTGGTCCACAACTGGTTCATCAAAGGCTGTGGTATGTGCTGTCGTGTCTGTGGGAAAGTCCATATAAAAGACCTCTTGTGGCTTAACGGAAAGAGTAGCCTATGTGGCGGCAGTGGGTTTTGTCCAAAGAAATATGTCAGAATGACCATATGTTTGACATCCAATAGCCAATGATAAAAATCAATATGCGCTAGAGGCGTCATTAAATAAAACAAGCTTTCCTTTGGCATTATGCGTATACAAATTTGGGTTGTAAATATAAATATTCACTTACATTAGATCAAATTTCATGGCTTCAAAAAACTAGAACATTTTGAGATTAATAGTATAAACCAATTGTATTTCTCCCCTTCCAGGAATCTGAAGAGCCGAGGAGTATTCTCGAAGAACTGGGTCTGTATACCGGTTAAAACCACGCCCACCTGTCAATCACTAGCCGATAGCCACACCCACCCAACAATCTACGGTATGTGGCCTCGGTAAACGGTTGAAAATCACGCCCACCTGTCAGTCACCGCTACCCGGGCACGCCCGTCAGTCAATCAGAAGCAATGGCCACGCCCACATCTGGTATCTGAGTATCTGGGAGGCCAAGCTCCACTGCTAGTCGGCTTCAGTGAGTTACGCCCACTTGCAAATGACATTGATTTTTATTTTTTATGACGTCAGCCCCTTTGTCATGGTTTGGCGGCAAGCCAAATGACCCCCACACCGTAAAAGAAAAGTGGTTAGCAAGAAATAACATGAACTATATTGATACCGAAATTATCTATATATATAGTGTAGTTTCAAATCTCCAAACTAATTTGTCTTCAGTGTGAATCACTCATCCCACAGGGAATGCACGAACGCACACAAAATAAACCTCCACCCCCGCTATAAATTAGACATCCTACCAAAAGTACTACCAAGTGCCACCCCACCCCACTGCTCACCGGACACCCACTGTAGACCTTTTCCACAGAACATGCTGCACAGTGAACTGCTCTCCACATTAGTTTTTGCATTGACATCAGAGGGTGGTTTGGTGGAAACTTATCATGGGGAGTATTATGGGGGTTCTCATGCCTGCTGTCTTTATTAGTCTAAGACTGAATATGTCAGACACTTTTGGCTTCCTACCTATGAATGTCAACCTGGGTCGCGTTCAAGGTATGGCTCCGAGATGTCTTTTTGGCCTATTTGCGTTCAGGGTACGCCTCCGAGTCATTTCCCTTTTCAGACAGGAAGCAAAAAGTGCCTTAAAAATCGCTGCCGGATTCAGTGGTTTCAGCCAATCAGAGCTCTTATTTTCACTTGCAATTGGCTGCACCCTATGGAGGCCACCATTTTCGAGGCACCCACCAGCTAAAGTCGTTCAGACTAATGTGATGTCAGGAATTTCTCCGAGGTGTACCTTGAACACGGCCCAGGTCTCCTGGGGCTCCTTAGTTGGGAGTGGGGTAGGAGAGTCCAGACTTGTGTACTTTTTCTTCTTTTAAAAAAAAAGAGGAAACCAAGATTTCCAGTAAATGGGTTTTATTGATTGGGCTTGCTTCCGATATCTGTTTGTGAAGACGAAATATTTCGCAATAAGATTCTATTTATAGGTTCAGGATATATTACATTGTTGTTATCCCGGGCTATCTTGTCGCCAAGTCCGGTAACCAGTGGTCATGAGCTGGGAACCAGTGATCATGAGCTGGGATCCACTCGAAGTGACCAGTAGACACAAATAGAACCAAGGTCACCAGTACCTTATGCAACTCTTCAAAGTATATATATTTAAAAATATCATGCCTTTGTCTTGTACTGAACTAAACAGGGAAACAGTGGCACTAGAATCACCGATAGATCAGGTGGACTTTACTGCCCTTCCTTTGGGCTGGTTTGTTTTAATTATAGAAAATATGGATAGTAGATTAATTACTTGTTGAAACATTGTTATCGGATGGCTGTTGACTAGTGTTATGAAATCATACATTCTTGCAAAATCGTGTCACTTGAACTAAACTGCATATCTCAACCATATATATTATCTTTCATACAAAACGGACTTGAACTGCGATATGTATTTTGATATAATTATGGATGGTATACATCAATTATAACGCGGAACGAGCACTGGTCTTCATTTAGAATACATACAAATGTGAATACAATATTTTAGGAAATGAAGAATATATCAAATTCGACAGACATACCCGGAAAATATCACTTCTGTAGTTGATGAAGACATTAGAAATCGAGAGGACATGACTTGTCTATGAGGTTCTAGTGTTCACAAAATATCCAGCAGATACACAGCCACGCTACCAATAGTTGCTGCACTGAGATTTCTAGAGTATTAGTCTCGTCTGCGTTACAGTAATGGTTGTGAGTTATCAGTAGAATTGTACACACGAAAATAAGCTTATTGGGTGACAATTTGTGGTAATTTAGATGGAGTGTGTTCACTTCGTGGGATAGTTAAGTAGTACCTGTATTAGAAGTTAGTCATTGTGCCTATTACAGTGACCGCGTCTGCGTGTTCGTTGCCTGATGCTATTTTACCAGCTGGAACTTAGATAATTATAAAGATGAGATAATGTATATGTGGGTCGTTCTCTGAAACTGGGTACCACATATTTGGTATCCATGTTACATTGGACATAATAAGGTCTTTCTTTTTTTTAATAGCAAGTTATTGTTGCTTTTCGTTATTAAGCATGTTAGCAATACTATATGTATTTAATCTATACCACAAAACGTATAAAAAATATGTTCATATGATGTGCTAAAAGTGAAATTTTACACATTTACACTATATTTTTTCAACTTTTTTCTTGTAAGACATTCTTTTGTTTGCTTGACTGTAATCAAAGAAATCTAGTTTGAATGTGTTGTTTATGTATAAAATTATGTTATGGATGAGTCAATTTTGTGTTTAATTTCCATGTTACATATTTTCCTATTGCTATTCATCATAAGATCAAAATCAAAAAGTAGAATGGCTTTTTTTTTTTCAACTCTGACACATGCACAGCATGTAAAGCTTCATATGAATAGGTATTCTGATATTATTCGGCATGCTTTCAGTTTTCGCTTCCAGCTTCAGAGAACGACCCACTTAGTCATGTGTACGAAATATATTTAAATGCACGCTATAAAGAATATTTTTCTTGTACATGATGTCATGTCTATTTTACAATATGATCACTAATGTTTTATGGTAGAATAATTGTTACTTAGGTTTGAATGTTTGAGCACAAGTAGATTTCCGGAAAGATACGAACTGTTCTGAAGTAATTACCTATATATCGGTGAGCCATTCCCGCATATTAATGGAACAAGAAATTTAATTAAAAATATAAAAATGATACTATTCATATTGTTGGTTTTTCTTCTTGGGAATGCATGACGTAAGGAAAGAATTCCACTTGTTGGACAGTAAGAAATTAAGTAGGGCCTGCAGCAATGGGGAGAGGGGGAGTTGACGGTCGCCATAAGCTACCGATTGTTGCATATACTGTAAAAGTTTGTATTAACCTTAAAGAGACTTTCTTTTAATTAATGTCACGCTCACAAATTTAAAGCGGGAAAATGACGGAAGACTAATGCGTTAATGCAATGTTTTTATTTATTTATTATTAATTTTAATAAAATAAAGGAAATGTGAGGAGGGAGGGGAGAAACAAAAGGCAAGCCAGGAATACAAAAGGATCAAATTCCCATATGAACCCCCAATACAAACCCACCAACCTGGAAACGCACCAGATTCACCGATGTCGAATCATAATCTGAAACTACTTACATATTTACATATCTACATCAGATCAGATCAGACCATAGACGTATTGAACCCCCACCCCCGCACCGCCCCCTTTAGTTAAGGTTGCATAGTCCGATGAAAACATCAAATTTACAAAACCAAAATCAAAACAATTAACTATACGTAATCCTACATAATTAACTTAGAAGTTAGATACTGATGTACTTATTAAGCATTTGCTGCCACGTAGAAGTAGAAGGGGGATACTGAATTAATTTAGAATATTTGCACTTCAAATGTTAGCCGTTTAAAATTAACATTGCTTCAAACTAAAGCAAGATAGATTATAATCATCAATCTAATATATTTATCTAAGAAAATGACACAAACTCAAAAACCATTGGATTATGTAACTTTAACCGCGGTGTTCAGCAGCTGTGACCTCGTCCCTCAGGGTCCGACAGACAGACAGGGCTCGGCTCCCTCGGCGGGCGTTCCGGCCGTGAGGGCCGGCGCCCCCGGGGAGGAGGGATCCCCATTGTGGATCGGACTCTGCCCGTTCTGTGCCGTGTCCCTCTTGGCCTTTTCTATGCAGTCCTTTATCTGCTCTATGCAGTGCTTCTGGATCGTGTCCAGCTCATCCCGCCTGTTGCCGCTCGCGCCATTTATAATACCCACAATGCAGTTCGGGGATGGTGCAGCGGCTCGCTTCGCCGACGACGCGGGGTGCCGCTTCTTAGCGGACGCTTCAGTGTGCCCGTTCTTCTTGTGGTGACTGTGCTTGTGTTTTTTGTGCTTCTTGTGTTTGTGCTTTCTATCTTCGGGCGACGAAGATCTGTGTGAGCAGAAAAATATAAATCGATTATTAGATTTACAGATTAATGTTGTGGGTGGGGGCGGGTGGAAGTGGGGGCAACAAGTTCCAAACGAGGAATGATCGTGTTTTCTTAGTGTTTAAAAAAGCACAAAAACATGGATATACACCAAGGTTCAAAATCAGTGTGAAGGCATCAGTTTTTCGAGACCAAAACATCTAGCCATACTTGAACCTCCATATCTAACTTAAATACTGGTGCAATTATTAAATATGTATTTTCGAAACCAAAACATTAACTATTCTTCCTACATATCTAACTTAGATACTGGTGCAGTTATTAAATATGCATTGCTACACAAAAGAAATACAAAGTCAATTTAATAGAGCCTGTCATTGCTGAAACCTATGATGTAAAGTATTTCGATGTGCATGCCCAAATCAATTTTACACATTTTCACTTCAAATATTTCCAAAATGAACTCTTTAAAATAAAAATTCCTTTACATTAAAGTAAGGTGGATTATAACAATCTAATCTATTCATAGAAAAGATATGGCAAAAACTCAAACTATCAGACAATGCAACTTTAGTGCGCTTAGTTGTACACACAACAACAGAAGGAAAGGTGACCAATAAAACTACCCGGTATGGCTGACATGTATGTTGCACGCTAATAAATATAACATAAATAATTGATTATATGCAGTTAACTGTAAATTAAATAATTCCTGTGTGGGTGCGATCCCAAGCTGAGACGCACCAAGAAGTTTAAACATTAATACCTGCCAGTACCATGCCTGACGCTCAGCGTTACTAATAATTAATACAACTGAGAATAATTAATACAACTAAGTGGAATAACTGGTTATGGTGCAGCACTATAAATTCGCCACGAGTGTTTGTTTGTTTGTTGTTTTACATCCTAGCAACATCTAAGGTCATATCAGGACGGGTACCGACTTGTGACAGTGCGCACTCATGGCGACTTTATAGTGCTGTCTCACTGGGAAACCAGGCTGCTGGCACCATGACCTGGTATCCCACTCAGTCACATTATCCTGGCACTGAGCACACCAGTCCTTGCCCTGTCCTAATAATGCCGAGCGCCTGGCTAGGAAGTGACAAGCACCAATTTTCAAGTCATTGGTTTGACTCGACCAAGGTTCGAACCCATGACCCCACGATCTACCAGCACGGGAGACGGACGCTCCAACTCATTCGGTCATCCCGTCTGGTCTCTCGCCACGAGTGCACACTGTCACAAGTCGCTACCCGTCCTGATATGAACTTAGACTTTGCTAGGACAGTAAACGCTCTACACAGTGTACAAACCTTGACGCTGCGCGTTCCGGTGACCCTGGCCGCTGTTCGGACGGTGACAACGAGGCGTGACGCGAGCCGTTCACACTGGGCGCACACAGCTCCTTTATCCGGTGCTGACTAAAGCTCCGCTTGGAGCGGTTGTCTCTGTCCGCGTCGTCACTCTCAGAGTCACTGTCCCACTTGCTGTCCGTCCTTCCGGCAGCGCCTTCCACCGAGGTCCTCGACCTTGTCCGCGACTCCCGACCCTTTGACCGTGAGCTAGCCCTATGCGGCGACCTTGACCTAGATTTCCTGGCGCTCCTATGACTCCTGGCGCTCCGCTCCTCCTTAGGCGACCTGGAGCGCGTCCGTGACCGTGGTTGCGTTGACCTTCGACTCGGCGACCTTGACCGCCGGCGTTTCCGTCGGTCCGGTGATCTTGACCGTGACCTTCGAGCTGACCTCTGCCGGTCCCAGTTGGGCAGGCGAGGCCGGTCCCTGGGGAGAGAGGAGCGCCGGCTCCAGTTGTAGTGGCGGTCACTGCGTGGTTCCGACAGGTCGTAGTCGCGGTCCGCCTCCCAGAATTCCCCGTCGGGGTTCCGGAAGACGTGCAGGAAGTTGCAGTTCTTGCCCTTTGGACACTTCTTTGTTCTGAACTGACCTGTGGTGGCACATTTAAAGAGCATTAGGATTCAATGCAAAGTAAGGTCTTTTTTAGTTTAGCGACTGTTCACTCTGACATCATATAATACTGCTCTTGTCAATTACTGTTATACATATACTTATATAAACATTTGTGATGGTTCACGGCTAAAAGACCAGTGGTTCTTGTTTGGTGGTTTGTTTGTTTAACGACCCCACCCCCACCCACCCACCCAGCAGAAAAAGTCGACATCAGCTATTGGGGGTCCCAGTGGTTCGATGCTGAGAAAACACTTTACTCAGACGAATACAACCATATCACCTAAATAAAATCTGAAATATTTTACGATAATTCCACTAATCTTCATGTGCCTAAATATTGCCCTATTAAAAAACTAAAAATTATACATACACATATACAGATATAATTTCTTTAGTGTATTAAGTTGTTATACAGACCGATTTCTGGTTTTCTAAGCTGACATTTAGTAACTTTATGATAAAAATGGTATAGTAAAAAAAAAAAGAGGAGAAAATATCAAGTCCGACAAGCATAAAGAAAACATTGTCAAAATGCCTCCCAATTTGGAAAGAAACCACTGTGCTTATTCATATCTATTAAATCAACCCTGGTGAAAACACTGCACATTTCCAGACACTAGCCAGTGAACCAAAATACTGCTTGTCAAGCCACTACCCTGTGAACAAAAATCCCAGTGAAAACCCGCCTTATATATAAATCTATCATGTTGAGAGCCTCCAGAACAACTACTCGATGCTGGCGTCCCCACTGAGTGGACTACAGCTGCTGGCGGGGAGGTCCCTGCCATGTCTGCGCTACACCTGCTGTGCATCTGCTGTGCACACAGCGTCGTCTTCATTTACCGCAGATGGCGTTCTTCCATCTGGTGACGCTGCAGAACTCGCACTGCAGCTGGCGACCTGCGTACCACCGGGCATTGAATCGAACGAACGCCAGATGCGCGTCTTCCTCCCTGCAATGGCGGTACAGCATGCCAACATTCAGGCGGCTACATTTGTTTTTACAGGGTTCCCACCCTTTTTCAGTCTTCTTTTTTTTAAATGACTTTCTAAGTACTTTTTAAGGACCATTAAACAGGGATGAAAGTAGTCTCCGGCAAAAATCGCGGAAATCAAGTTGTGCTTATTACTTCGACGGCGAATTCCCCCCCCCCCCCCCCCCCCCCCAATAAGATTAGCACTGTCAGGGAAACGCGGCGAAAATGCCGGAAGTCAGATTTCAACGCTCCTTGATGTGACTGTATTATCGCTCATGCTTAACACTTTGTTTGAGTTTCATGTTCTTAGATCTAAGCAGATTCAAACTAACCATTTGTTGCCATATATATCCTGATTGCTTGGAATTTTGTCCAGTACGAACCCTGTTTTATTAAACATCTAATAATTGTTTTTAAAGTTAGTGTTGTCTTGATAATAAAGGCACTAGATAAATCCATTAATTAACGTTTACCAGTTTCCATGCACATATTCGATTCTAATCATGGGCCAGCAATTTTCACCTTGATTTATTGGGCTTTTACTTCCTAGCAATATCCAAGGCCATATTAAGAACTGATACTGAGCCGACCACTCATGCCTACCTACCACCCGGAATGGGTGGAGTACAGCATTATTTTTGTTTGTTTGTCTTTTACCACCTGGCAACATCTAAGGTCATATCAGGGCAGGTACGACTTGTTACTGCGCACTTATGGCGATTATATCGTGCTGTCCCACTGGGAGACCAGACTGCTGACACCATGACCTGATTTCCCACTCAGTAACATTATCCTGAAACTGAGCTAACCAGTCCATGCCCTATCCTAGTAATGCCGAGTGCCAGGCAAGGTAGCGATAAGTATAAATTTGTAAGTCATTGGTTTGACTTGGCCACGATCTTCCACACGGGAAGCCTGCACTCTTAACCGATTCGGTCTCCGTGTCCAGTTTATTAGTTGTCCCAATCAGTAGAGTGCAGTCCTCGCGTGGGGGCGGTCGGGAGTTTGGTTCCCATTTGAGTCAAACCAATGACTTATAAAATTGATACTTTTCGCTTCATATCCTGGTGCTCGGCATTAATAGGATAGGGCAAGAACTGGTTAGCACAATGTCAGGATAATGTGACTGAGTGGGATATCAGGCCATGGTGCCGACAGCCTGATTTCCCAATGCACAGCACTATAAAGTCGCCATGAGTGCGCACTGTCACAAGTCGGTACCCGTCCTGATATGACCTTAGATGTTGCCAAGGCGTAAAACTCCAACAACCAACCAACATTAATCCGCTGAGTGCCGCAGAATGCTCACCTTCTGTATTGGACGTAGACGTTGCCCCTGAGGTGTGGCTCGTAGTTACAGCAGACCTTGAACTGCATCACCTTGCCGATAGCTCTGAACTCCGGAAGTACGTCATCATAGAAATCTCGGAAGTGTTGGTAAGTCTCACGGTCCTCGTACTCCAACGTGATATCTGATGAGAGTGATAACAAAGTTCACTTTTCGAATCATTGACTATAAGTAAAGACAATGTATGACAAGACGCGCCAGTCAGCGCTTTCCCATGAAATACAACAAACAAGGTAATTGGACATGTCCCCTAGCCCAGCCCATAATGAAAACAATATAGCATAGTAAAGTTCAAACATACTTTAAGCACTTTAATCTATGCCATACATAAATCAAATTTGTAATTATGTCGGAGTAAGAAAACTACTACTATTACACCTGATCAAAGACAATGCACCTTTTTTGCCGTGGGATGGAGCCACTGCATGATTATTTCAGAAATTCCCATTTGAAAGCACTGAGTGGTGTGTCTTGTCTTATATTGTCTTTGCTATACCTTCAGCCAATATAACATTGGAAACACAGGAGTTAAGTTAACCCTTGTCTCCTGGAACCGCCTACAGGCGTAGTTACCCTTTAGCGATGGGATATAGGTCTGTAGGCAGTCAGGACATATTTGATCCATAAAACACCCACAGCTGTATCAAGAATGTTATATTCCTTTTCTGATGATGTATAAATACTATGAGTATAAGATTCAATAATTTTTAACCCAACCCATGTCAATTATGCCTGGAGGTCGTTCAGGGAGGCCATGGGTTAAGCGCAATGAGTACATAAATAGGCAACCACTGAAAATTCAAGGTGTTATAACTATTGACACAGGCTTATAACTTACCCAATCAATATTGGCTAAATATATCCTATGTGCAGTCTCAATTTAGTTTCACAAACAATGTTTCACATTTTTCAACACCACGTGATTCGACTGAGAATACGTCTACATCTCAAGCTGTCATTATATATAACATATATAATTTGCATGTTTAAATGTATTTTGCTTTCAATTTCACCAACTTTGGAATAGGTAAAAGGCATGCTTTCATTTCATAACAATAATAGAGACCATCAACGATGAAAAGAGGCAAATATCGGAAAGCTCAGTTCCACATTGGAGTGGTTTGTGCAATTTAATCTTTTTGTGTGTTTGTTTAAGTGACTTTATTCCTCTGAATAACATGTAGGTTATATATATATATATTATATGAGTCAGGATCACGAAAAGAGGCCAATTGGGGGGGGGGGAAAGTTGTCGGCGTCGATCATTGGATGCCGGCGTCGAACAGTATAATTATAGTTTAGCATTGACAGAGGTATTGGAAAGTCCTTAAATTTATCCTGAATGTAAAGGTAGAGAAAACACAACAACCTTATTTGTTTCTAGGATAATTTAATATAAAACAAAGAAATGCAATACACTTTAAGAATTGCAACGCCGACATCTTAAATAAACCACCAATTGGCCCATTTTCGTGAGGCTGACTCATATATATATATACTGTATAAGCCATTATACGAGTATAATAAGCCAGAAGATCCATCTACTCCCCAGCCACTAAGTCATCGGCTGGACACCTACTCATTAGGTCATCTATTGGTACCTCATGACCTCCCCACGTGGTGCCACCTGCTCGCCCACGCCTCAGCAGCCATTATCCTCACCCACTGTACCGCTGAAATTTTTGTTAACTCCCCCATTAGATAGCGCCACCAAAATGGCTTACCGCATTATGGTACCGATGGATTCCACCAGATGGCGGCACTATATTTAGAAGGCGATAAGTATAAATTTGATGTCATTGGTTTGACTCGACCGGGGATTGAACTCTACCGATTCGGCTACTGTGTCCGGTATATGACCTTAGATGTAGGTCAAACTCACCGAGGTCAAACTCGTCCTGGAGACCCTCCATGAGTGAGAAGTGGGCGTACATTCCTTTGACCAGCAGAGTGCAGCTGGTGTTGGGGAACGGGTGGGCGCGGGAACACCTGGAAGGACAAAGTCACGTACATTGTCAGAGTCTTTGAGGAACAACTTACATCAAACTTGTAACTTCTCAATGTTGCATGGGGACAACAAATAAAATAATTTTAAAAACAAACACCTCCTGGGATGTTAAGGCAATCCTTAGCGTAGACATCAGTTTTTAAATTATACATTATCTATCTATATGTGTCTCTGTCTCTGTCTCTGACTATCACTCACACACCTCTGATAGCAGCACCACAAACTGCAAAGTATCAAATAAGAACACAGAAAATTAATTGTAGATACACCCAACATGTATGCATCACTCATGTCCTACTTTCCGTTGAAGTATCTAGATTCTTTACATTAACTGTCATTTTTTTTTTAAAACACCAGTAAACCCCAGTCATTTCTAAATCATCCATCTCCCGTTTTGGTAGATCGTGGGATTCGAACCCACGGGTTCGAACCATGGTCGAGTCAAGCCAATGACTTAAAAATTGATACTTGTCGCTTCCTAGCCATTATTAGGATAAGGCACGGACTGCGTGGCTCAGTGTCAGAATAATGTGACTGAGGACGGTATCAGGTCATGATACTGGTGGCCTGATCTCCGAGTGGGGCAGCACTATAAAGTCACCACGAGTGCGCACTGTGACAAGTCGGTGCCCGTCCTGATATGACCATAAATGTTTCCAGGACATAAAACTCCCAACAACCAACCTATGCGACAACCACACGCTAGCAACTATATGGACTTACCGCTCGCCATATCTACAGGCTCCAGTCTTCGCAAAGAAGGGACACACCTCCTGCTCCTGACCATAGTTGGCCGGGGCCAAGGGGTTGTGCCAGCTGCCGCCATCCTGCAGTAACGAGTGGTGTTGGCAGGACACAAGAACCACCATGTATTAATCACTGCTGTCTTTGGAGACAAACATTGGAAAAATCTAAATTCGCACTAATATGAGCATCTATACCTTTGAATATGAGCGTATATGCCTTTGAACATGCATTTAGTATACATATATCACGGATGAAAGTGGTCTCCGGGAAAAAAACCAGAAATGCTGATATTCTCCCATAGGTTTAGCATTGTCAGGGAATTGCGGAAAATTCCCGGAAGTCGGGTTTCATACATATTGGTATACACTGATAATGCTGCAGTGTTTGAAGCATTTATGAGTAGTATACGCTGATGGTGCTGTGGCTTGGCACCACATATTAGTATACGCTGATGGTGCTGCAGCATAAAACAAGGTATTAGTAGTGCCTATACCTTGATCGTGCTGCAGGATTGCAGTAGGAACAGGAAAGATCCCGGAAATCCGCGAAATCGCAGAGATCTTTCATCCCTGATATATAGGTATACAAAAGGTAGGTGCAGCAAGTACTGAACATGATAGTCATATATGAGAAAACAAACATAAACATACTTTACTGTTAATTAGCTTTCATTTGGGTTTGCTTAAAGCTGCATAGTTCGATAAAAGCATAGAATTTTCAAAACCAAAACAATTATCTAGACTTGATCCTACATATCTAATTTAGATACTAGTGCGCTTATTAAGAATTTCTTGCCACACAAAAGGGAATGCTCAGTCAATTTAATAGAATCTGTTACTGCTAAAGCCTATGGTGTCAGAGTTTTGGCATGCGTGCCCAAATTAATTTGGCATGTTTGCACTTCAAATATCTCCAAAGTTAACCATTTAAAATAAGTTACTTCAAGCTAAAGTAAGGTAGGTTATAGCGATCAACCTAATACATTTATCTCAGAAAATGACAGAAACTCAAAACCATCGGACTATGCATACAATAATTGGTTTATAAGCTCGCCTTCTACATCGGTAAATTGTGAAGCGAGCTCTAACTTCTCATGTACCACATTCCCATATAAGGAACTCTCGTAATGGCCCTTAGTTTCCTATCATAGAACAGCACCGGGACATACTGCCTAGATAAACAACAGGAAACTACTGAGGTAAGGAACATGTATATTCAAAACTTCTGATTGGACTGCCATTAAACATAATTCTACATGCTGTTAAATATGTGCAGAACTTCAACAAATTCTATATTATCCAGTTGTTTTTAAATTTGTTTCTTTTTTAAAGCGGTTTGTTTATTCTGCTCATAACGGTTAAAGCTGCATAGTCCGATGAAATATGAAATTTTCAAAACCAAACCAATTATCTAGGTTTGATTTGACATATCTAACTTAGATACTGATGCACTTATTAAGCATTTGTTTCTGCATAGAAGGCAATACTGAGTCAATTTAACAGAACCTGTTACTGCAGAAGTCTATGGTGTCAGAGTTTTGGCAAGCTTGCCAAAACTAATTTTCCATGTTTGCAGTCAAAATATCTCAAAAGTTTACAATTTAAAATAAAAGTAACTTTGAACTAATGTAAAGTAGATACTAGTGATCGATCTAACATATTTATCTCAGAAAAAATACAGAAATTCAAAACCATCGGACTATGCAACTTTAAGTGAAAGCACTTGTTTTCGCCATTGTGCAGTAGTTGTCATAATCCATATGGATTAATTTCCTTTTACAATTTGTTTTTGGTTTATGATTATATTTTTGTACATACTATTTGTTTATCCAATTCAAAGCTTGTCAAATACTCCAGTGCTAAGATGAGATTACTTTCAGGTGATTAGAACATTTAATCATGTTTAAATAATTAAAGTCCGTCATAGCGGGGGTTTACTGCATTTCTGCACTCACCTTACCCTTCTCACCAGACCTAGCCTCCTTCATCAAGGCCTCCTAAAATAAACGTTACCATGGCAACCATTCGACAGGTTAGCAATGTACTGGCTGAAACCTTGAGTTAAGTTTAATTGTGAGTTTGGGGGAGAAAGAAATATAGGTCATTATAATGTATACATGCATATAAATTGTATTTTTTTCCCTTTTCGCTTAAATCACAAAAAAACACGTCAATTGGGAAATTCAATTTAATTATATATAATACAAAATGGCGCTTTTAGTTTGAAATAAGACTTACATAAATCGACGAATTGGCTATTTCATTTGCCATCATTTAATTTAACACAATTCATATAAACAATTTAAAAAATGAATATTGGGTGTTAAAATCAACGTTCTCATTTTGTTAAATTAATTTTTTTTAAATTTCTATCTTCTTTCTTAAGTTCTTAATACAAAAATGCGCCATTACAATATTCATCACTCTTCACCCCCGGCACAGATTATCATTTTCCACAATTCTATTTCCATCTCCATTGGAAAGCGGCAATGCGTTTGACTTTTTCTTAAATTTAAAGTTTCACGGTAAAAAGATACGCAGGTGGCTCATCATTCATCCTCCCATAATGAAGTACTGGACAGTTAGCGAGTCAAGGAAAGAGCTTCAAATCACATGGACACAATGACAACACTTGAGTCTACAACACTTCAATTCTAACTTCTGTGAATTTAGCACTAACTCCATCTACTGCAGTCTGTTTTTACTAATTTACCGTTAGTAAATGGGCTATTCTCTGAAACTGGGCACTAAAGTGTGACATGGAAACCAAAAGTGAAAACCTTCCAAATAATAGCAAAAATCATTCCAAATAGCAGAATCCATGTTTCTATGAAGGTTTGCATTTTGTGCATATGTCAGTGATAAAAAAAAGAAAATTTACTTTTTGATTTAGATCTTAAACAAATTGAGCAATAGGTTATCACTTGTGTAACATGAACATCAAAGACACATCCAAAACATCATTTTAGCATATAAAACAAAGTATACAAGACTTTATTGATCACAGTTAAGCAAACAAGGTTGTCTTAGAAGGAAAAAGTTGAAAAAAAGTTGAAAAGAAGTTAGGCTAAATGCATGGGGGTCAATGTGTAAATTGTCACAAATTTTCACAAGTATAATTTTTATATTTTTTGTGGGATAGATTCAATACATGTAGAACTGGTAACATACCTAATAGACAGAGGCTACAATACTTATTTGACTTGCTATCAATAAAAGAAAGAATTTATTATCAGCATCATAATGTGGAGACCAAATATGTGGTGCCCAGTTTTTTAGAGAATAACACAAATACTGAAAGTTACGAAGAAAGTGACAAATGGAATTACGCAATAACATTTTAAATATACACACAGAGATTCACTTCGACGATCCGCCAGTGGCTTGAATACAATATGGTAAAAATAGAATAGTTAATTAGATGGAAAGAAACTGCCAAACTTATGAGTAATCTAGGATATGTTTTCCGCAGCCATATCGTCACCTTCTTGTCTTTCTTAGCCTTTTCCTTCTCTTCGCGTTCTTTCTGCTCCTCCTTTTCCTTTTGTTGCCGCTCTTGCCATTCTTCTCTTATTCGTCGCTATAAAACAATTTTTTAATATAATTTTAAACAAGCAAAAAGTAAAAAGAGAAAGAAATCTAACATTCTAAATTGTTGAAATCTTTTGGAAAGATCTTGAAATCCACTTTCCATTATATTCTTTTTGCATACCTGTTAGAACGCACCGGGCTTTTTTTCTGGACAAAATACCCACCATATACGTGGCCAATTTAATATATTTAGGAATAAAGCCGTCACTAATATGCTAGATTAGATTAGGGTTGCTTTTTATGTTCAAGAAAATTTCTGCAACTTCCAACATTTTAAACCAGGCTGTAAATAGGCGTAGCCAGGGCACAGGGATGGGGCAGGTCAACCTACATAGGTTATAAGACATACTCAATCTTCAAATTGACTTATGTGATAGTAGGATTTGCACTACTTTTCAAAAAGGAAAGTTTGTTTTATTTAAAGACGCCTCTAGAGCACATTGATTTTTATCATCGGCTATTGGACGTCAAACATATGGTCATTCTGACATATTTCTTTAGAGGAAACCCGCTGCTGCCACATGGGCTACTCCTTCTGATAAGCAGCAAGGGATCTTTCATACGCACTTTCCCGTAGACAGGACAGCTCATACCACAGCCTTTGATGAACCAGTTGTGGACCACTGGTTGGAACGGAAAATAGCCCAAACTGCAAATGGGTCCAGTGAGCAGGATCGATCGGATGACCCCACACCATCACAGGTGTACACTCTACCACTCTACTGTACGTCCCGCTCCCCGCACTACTTTTCAAGTCCTACACCACTCTAACAGCTGAGATGGGATATTAGAGCTAAATGACATTTATAGCCACAGCTGGACCACACAGACATTCAGACCACATCTGGGCTCTCAATAACTCCCAAAGAATAAGTTGTTTCAAGGCATACAAAGTATGACCAGTCATATTTGATCATAATAATTGTGAATAAGTGAAGTTGTGTTGGTCATGTTCCCACACTTTTAAAGTTTAAAGCTGTATAGGCCGATGAAGCATGAAATTGTCCAAACCAAAACAATTATTTAGAATTGATTCTACATATCTAACTTAGAAGATAGTGAACTTATTAAGCATTTGGTGTCACATAGAAGGGAATACTGAGGCAATTTAATAGAACCTGTTACTGCTGAAGCCTATGGTGTCAGAGTTTTGGCATGTTTGCCAAAACTAATTTTGCACTTCAAATATCTCAAACTTAGTTTTTTCTCAAAATAATTTATTTCAAACTAAAGTAAGGTAGATTATAACAATCAATTTAATATATTTATCCCTCAAAACCATGGGACTATGCAACTTTAAGTGAAGTTGTGTTGGTTATGTTCCCACCCCTTTAAGAGTTCACGGCACATGCGCCAAGGCTGACGTGACGTCACCTCGAGTACTAGACACCCCGAGGTCAGACAGACTATGTGTCCACCGCTCGGGGGAAATAGAGACACTCTTGACTTTCGCCATTTTCCTTTTCAGTTTTCAGGGAGAACTTCATCACACAGGTCACCAGACGGGATGGCCGAATGAGTTGAGCGTCGGTCTCCCGTTTTGGTAGATCGTGGTATTCGAACCCGTTGGTTCGAATCCTGGTCGAGTCAAACCAATGACGTACAAATTATACTTGTCGCTTCCTAGCCAGGTGCTCAGCGTTAATAGGATAGGGCAAGGACTCTTTGGCTCAGTGTCAGGAAAATGTGAGTGAGTGAGATATCAGGTCAGGGGGCTGGCAGCCTGGTCTCCTAGTGGGGCAGCACTATAAAGTCGACAAGAGTGCACACTGTTACAACTCGGTACCCGTCCTGATATGACCTCAGATGTTTCAAGGATTTTCATAGTCACCTCCTCCTCCTCCTGCTTCTGTGCGAAGATCTCCTCTTGGCGCTTACGTTCTGCTATTTGCTGGAGCGCCAATCGCTCTCGCTCAATCCACAGTGTGTGTTGCAACTGTCTAGTAACAAAACACATGCATATCATTTGTTGCACCAAATAATGAATGCGTTACTACCGATTATTATGGTGGGGATAATGAAATATCGTTACTTATAAGTTAGTACTTTAACGTAAACAAATTAAGATTTTTTTTAAAAAAGCTGTTTTATTATTCAAATACAATACTCAATAGTTTTAAGTAAGAATGTAGAGAGTTTTACTTAATTTCTAACAGTGTTTCAAGTACATTCATAAATAATTAAATAAATATGTAAAATCAGATACAGGAAAAAAGAAAATGATCTATCTTATGTGAAAATAATGGATTTTACACCCATCTTCTTTCCGCTACAATGACAAATAATATTACTGAATATATCTAGGAGAAATACTGCAGCGTTGGTCTCTCAACCACTTCCTCAATTTCACATAGCCAACTGCGGAGAAAAAATAATGTAATATCAAGTACCTCATTATGTATTCTTTGTACTTCTTAATCTACAGCTAAGCATCATTAAGGATTACTCTTTTTTGTGTGTGTACATTAGTTGATTAATCAGGGGAAATTTCAATCGTCGACAATTGGTCTTCCTCATTCCACTTGTCCTTGCCCTATCCTAGTAATGCCTAGCGCCAGGCTAGGTAGCGACTAGTATACAATTTTAAGTCATTGGCTTGAGTCGATCAGGGTTCGAAACACCGAGTTCGAATCCCATGACCTACAGAACGGGAAGAGGATGCTCAACTCATTTGGCCATCGCGTCTGGCCATAACAATTTGTCACCACTATTGGTATCAATCATATTCCCCCTGATTTTTGGAAAGTTCTGATGAGATTATTTACAAATCAAACGTGTTAATATAGAAACTTACCTTTGTCGTTCATGGCATTCTTCCTCATACTTCTCTTGTTCCTCTTCCCTGATCCGTCGGATACGATGGAACGTGGAATCACACGTAGCATCAGCTATTAACGTGAATTACAAATGTGCATATTTGTTAAGTTGTATGGTCCGGTCATATCAATATATTGTAGTGGTCTGCACTGACCTCTCAGGCAAGGAGCCACGTAGACAGGGGTCGTGTGGTGATATCGGCGAGCCTAGATGGTGTAATGGTTCGCACACTGGCCTGGAATGCAAAGAGATGTGGGTTCGAGTCCCACTCTAGGCGCAATATTTCCCATTTTCATCACTCCCACAACACTGGTTGCCGGGACCAGGATCCTGTACAAGCTATGCGTTGTATGGTTGTTGAACCTACTCTGTGTATGTATGTATGTATGTATACATGTATTAGTGCATTGCCTGTATGTATGTACTTATAAGCATTAAAAGACTTACAATTCCAGGGGGACGAGTGTAGTAGTCTGCACTGACCTCTCGAGCAAGTAACCACATATACAGGTAAGCGTGGGTAGTGTGGTGATGTCAGGGAGCCGAGGTGGTGTAATGGTTAGCACACTCGCCCGGAATACAAAGAGATGTGGGTTCGAGACCCACTCTAGGAGCAATACATCCCATTTTCATCACCCCCACAACAATATGTTCCAAGCAGGTACCTCCATATGCAACTTAGATACTGGCACACAGATATTGAGGCTAGGGGGGGGGGGGGGGGGAAGTCCAGGGTCAGAAACCCTTGTGGAAGTCCGGGTGCAGGGCCCCCTGAAGCTATTGAATGTACAGAATTTCAGAGGCACTTCGAAGCTTCTGGCAGCTTTTCTACTAAATCTCTCCCCCCCACCCCCCCCCGTTTTTTGTGGGATTTCTCTTTGATTTTCGCGGAATTCCGCAATTTCATGGAGTACCATACCTGATATTATGAGATCAAGAAACTTTTTTTTATATAAGTTGTGACCTTATTATTAGGTCAGTGTAACATGTGGTCATTGTAACAGTTGGATGCCTACACATACGACTCGACTCAATGAGTGCTTGTTAAGTACTGGTTTATTTATGGCCTTCCCACCATCATGACGTCACGTGGGGTTCCCTCTCACGTGGTGGGGTATCCCCAATCTATTTATATCACATCTCCCTTTTTGTTTGTTTTTTGTTTGTTTGTTTTTTATATATAAGAACGTTATAAGTGTTTAACTGGTGACAATTTTCCTTGGGGTTTCTTATCTATCTTGTCATTAACATCATCTCGCAATGTTTCGGTATCAACTTATCATTAACAGGTGACATTCCTTTTTTGTGTTAGTATTTAACGTTGGTGTATAACAACCGGTGAATTCGGTAACATGTCTTATGTGTTAGTTTTCTACGTTTGTTTTCGCATGTATTTACCTGTGCCTCAATACTAGGCTTACGGCTCGCTTATCGTTTATTAGTTATGTAAAGATATATCCCTTTTTCCGACCCCTGTTTAGCGGTTTGTCCATCTTGACGTTCCGGCTGGACATACCACTCGACCGTATCGCGTTACGTAATGAGACTTGTCTGTAGCTGGAGCACATGATTGCCTTGCCGGAGCGCACACTGTATTGTTTATTTTTGCTTTTGCCTCACTTCGTTTCGCTATCTGATCTGGTACTTTGAAAATGTATTTACGATTTCTCCTCAATATTTTGTTTCTTCGTGTTCTTTATGTGATAATCTCTGTGGCCTGGTGTGTTGGTTTGGACTATTGTTCCTGGCCTCCATTGGCCCTCATTGTTCATGTATTGTATGTTGTCATTTATTTTTAATTGCATGTGTTGCGCACCCCGCCCGTTTGTCGTGATACACTTTCTGTGATCGCTGTACCTGGTCGAACTCTACTGCTTTGTGTTCCTGCGTTCTTGGTTTCAAATGATTATTTGTTGCCGGTAATTTGCATTTAAGTCTTCTGCTAAGCATTAGTTGTGCAGGTGATGCGTGTATGTGGCTAAGAGGCGTGTTTCTGTAATTTAGTAGTGCGATGTTGTAATCCCTGCCCATTTTATCTGCCTTCTTTATTATGTGTTTGACTGTCTGCACGTAACGCTCTGCCAACCCGTTACTTTGGGCATGTAATGGGTTAGAAAATACTGCTTGGAAACCAAATTCTTTAGCGAAGTTTTTGTATTCTGCACTATGGAATTGTGGACCATTGTCCGAAACGACCGTTTCGGGTATGCCAAAACGGCAGAAGATTTGTTTTAGTGCTACAATTGTTGCTGCGCTGGTGGTCGAAACCAGTTCTGATACCTCTGGGTATTTTGAGTAGTAATCTACTACGATGAGGAAGGTTTTATTTTGTATCTGGAATAAGTCGATACCGACTTTCTGGAATGGCAGATCTGTTGTTTGGTGGCATACCAGTGGTTCTGCGTGCAGTTTATTTCGTAGCGATTGGCAAATTACGCATCTTGCTACTGTGTCTTGTATTTGTTTTGAAATTCCAGGCCAGAAAATGTTGTCGCGAGCTAGTTCTTTGCACTTTATGATGCCTAGATGTGATTCGTGTATGATACCTGACATTTCCTGTTGCATCTTGGATGGTATAATCACCTGACTGTCTTTGAGTAGTATACCATCGGCATATGTGATAGTGTCTCTAAATGTGAAAAATGGTCGTGCCAATTGATGTATTTTTTCTTTAATTTCTGGCCAACCTTCTTGTGTGTGTCGAATCACCTCTAGGAGAACTTCATCTGTCTGAGTACTACTTGCGATGCGTTGGAGCATGTGTGGCACCACGTCAAGCTGCGCTACAGCTAAAGTCGTGTCGAACAGGTCATTAGGGTGGATTGTGGTCGAGTGGGCGCGTGATAGGGCATCTGCAAAATACATATTTACCCCTTTAATGTACGTTAATACAATGTTGTAATTTTGTAGGCGGAGCCTCATCCTCTGCATCCTAGCAGACAGCATGTGTATCGGTTTGTTCATTATTGCAATTAAAGGCTTGTGATCTGTTTGTACGGTTATTTGTTTACCAAAGATATATTGATGAAATTTCTTACAACCGTAGCATATCGCCAGAAGCTCTTTTTCGATTACTGCGTAGTTTGACTGAGCATGATCTAGGGACTTTGATGCCATTGCTACTGGACCTTCATTTTGGAATAATACTGCCCCCAGACCGGATTTCGATGCATCTACTTGTAGTGTGACGCTTTTCTTGACGTCATAGTACTGCAGAACTGGTGCTGTAATTAATAGTTTTTTTAAACATTTCGAAAGCTTCTTTTTGTTTGTGTTGCCAGTGCCATTCAACGTTTTTTTCTAGTATCGTACGTAGTGGTTTAGCTGTTTCTGACATGTTTGGTATGAATTTCCCTACGTACCCGACCATGCCTAAGAACCTCTGTATTCCTGCTTTGTCTTTAGGCTCAGGCATGTCGATGATTGCCTGCACTCTTTCGTTGGTTGGCTTGACGCCTGACTGGGTCAGTGTATGTCCTACATAATTTACCTCTTTTTTGCATATTCTAGATTTTTCTGGATTAAATTTGAACTTGACCTCTTGGGCCCTTTTGAACACCGCTTCTAATCTAGTATTGTGTTCTTCAATTGTTGACCCATATACCAGTATGTCATCTGTTACGACGTTCACTCCAGGCAGCCCGTATAAAATTTTGTTCATTTCTTGGACAAAAATGTCTCTGGCCGTTTTGATGCCGAAGGGTAATCTGGTGAAACGATACCGCCCCCATGGTGTGTTAAAGGTACATAATTTACTGCTTTTGAGATCTAGTTCTATTTGCCAGCAACCGCTGTTTGCGTCGATAAATGAGAAAAATTTTGCGTCTGAGGTCCTAGCGATTACTTCCTCTATTGTCCTTGTAGGATAGGGGCTATTTAATATGGCTCTATTAAACTTAGTTGGGTCCAAACATATGCGTATTTTGTTAGGCTTCTTAACTATAGTTATAGAGTTAACCCTGGGGGTGGGATCTGTTTCTTCAACGATTACCCCTAGCCGGATCATTTTTTTTAGTTCTTTTACATGATTTTCTATTGCGTGTGGTATGCGTCTAGGTGGGTCTACACAAGGGGTTACATCATTATCTATGTGTATTACAGCTCGTCGGACTTGACTGTGGTTGGTCGCCGTGTGGTAGTCTCCCTTTTCTTCGATATTATGTTGACGCGTTGAATCAGCCCTAGCCTCGTGCAGGCTTCACTTCCTAGTATTGGGCATCCACTGCTTGTAACCTGGTATCGCATCAGTTTACCGTCTGTAACGATCTCTGCCTCCCCTTCCAGACGTATTCGTTCACCCGGGAACGTGATCAGGGTGCACTTGCTTGGCTTTAGTACGACGTTGCTGAGCTTGTTGTATACGCCTCTGGGTATTATATTTGCTTGCGAGCCTGTATCCAGCTTGAACTTGACTTTCTGGGAGCCTAATGATATGGTAGTAAACCATAAGTTTGTATCGTGTTCATTTGGCTTTGATACGCATCCAACAAATAAATCGTGGTCATCGTCAAAGTCATCTTGAGCATCCGCTGGGGGTGTGTTGTGGTCGTCTACCTGTAATATGTTTAGGCTCGCATGGTTTTGTTTCTTCGTTTTGCATACTTTCGGACGGGATGGCCGAATGGGTTAGAGCGTCCGTCTCCCGTGCTGGTAGATCATGGGTTCGAGTCCCGGTCGAGTCAAACCAATGACTTTAAAATTGATACTTGTCGCTTCCTAGCCAGGCGCTCGGCATTATTAGGATAGAGCAAGGACTGGTGTGCTCAGTGTCAGGATAATGTGACTGAGTGGGATACCAGGTCATGGTGCTGGCGGCCTGGTTTCCCAGTGGGACAGCACTATAAAGTCGCCATGAGTGCGCACTGTCACAAGTCGGTACCCGTCCTGATATGACCTTAGATGTTGCTAGGACGTAAAACAACAACAAACAAACAAACAACAACAAGCATACTTTCGAAAATTGTCCGATTAGTCGACACTTTGAGCATTGTTTCCCTTTTGCTGGGCATTGTCCGGGTGTGTGCACATATCCGCATCGTCCACATTGCATTCGTGTGCTCCCTGCTCTTGACAGCGGCCGTTGACTCGCCCACGCTGGCGTACGTGATGTGACAGTGGCTGGTGTATACGAACGTATATTGACGGCATCTACATGTTCTAGTTCCAATGTTGAATTTTCTGAGAGTAGGTTTGATTGGTGTTCGCTGAGTCGGCATGTCTCAATGCATTGTTCTAATGTTAGATTTGCTGTTTGAAGCAGTCGGTCCCGTAGTTTGGAGTTTTTGACACCACATATCAAGCGGTCACATAACATGGAGTCAGCGAGATCTCCATATTCGCAGTGCGCAATGCGGTACTGTAACTCTCGAATGTATACATCCATCGTTTGTGTTGTTTGTTGTAGTGAATTAAACTTATACCGTATCACTGTAATGTTTGTCTTTCCTTTGCAGTATGTGCGGAAAGCCGCGATCAAAGGCTGAATCCTGTCTATTATGTTGGTGTCAACCTTCAATGTTCGGTATACTTTTTGGGCCTCTGCCCCGGCTACATGCAAAAACACCGCGCACTGTACCATCTCCGGTTTGTTGTGTATTCCGGCTGCTGCTGCATAGAATTTGTACGAATCGTACCACTGTTCCCAATTCAGGGATAGATTGTCCTCCAAATTTAGGGGTGCTGGCGGCTTTAGTCCTGTGAGCGCCATTTCGAGTTCCTTGTATCTGCCACCATGTAACAGTTGGATGCCTACACATACGACTCGACTCAATGAGTGCTTGTTAAGTACTGGTTTATTTACGGCCTTCCCGCCGTGACGTCACGCGGGGTTCCCTCTCAAGTGGTGGGGTATCCCCAATCTATTTATATCACAGTCATGTCGAGATGGGAAACCGTGTCACAACTTGGCTTCCTCCACAGAGTTTTGGCATGTTTGCCGAAATTATTTTGAATGCTTTCAGATTAATGAGAAGCAGATTATAATTATCAATTTGATATATTAATCTCAAAAACTTGTCAAAAATCAAAAGCCATCAGACTATACAACTTTAAGTATCAGCTATAGTGGTGGTACACTTTAATCACAAGACCAACAAAATATTGATTTAAACCAGATACAAAGGTTGTATATGCAACAATTAAGGCCAATTCAGGTCTCATGCAGTAGACCAGTAGAAAACCCAATGACTGCTCAAAGTAAGATAAACCGATAAGACAGTTCATTTCATTTCAATTCAAACAATATTATTTCTGTTTTATTTTCTAAGTAAGGCACTTACACGAGGCATACAGTTCATTGCTTTAACTTATAATTCATTGTCACAACTTATTGATCAAAAGCAAAGTGGCTACATGAATCCATACATCAAATAGGCCTACCTTGGTGTGTCTGTGCATCTCTTTTTTGAGCAGCCTGTTTTCTTTTGGTTTTTCTCCTTTCCTTCTTGCGTACTGCTTTTAAATGCTTGTGACTGAAATATAATTTTATAGTTTTATTTGAAACAGGGTGAATGTTAGCTTATAATTATATATTTGGGCCATGCCCAAAAAGTCCGCTCTAATACTACTAATACTAATACTAGACTACACAAATCTCACTATTACTAAAAACTAGTAATAGAGATTTTTGTTTGATCGCATAAACTTGTTGATAAATAAAATAGTGATGACTGATGCCTTGAAGTGGCCCGATATAAGCCATTCACACTGAGGCAGGACCTGTACTCCAACAATTGCTCTACATAAATGCTAAATATCTAGTATTAACGTAGACACAAGATTCACCCCTCCTCAGAGGCAGAGTAGTTACTCGCGCAGTACTGTCCCAGCTAGATAAAAAATTCACCCCACACTTACAGTAGGGGTGAATGCCAACGTAGTCTAAATACGGACGAAAATAGCTTTAGGCCAGAACAGGAAGTGGACTCCCTGTTTCCAGTATCAAATGGCTACTTATATCGGCACAGAGTTGTTGAAATGGGTGAGAATGCCCCAAAAAAACAAGATGGCGACCATAGAGTGACATTGATTTCACTTTTAAAGTCCATTAAACTATAGGTTTTATTAAAATTTTTCAATTGAAAAGTAGCAGGTAAATGTGCACATTTAATTTACCCAGCATGTAGATTATTTTTTAAAGCTTTTAATAGGTACCGGCAGCCAACATTTAAAAAAGTTTCACCACATATAAATTCTCCCAAAATTAGCACCAAATGATAGGTAAACAAAAAACAAAAGCACATTTTTAAAATTATGATTCTATCTTTGTTGGTTTCTGAGATATGAGCAAAACCGGATCACCCGAAATTGTCTCATATTGTTCACATTTTGGCAAATCGCATGAACAGCCAACTTTGGCCAAATACAGTACCAAAGATTGTTAATGGAGAAAGCTTAAATTGAGTAGATATACTATGGGTGGCATGTTAAATCAGCATTTAATTTTTTTTTTCAGAGCTGTTAGTTGCTTGGTTTCTGTACAATAATGTACTTGATATGCCTTGATGGCAAAACAAGCATTAACCTCAAACAGGCAGTGTAACTTTATTATTTATCCAATTACAAAGCTGTACATTGCTTTGTGAACAACATGTTGATATCTTTCAAAGGACATGCAGGATTATGAAGTTTGCTAATACTATTATTTTCCACCCCTCAGCTATTGACACTATTCATGCCGTGGCCATGTTGAAACCTGACTGAGGCCAGCTACTCATCTGCTATGTGCCGCTCTGCTAGGCACCCCTACACCTCCACCACACACCAAAACCCTCACCACTCACCGCCTACACACACACGTCCACCCTATACCCCCACCACACACACCTACACTCCACCACACCCACACCTCCCTACATCCCCACCAGACACCTATGCTCCCACTAACCCCCCGCACACACCCCTAAACTCCCACACCCACCAAAACCCTCACCACACCCTAAGACGACCACCACACACACCTTACACCCCACCCCCCAAATAAACCCCACTTCAATAGTTGACGGCGGGAGGTCCCCCCCCCCCCCCAACACACTCACAGGCGGGAGTCGCCCTGTCCTCCCCCTACCAGCCGCCACCCCTCCCATGCGCGGCCGAGTGGGTCGGGGGTAGGAAGGCAGGGAGGGAGGACGCTGCTGGCACCCACTTATTTCCACCATTTGAACACACATATGATTCTTTTCAAATGCTGAGCTGCTCTGCCCCAATGATGTTACACAATAGTGTTGTATATCATTTGTAAGGACATTTAAAGAGCGTTCATTTGGTTAGCAGTTTGTAGGGGTTATTTTCCTTTAAATTTGGAGAAAAATCATGTTGAACCTAAGCAAAAGAATGTTTTTTGAACATAACTTTTGATACGCACAATTGCCATCAATGAACCTCATATCACTAGAAAGATAAGGATGTGACCTTTTCACATGTGCTATAATTAGACATGTAGCCCCTAGGGTGTAAATAATCCAAGCCAAAATAGGGGGCACTGTATCTAGGGTTCACTCCGCACAATGTGATTTAACTGACAATGGGTGGTGAATTTCTGATACCCCCATCATGTTCATCATATTTGTACCAAAAAATGACAAAGCCCAGAACAAAATGACCAACACTATTTAAAAGATGGAAAGACACTTTCTTTCCATGTAAAGTTTTCCTTCAAGTTGTAGAAAATACCATGTGATTTTAGTGTAAAAAGGGTCAAGTTTGCTCCCTTCAGCGGCCGTGTCACGGCAAAGCACCGACCTGCCGGTACCTACTTTTATATAGGTTTGTTCTTAACCCCAACTCAGAGCCACCTTCAAGGTACAACTCCGAGAAATTCCCGACGCCATGCTCGTCTGAACGACTTTAGCTGTTGGTCACATCGAAAATGGTGGCCCAGATAGCGGCCACCATTTGCAATGGAAAAGAATAGCTCTGATTGGCTGAAACCACTGAATTTGGTGGCAATTTTCTAGGCGCTTTTTTGCCACCTGTCTGAAAAGGGAGACGACTCAGAGGCGTAGCCTGAACGCAAACAGGCCAAAAAGACACCTCGGAGTCAAACCCTGGACACGGCACAGGCTACTGGAGTATAGAGTGAATCTTTTATCTATGTCCCTGTGGCATGGCTGTGGAACGAGGGCGTGCCCATGGGTGAATCTTTTATCCACATACTCACATAATTATGACATTCACCACTGACAGTGTCAGATACACTCTTTTTCTAAGAATTGTGTTACTCTAGATAAAACATTAGTGTTACTTACTGACACTGGCATACGTAGATAAAGGATACGGGGTGAATCTTGTATCTATGGCACACAACACAACACAACACATGCCATTCATAGACTACATCACCATTTCAGCGGCACGGTGCATTGTGGGATGCATCGAAGAAAAACAAACCCACGAGAAGCACATGGCACATGCTAATAATTTGGGTGCAGCTATGAAATGTGCTACTGCCAGTTTCAGCTAATCTCAGCTCTTGTTTGATACATAGAATACCAACTAAAAATATATATATAATAAATTAAGATATTAATCTTTTATCCAGCATTGCATTTACATCAATACAATCAGCACATCGGATGCCAGGTGCATTTAGATTGAGACAAATCTGGGTACTCAGACTAGTGTTACTGCTAGTGTTAGGGCCATAGCCATAGTCAGTTTTACTTATTTTATTCATGTTTTTATTTATATCATATGGTTAATGACATATGTAGAACTAGAAAATGAGTAGGGTTAATCAGATATTGGTTATATATTTCTTTGAAATAAGTTTTTGAAACATTTGAACAAGAATGACTTATGTCTAGTCAATGGACGGTGATGTAAATAAATAACAGCCTGTAAAGTGACTGAAATTGTATTTTCTTGGCTCAAAATGGTTAATTATGGAGAGGTGTCTTAAATTTATTCATTATATTATTATATTGCATCAGTCCATCCATGTTTGTGCCAAATAAGGCAAATTATGTATTTTGAATAATTGAAGTTTTGACCAACGCGTATCGGCAACCTCAATGGCCGTATGCCTTTGCTTTGCTGCCAGCGCCGTTTTCAGCGCATGCGCAGTCGAAACGGTGATCTCGTCTATTAACTTACAGATTAACTTAGACTTCAGTCAGTTCAGAGATCCTCTTCTCAGACTTCTGCACTGGCTGATCTACTCATCTAGATTCTAGGGCTAGGCCCTAATCAGGCTAATGCAGTAATGGGCCTCTAATAACAGACTAATGCCAGCTGTATACACACACGTTCGCAAACTTACAGTACCCGACATACCTTAACTTTCTCTTTGCGACTTCCGAAGAACATATTTCTCGTTCAGACCGTTGTACAGAACACATTTGCTTTCCACTCAAAGTTTCTGGAACCTCTTCCGCCATTATCGCTCTCTCACAAAAGATCACGTCTAAAACGAGAATAACATGAACATATGACACAGGTCCTCGTGGAATTTATGTTCCCTTGCGTTACTCACAAGAAATTTTCTTCGGTTCGAGATAGTGTCGAGTGCACAGTCTGACAAGTTGGAACAGCCTCTATACTGTTCAACAAGCAATCCCTTATTGTAAGGATTGAATAGATGCTGAGACTAGTATTAAGACCGATTAGATGGTCTACCCACAAATTGATGACGTAGTCGATGTAAATACACCCTGCAGTCACCCAATCGCACGGGAAAGTGAGTTGGTGTTGTGCAAGTTTACATTTTGTGTTGGCGTATTTCTCATGAATATATGTAAGACTAAGGTGCCTGCAACAGACACCCGTGGACGTTATTTGCTGTAATTAATTTCGCAGATAGAACGTTAGAAACAGTATTTATGAGTGTAGACTGTAGGATATAGTATGATTATAAGTATGGGGCATTGGGGGTGTGGTAACCAAAACGATACCTGGTCCTGGCCAGGTCCTGCCACTCCTGGGCCCTGGCCTGGGTTGGGGTCCTGGCTTTTTGGGGGGATTATTTAAGTTGAAAAGTATGAATATGATATAGATATAAATTCTATTTTTAGATTCAGCTGATCGGTTCAGATACCTCGACTATGCAGTATGCATACGCATGTAATGATGATGTATGATCATGATGTATCACGATGCGTTAATCACTTAACTTAAGGCCCTGTCATACTACGACGTATGGCGGCGGCGTGTGCGTAACGTGTCGAAATAATTTGAAAATAAAAATAGGTCGAGATAAGCCGACCTATGCTGAGCGTACTAGACTTATGCCCAACCTATACGTAACCCATGATGCTGTATGCCAACGTGTTAGTCAAGATTTGCATAGGTCGGCATACGCTAAGGCCATACGTCGTAGTGTGACAGACAGCCAACACGCTGGTCATATGCTCGCCGTATGTTCGCAATACACTAGGGGTACGCCAGCACATGCTAGAGGCATGTTACACGTAAGCTAGGCATACGCTATATACGCCAGAGATACGCGGAGGACGCAGGTTCAATGTATGGCTAACCTATGCCGACCTGCCCCTTATGCGTAACCACACGGCGGCATAGGTTTAAAATTTTGAACATGCACAAACATTTTTTGGCACCTCGACCTATGACGACCTATGAAAAGCATATACGATGTATGCCCAACCTATGCGTAACCTATGACGGCATACATCGACATACGCTAACGCCATAGGTGTGACAGCCCCTGGGCAGTTTACATCCAATCACAACTTTACGACCAATGTGTTTACTTACAGCACTTTAGCAACAACTTCTGAGGCCAAAGTGCTCAAAACAGTGACAAATAATCCAACAAATCAGTAAATAAGCACAGTGAAGGCAGTTTCAAGCTTTCTGTATGTCATCCAATATGGCCACCAAAAGTTGTCTTGTGACGTCATTACACCCCCTCTATAGGTACATCACATGAAAATTGTAAAATTGTTGCGCAGTACTGCAAATTGGTAGACAGAGCTGACAGAATAGATTAAAGGCTTTTTTAATTTGAGTCAATTTGATTAGTTGTCCCAAAGTTATCTACGATTTAGTTTTCCTAGAAATCAACATTTTGTCCTATTGGTTACAGCTATTAAGTTGTGACAATTTGTGTTCCAGGATAGGTACATTTCTTTGTAGTTTCTTTATGAATGGTCAGATCCTGATCAAACTTCACACCAAGGTTCTTCTTCGTATGGCAAATCACCACAGCTTATCAAAACTGATCCCACAAAATTAGATCACAGGAAAATGTAGGTTTCCATGTCAACCGTAATACAATCACTCCCACCTACAATATGAGTCAACTGTAGCTTTAAAAAAAATAATGGTCAGATCCTGATGAAATTTCACATCAAGGTTCTTCTTGGTATGGCAAATCACCTCAGCTTATCAAAACTGATATAACAAAATTAGATCACAGAAAAGGCTAGGTTTCCATGGCAACCGTAATACAATCATGCCCACCTATCTCCTGTGTTGGTAGATCGTGGGGTCGTGGGTTCGAACCCGGGTCGAGTCAAACCAATGACTTAAAAATTTATACTTGTCACTTCCTAGCCTGTCGCTCTGCATTACTAAGATAGGACATGGACTGGTTGGCTCAGTGTCAGGATAATGTGACTGAGTGGGATATCAGGTCATGGTGCTGGTGGCCTGGTCTTCCAGTGGGGCAGCACTATAAAGTCGCCATGAGTGCGCACTGTCACAAGTCGGTACCCGTCCTGATATGACCTTAGATGTTATGAGGACGTAAAACTCCAACAACCAACCAACCAATTATATATATGCATTACCCTGTTTCGACACAGTAATGGCCACTGGAGGTACGCAGCCGCCGACATTAATTGACGGCAAGCTACCCGTGTTTGTCTTCCCGACATCCCTCACCTTCTACTCGGATGACCAGTCCACCCATAAGCAGATTCTCACTCTCTACAACCCTTATGAATTCGCCCTCAAGTTTAAAGGTAAGCATATGAGCGCTGCATTTCCTTTTCTCCCCTCCTTACAGTGTTTTATCATTCTAGTCATTTTAATTACTGAATTCTAAATATTGCTGACTTGAATTCACGCCATGGAGAAAGGGGTATAACTTCCGAATTAATAGAAGAAGAATCTTTCTATGTACATTGATATTGAAGTGGTTATTGAAGTAGAATCGTAGTTTACCTCGGAGAACTAAAAATCCAGTTGTGTCTTTCGTTAATAAAAAAAAATATATATAAGGACACACCATTTTAATTTCCTAACAAGTGTGTCCAACTCACATTTGTTCTACCTATCCCTGCATCATTACTACCCGACCGGACGCAGTGGCCGAATCTGTAGAGCGCTGGCTCCCGTGCGGAAGGTGGAGAGTTCCACTCCCGTTCGAGTCAAACCAATGATTTATTTCGCACGTGTTTATGTATTAAATTAAGAAAATGGTTTGGTTATTTCTTGCTCTCTTTAAGATATATACATTTTTAGTTGGAATTAATTTAATTAGCTGTTATAGGGGAAAGAATCTTACAAACAAATAAATGATCTGGAAAAAGAATCTGTAAAAACAACTATTAAATCTAGCATTTAAGCCTTATGTTTTCTCTTTCTTTTTTAGTATTGTGCACAAGTCCAAGAAAATACACTGTTGTCGAATCTGAAGGAATAATAAAGCCACGATGTTGTGTAGACATGTAAGTATTACCATCGAATTTATGCAGGTCGCAGTATTCCTCGTTTTAAGTCCAGTTTTAATATTCTCACATATATAATAGAATATGTAATGCATTATATAGATATAAAATACGTATTAGTGGTGATGGGGTTTTCACGGACGTGTTGATTAATTATATTTACTGAACCTGATATGGATCGTTCTGCATCTTACTGTGTGTGGCCAACGAGCTCCTGTGGCGCCACCTGGGGTAAAATATATAACTAAGGATCCGTAGTGAATTCCTCACTTCGTTGCCATTTTAAACTTTGTAAGTGAGCAAGGCCTATATTGTGCCAGAGACAAATATAAAGGTCTCAGACCAACAATGTAGTCCATATGTTATTATTGTCGTAGTAAGGGTCCGAGTGTGTTCTAGCACACGAGTGCAATATCTAAGGACAGGGTTTAGGTGAAAGGATGCTGTAACAAATAAAAAAATCTGAATGGAGCGGGATCCTCTCCCACAAGCCTGCATGTCACCCAAGTAGATGTACATTATAGACTAAGGTATCATACTCAGACTAGATGTAAAAAACTGTAAAATTTAAAAAAAACTAACATATTCTATTACTAACAACCAAAATTGCAGAAGGCTGACCTCAGCAGACACAGGTAAACACTCCTGGGCAAAGGAACAGATCAAGACAGCACCACAGCTGTCCAGCGTTGAAAACAAGCACCCTCATGGGAGCTTATACGTTATGGGCAGAAAAAAGAAAGAAAAAAAAAGATTTATCCTATGTAGTGACCATATTGTCGATTCCCCAACCCCACCCCCGCGATCACTATCCTTGAGCAATGGTAGTCTTGTAAATGGCTCCTGTTTACTGTGGATCAGTCACAAAGACTTTACCTCGCTGTTGATATAATGAACATAACTGTTTCGAATTCAGTGTTGTGCGACACACCGACATCGCCATTAACCAGGAGGGCGTTAAGACCAAGTTCAGGATACACGTCTCGGAGTATGGACAGAGAACAATAATTGGTATGATTTGTGTTGTGTGCTTTTACTGTCACTAATCCAGTATTTGTAGTCATCTCTCCTATCCGGCCCAATCGGTGATGAACTTACTTTAGCGACTTATTAAAGCTTCATAGTCCGATGAAAGCATCAATTTTCGAAACCAAGACACTTATTCAGATTTGATACTACATATCCAACTTAGGCACTGGTGTACCTATTAAGCATTAAGCAACTTTTAGGGTCCGTACGGGACCTGGAAAGTCTTGATTTGCCCCATTTGAAGGCCTTGAAAATCCTTGAATTTAACCTATTTTGGGTAATTAGTCTTGAAAAGCCTTGAATTCCATTAAACTGTCCACACTGATCTAAATTAGTTTGAAATCACCATTCGCCATTGTTGTTTTTCCCGGAAATCCAAAGGAAAATAGTCTTGACTTCCTATCAAAACAGCCTTGAAAAAGCCTTGAATTCCATATCTTCACATATGTGCTGCCTCATTAGGATACCACGCCACCAGCACCAGTCTTATTATCCTGATACTTAACCAACCAGACCTCGTTGTGTTCTAGTAATGCTGACCGTTGCTGTTGTAGGCAAGAAGGATATCCCGTCGGTTTTGCTGCCGACTCGTGAGAAGACCCAGACTGCTGAGGAGCAGTTTGAGTCAATGCCGGTCATTCCCGGGATGCAGCCACAGGAAGCCGGAAGTAACTTCGCGGACCGAAATGGTGAGTCATGCGCCATGCCTATTGCACATGTGCCACCTTGACACACGCTTTCTGCTCGGCTGAATGACACGAGTGCCATATGATGTCGCGAAATATAGTTCCATAGTTCCATACACTGACCTCTCAGGCAAGGAGCCACATAGGCAGGTATGGTGGTGACATCAGGGAGCCTAGATGGTGTAAAGGTTAGCACACTGGCTCAAATACCAAAATATCTCTCCATGTGTAATAATCCCCCTCCTACCCCACAGACAAAATCCTTATTGTACAAGTTCATAGTCACCATAACAGTCCTTGATGGGTGAATTGATAATATATTGAACGAATATATTATATCTATATCTGTGTATGTACATAGTATTTTCATTCAAGACAAATATATCTATATAATATTTGTTTAATATATATATTGAATGAATATGTACTATACTATTTTTTTTTTTCACACCAGTCTAACCTTGTATATGGGAAACTTGTGTGCATGACCTCCTACAATATCTTTTCTTAAATTAAAAAGAAATTTAAATAAAAACATTTAAGCAACAAAAAGAAGCCCGCCCCTGATTGAGTGTGTCCGTTTGTCCCCGGTCAGCAGCCCGGCGAGGCACTGCGAGTCCCAGCCTGGTGGTGGTGGCCGCCGCTATCCTGTGTATTATCGCCCTCATGATGCCCTCTGTTGGGGAGACGCAGTCCCGCCTCCCCGATTACCTCCACCTCAGCGGCCAGCAGAAGCTCATCGCCGCCTACATTCTTGGTCAGTTCTTGTCACATTTTCCTCCCCCGGCCCATGTGCTTCTTTGTATTAAGCAGTTATTGCATGATATAGGGTTTAAAGGTCCAATGAACTCTTAATATCGACCAGAACCCCCATGTTCAGATACAGCCTTTTTGTATGTGTCAGATAGAACCTTGTTATATGGTTATATGTGTCAGATACAACCTTGTTATATGGTTATATGTGTCAGATACAACCTTGTTATATGGTTATATGGTTGTATGTGTCAAATACAGCCTTGTTGTATGTCTCAGCTACAACCTTGTATGTGGCAGATAAAACAGTGTATGTGGCAGATACATCGTTGTTATATGGTTGTATGTGTCAAATACAGCTTTGTTGTATGTGTCAGCTACAACCTTGTATGTGTCTGATACAACCTTGTATGTGTCTGATACAACCTTGTATGTGTCAGATACAACCTTGTATGTGTCAGATACAACTTTGTTATATAGTTATATGTGTCAAGTACTGCCTTGTTATGCGTCAGACACCAGACGGGGTGGCCGAATGAGTAGAGCGTCCGTCTCCTGTTTTGGGAGATCGGGAGATCCAACCCATGAGTTCGTGGGTTCGAATCCTGGTCGAGTCAAACCAATGACTTTAAAATTTATATGTGTTGCTTCCTAGCCTGGCTCTACTGGTGTGCTCAGTGTCAGGATAATGTGACTGAGTGGGATACCAGGTCATGGTCCCGGCGGCCTGGTTTCCCAGTGAGACAGCACTATAAAGTCGCCATGAGTGCGCACTGTCACAAGTCGGTACCCGTCCTGATATGACCTTAGATGTTGCTAGGACGTAAAACAACAACAAACAAACAAACAAACGGCATTATTAAGATAGGGCTAAGACTGGTTGGCTCAGTGTCAGGATAATGTGACTGAGTGGGATATCAGGTCGTGGTGCTGGTGGCCTGGTTTCCCAGTGGGGCAGCACTATAAAGTCACCATGAGTGTGCACTTACAAGTCGGTACCCGTCCTGATATGACCTTAGATGTTGCTAGGACGTAAAACAAACAAACAAACAAACAAATGTTATGCATCAGATACAACATTGTATTTGTCTGATACAACCTTGTCTGTGTCAGATACAACCTTGTTACATGGTTAGGTGTCAAATACAACCTTGTTGTATGTGTCAGATACAACCTTGTTATATGGTTATGTGTCAAATACAACCTTGTTGTATGTGTCAGATACAACCTTGTTATATGGTTGTATCTGCCAGATATACTCTTGTATGTGTCAGATACAATCATGTATGTGTCAGATACAACCTTGTTGCAGCGAATGCTTTCTCGGCTCTGTGTTTACAACCATGTAGAACTGCGCCTCATAGACAATAGTACTAGGGGAGCGGACATCACTTTAGCACTGACTGAATCTGTGAAAAAAAGATATTATTCAACTGGAATCAAAGAATTTGTGAGAAAAAAACATTGATACGTGACGAAGGAGGAGAGAAAGGCAGGAGTTGGAATAAAAGCACTTTATTCAGAGAAGATCAGTGCAGCAATGTTAATTAATATAGTAATGATGAACAATAATCAATCAAGGTCAATAAGGATGTAATCGATACAGCAATGTCAGTCAGGATGTAATCAATAGAGCAATGTCAATGGATACAAAGTCAATAAGGAGTAAAGTCAAGTGGGAGGGAGGCGCCCCGAAGAGCCCTCCACCCTATTAGGTAGAGAAAGAGCAGAAGTATGGGTGGGTGGGTGGAGAAAAATGGTATCCGTGCCAGGAGGGTGAGTGGAGGCGAGTGGCTAGGAGCAGCTAGGCGGCCGGTTATAAGGGCCGAGAGAAGGGGGGGGGGCATTATGTCAGCGACCCAACGGTCACTGGGGGGAGAGAGAGAGAGGGGGGGTCCTCCTCCCTCGCCACGAATCAAACGCAATGCGAGCATTACGACCGATACGTGACGAAGGAGGAGAGAAAGGCAGGACTTGGAATAAAAGCACTTTATTCAGAGAAGATCAGTGCAGCAATGTTAATTAATATAGTAATGATGAACAATAATCAATCAAGGTCAATAAGGATGTAATTGACACAGCAATGTCAGTCAGGATGTAATCAATAGAGCAATGTCAATGGATACAAAGTCAATAAAAAGTCAATAAGGAGTAAAGTCAAGTGGGAGGGAGGCGCCCTGAAGAGCCCTCCACCAAAACAGAGGAGAGGGCTCGAGGGGCGCCCGAGGCGGCGATGCGGGGGACGTATGCGTGGACCGCGGCCAAGGTGCAGGTGTCCTGCTCCATTATATCCCCGAGGGGGACGCCAGCGCGTTGGCATGCCTGGGCTGCCCCCCCGGCGGAGGCTGTGGAGGGTGTACCCGTCGGGGGCGGGCACCCCGAAGGCCGTGAGCGCACCTCGCAGGATGGCAGTCAGTGTCCGAGGGTCATGGGGGCGGCCCGAGGGCAGTATGAAGGCGGGGTCGGCGGGGTCGGCAGGCACGAGGGCGACGGAGGCGGCCCAGGCCGCCACGGAGTAGAGAGGGCGGCCCGGTGAGGCAGGGATGAAGAGGGTCACCGCCCCCGAGGGCAGCGCAATGGTCTTTGAGCTCCGCAGGGTGAGGCGCAGTCCCCCAGGGGTGGGGGCGACGTCGGCGCGTGTGATGGTGTGGGGGCCGCCCCACACCTCGGGGCTGGGGGAGAGGAGGCTGGACTGCCGTAGCATCCCATAGTACCCGAGGAGCAGGGCGGCCCGAGGGACGACACCCGAGGGCCCGGCGAGGGCGAGATGGTGGGCGACCACCGCCAGGGTGGTGGGCGTCAGCGGAGGGGCGGGGCGGGCGACGTGCCCGGAGGCCTGCTCGCCCCCGCGACAGACGTCTCGTGCGAGGCGTGAGCCAAAGGCGGCGGGATCACCCCCGGCCGCCTCCAGCCAGGAGCGCGCCCCAGAGAGGGCGTACCGGATGGAGGCGGGTGCGACGGGGTCGGCATAGAGTGAGGCGGTGTACGCGGCGACATCGAAGGGCGTCGGGGCCAGAGGGTCCCAGTGGTGGCCCGAGGCGAACTCGACGTAACTCCGGGCCTGTCGACGACGGTTCCTCCAGGTGGACGGGGCGAGGGCGGCGACGCACAGCCCGTCAACGGCGGTGACCTCAGTGGCGGAGTATCCTGCAGTTAGAGGCCCGGGTTATATGGGAACTCGTCGTGGTCGGCGTGGGTGCACACAAGCCTGAGGCGGGCGACCTCGTCTCGGGCCACGCCCGCCCAGCGTCCAGGGAGGTGAGCGTGGCTGAGTGCGTCGGCGAGGACGAGGTCGGCCCCGGGCTTGTGGATGATGGTGAGCTCGAAACAGGCCTCGGCGGCCATGAGCCAGAGCTCCCGGGCGCAGGTCCCGAGGGTGGGGTCCCGGGCCCGCCCCAAGTCGAGGGAGGCGGCGGAGGCCATGTTGTCCGTGTTGACGACAATGTTGGCCCCCGCGACGTCAGCTGGGAGGAGGGGGAGGAGGGCGCGGAGCACGACAACCAGATTGACCGCCTCGAGCTCGTGGATGCTCGGGAAGCGGGCCCGGAATGCCTCGGAGTACCCTCGGGCGAAGTGGCGCGAGGGGGAGTAGGCTCCGCCCCCGGTGAGGCAGGACTCACACTCTATGACGATCCTCCGGGTCCTGGGCGCGCGGAGGAGGTGGAGGCCGTTGGAGGCGCGCCCGTAGGCCGCGAACCACGAGAGGTCCCGGAGGGCGGCATCCCCGAGGGTGATGGTGGCGAACCCGTGGCAGCTGCGCAGGGCCGCGAGGAGACGGGCCATGAACTTCCTCGCGGGAAGGACGCAGCTGCCAACGTGGTTGAGGCGGCCGAGGATGCTTTGCAGCTCCTGGCACCCGAGGGTGGGCTGGGCGACTCAGGCCTCGCAGTCGGCGATGAGCCCTCACGCCAGAGGATCCAAGCCACTGCAGGGGCGGTGGTTGTTGTGGCCGCGAGGGCGGCGAGCTGCTCGGCGGGCGACTCCCGGCCTAGGGAGGGGGTCGGGTGCTGGGCCTTCTGGGCGGCGGCGGGTGTGGGGGCGGTGGGGTTGGGGGGGGGGGGGTCCTCCAGGCGGGATGTTGGCCGGGTTGGAGGGGGGCGGGGCCCGGGCCCGAGCCGTGGGTGGCCGCCGCCGGACTAAAAATCCGGCGAGGTGATGGCGGGGGCGGCTGAGGCGCGCTCCCGGGTGCGTTTTGTGAAGCACACCGCCTCACTGTGTACGGTGAGGATACGGCGCACATTGGCGCAGTATGCGCAGGCATGCCTCCTCCTGGCGCCTTGGTCCCCGTGAGCCTCGCCGGCTGGGGCGAGGTCGCATGAGGCGGGGTCCCTGTTCCATGCGGGGCAGGGGATGCCGTAGGCGTCTCGGGTATATGGGGTATACGCGGTTCGGAGTTGGTTGGTCGGGTCTGGGGGGCGGCCGGGCGGGAGGGTGCGGCGCGGGGGGCGGCAGCTCGGGAGTTCCCAGGTGCAGTCGCGGGGGCGGTTATAACGTCCAGCCGCACTGAGTTGATTGCAACTGTCGTGCCAGCCGTCCGGGAGCCGGCCGTCCGCGATCCAGGCGAATATGGTTTCCGAGTACCGTCAGACGGTCGGCCACGGATGGGTAACACAGTCTCGCTGCACCGTGAGGTTGTGGTGCAGGAGGCCGGGGATGGAGTCGGAGGGGAAGGCCGGGTGGGACTCGAGCATCCGGAGGGCGAGGTTGTATTCCTCCATGGAAGCCTCGCCCCTTTTTAGTGCCTTCCCCTCCGGCCCCCTCTCGATGAGGTCGTGTGGAAATATATACCCTGCTGGGATACCTTTTCACCGGGTAGTGTTCTGCGCCTCGGCGGAGTCGAGGATGTCCTGAACCGCCTCAGCGGCGGAGGCAGGCATGCGGTCGGAGGCGGCGTGGAGGGCAGGCGGGAGGCGGGCCGCGGAGGCGGCCTGCTGGGTGGGGTAGAGTCCGTGCCTAGTGTACCCCCGGTATAGCGGGTGGACATTGTGAGGCGGGGGGCGGCAAGGAGGCGGGCTGCCGGGGCCGGGCCTCCCTGGGCCAGCTCCTGGATAATGTCGGCGAGGCGGTCATAGGCTGAGGTTGGAGGCGGGGCCGGGGCGGGCGTCCAGGGAGGCGCGACTGTCATCGCCTCCACGAGCGCGGTGAGGCGCTCCATGGCCTGGGTTTGGGCGTCCATCCTGGCGTCCACTGAGGTGGCCCACAAGGTGGGCTCCGACTGGAGGCTGGGCATGGAGGAGGTCGCGGAGGCGGCATCGGGTGAGGCGGCGGAGGCGCTCCTCCCCCGATGGTCTCCTCGGCGGCCGGCCCTGTCCTCGTGCGGCAGTGGGCATGACTGGGTGGTAGGTCCCGGAGGCGAGAGCGTGGAGGCGGAGTGGGGCCAAAGAAAAATGGTATCCGTGCCAGGAGGGTGAGTGGAGGCGAGTGGCTAGGAGCAGCTAGGCGGCCGGTTATAAGGGCCGAGAGAAGGGGGGGGGGCATTATCTCAGCGACCCAACGGTCGCTGGGGGGGAGAGAGAGAGAGTGGGGGGGGGTCCTCCTCCCTCGCCAGGAATCAAATGCAATGCGAGCATTACGACCAATCTAACCAAGGTTATAAATATATATCTTCTTTTTTTCTAATCTAAGATGAGCTTAAAGCTGCATAGTCTGGTGAAAATATCAAATTTTCAAAACAAAACAATTATCTAAATTTGGTTCTACATATCTAACTTAGATACTGGTGCACTTATTAAACATTTGTTACCACACAAAAAGGAATAACGAGGCAATTGAATAGAACCTGTTACTGCAGAAGCCTATGGGGTCAGAGTTTTGACAAGCTTGCCAAAATTAATTTTGCAAGGTTCCACTTCAAATATCTCAAAAGTTAGCCACTTAAAATAAAAGTTACTTCAAGCTATAGTAAGGTACATAATAACGATCAACCTAATGTATTTATCTCAGAAAATTTCAGAAACTCAAAACCATCGGACTATGCAACTTTAATGTTGACCACAGCTATCTTTTGCATTTCAGGGTTAGTGACAATGGCGGTGCTACGGAGTTGACTATGGGGGAGCCATAGTCAATCACAGCATCTAGACGACGCAGGGCTCGACAACCGGCCTATGATGTGAGAACCTGTAAGACTAAGAGACAGAGCTATCATCACGTGTGCTACCTGCCCCCTTCGCCCTGTTACTAGAATTATGTAGAGATACCATTTACTTTTTGGGGGGTTAGCTTTTCCTTCCCCTTTTCCTTGTTAACTAGTATAGACGGTATTAATATTATTATTATTCGAGATCAGATTATTTAGAACGCAGCAACTAAAACCAAACGCTACAACGCTGATAATTTATAGTGTGTTCAAGATCTGCTTATCAGAATATGTAGTTTTAGAAAGTCTTGAATATATCACAGTTGCTGCTGGAACTTAAATGCACTTTTCACATGAATATTTATCCATTAATCTAGTGTCTTGAGGTGAGATGACTTAGATTGCTACTTGTATAGTGGTGACATGCACCCACATCGCCACACACACAGCTAGGTCTGGATAGGTTGGTGCATCGGGGAGTCTAGGTGGTCCGGACACCAACTCCGGAATGACATATGTGAGTTTAAATGTGCAATTAAAATTTATATATGAAAAACATGTTTATGATATATTGTCCAATGGAAATTTCGGCATGCTGTTTTTAAGCTGTTATTTCACAAATAGTAGCACGACAATATTACCATGGTAATTAACGCCATCACGCGATAATCTATTAAATTGTATTTGAATGAAAGTTTATTGACAAACCACCACATATAGATTGGTTGTAGCCTATTTCCCACAGGATACAATTCTCACTGATCCTCGCCAACTATCCACACGCTTTATATGCCGGGAGGAGGTTGGTGGGGAGGGCTGTCACCAGTTGCCATGGCAACCGATGGGAGGTCCAGGCTAGACGGTTAGCCGAGCACACCACCCATTAGATAGAAGATTCACCCCGTACTTGCAGAAGGGGTGAAAATCAATCCACTAGAAAAACTGGCGAAAACATGCTGGGTAAATGAAATGAGCAGATACATTCTTAATTTAAGAAGCAAAATATACTCTTCACATACATCTTAATATTTACCCACTATTTTTTATTTGAAAAACGTAATAAAACATATAATTTAATGGACTTTAAAAGTGAAATCAGCGGCATTCTATGGTTGCCAGCTTGTCTTTTTTTCATTCTATCTCATTTCACCAACTCTGTGCCGATATAAGTAGCCATTTGATACTGGAACCAGGGATTCCATTTCCTGTTCCATACTGCAGTTGCATCTGCAGTTTCGCCCGTATTTAGACTATGTTGTCATTCACCCTACTGCAAGTACGGGGTGAATCTTGTATCTAACCACCCATGTGACTGGTGTGAGTGCTGCACACAAGTGAGATGCCTTTAACTCAGTTACTTCCGCCTGTCTTCACGAACAAATGTGTCTAGGCTTACGTTAAGATTCCATAGTTGTGTAAAAGAAAAATAAAGCAATTCTTCTTTTTTTTGGGGGGGGGGGTAAATATGTTTATTCTGTTAATAAGTTCTTTTGTCAGTGCCAAAGCACTGGTCTTCCAGCCATTTTTCAATTCAGGATTATTTACAGAAAAATGCTATATTGAGTGAGGTTATATAAGGTGAGCTAACAATAGTTGTTGAATACACAATTTGCAGCATATAGCACAATGGAATTCTGATAGTTACCCATAAGTCTCTGCAGCAATATCAGATCGATGTTCATTGTGTTTAGAATGTAAGCAGAAGTTATCTTCTGTATTATTTTGGTAAGGCTGTAATAAGTTTTAATGTAGGGTGTGGTCAGTTGTGGTCACCAATCCCAACAAAGTACCACCACAAAGCATTTTATAATATAATTGAGCTTTTAGCTTTTACGACATTCAGTCGAGTGCCATCGCGAATAGGAAAGTTCAGTTACTTAGTTTGACGACATGGCTTTTTAGCTGTGTATATTACACATACTTATTCAGGAAAATATTTTGCTTTTACGACATCCAATCGAAGTATCATGTCGAATGCGTAATTTGTAACTCTTATTTAGTTCCACTGCGTAGCCGTTAAAGTTGCATAGTCTGATCGTTTTCAGTTTCTGCCATATTATGAGATAATATATCTATATTACGTTGATTTTTAATATCTACCATAGTCTAGTCTAAAATAATTGTTGTATTGTAAATGGCTAACTTTGTAGATATTTGAAGTGAAACCATGCAATATTAATTTGGCATGCACATACAAATTCTGAATAGCAAGTTTGATTGAGTTGACTTGCTATTCGCATCCATGCAGCAACATATCCTTAGTAAATGCACCCGTATCTCGGTTGAACATGTAGGGGGAAATTCTAGGTATTTGTTTTGGTTTAGAAAATTTGATGCTTTCATCGTTCTATGCCGCTTTAAGTGTTAAGTTCAATGCGCCTACTAATGTCTAATGAGCGGGTTAAATCTAGAACAGAAGGATGGACACTTTTGCCAAAATTAGCACCACACAGATTAATTCGTGGGTTTTTTCGACTACTTTCGTTTTGTATTATTTCGCAACTGTTTTGTCGATCCTGTTCTGCATGGTTGAATATGCGTCTTCCCGTAGTGTAGAAATGAGGTCAATTAAGGTACGTTGAAATCAATTTAATATTTTCGAACATTTTTCGAAAACATTTAGTGCCTATTGAGTATAGCCATTAATGGGAAATTTCGAACCTTACCACAGAATAATTTTCTTTTGCTGTTGTAAACGAGTCCGTTAGCATTGCTACTCTAGTGTAGTTTATGGGAAATTAATGTTTGGTATGCATAAATCCCAGCAGTTAATGGGATTTTCCAGTACATGTATTGCTATGCATGGTCATGTATCTAGACCCATTTCTACGGAGCATGCGCAGTGAGCCGGTGTGGCGTGCTCAGCCGTGTACCGTGCTCAGCCGTGTGCATAGACTCAAACTCAAGGCATTGTCAAAGGTCGTGAGTCACTAACCTTATAAATTTAATATAATGTTTTTGGTAAAGATGTTTTCTATATGTGTACCAAGCGATTTGTTTCTAGGTGTGATTTTAGAGATATTTCACTTTTCCTGGATTTTCTGTATGAAGATTGCTCACCACCATTGACAATGCCTTGAGTTTGACGGTACGCGCAGTGAAAAACATTAGTTTTAATCAAAATTAATAGAAATCAAGAACCCTAACCTTATGAATTTAATATAATCTTTTTGGTGAAGATGTTTTCTATATGTGTACCAAGCGATTTGTTAATAAGTGGTGTGGTTTTAGAGATATTTCACTTGTTCTGTATTTTCTGTATGAAGATTAGTCACGACCATTGACAATGCCTTGAGTTTGAGTCTATGTACACGGCTGAGCACGCCACACCGGACTCCACAATATTAGTTCTTCCACTGCCATCTGGTGGCTGGTTGGTGTTGAAAATCCTCAATTGTGCAAGTGTATTTTTATTTGCACACTGCATATCTGGATACTCAGACAAGCACTAGATACATATTGTAGATTCATTCCGGTTAGGGTGTGGGAGAAAAAAAAAGATTGTTTATTTTGGTTGGTCGTAATTTTCTTATTAATTTGCTCATTAATTAAGGATGCATTTTTAATGGTTTTAATTTACACCTTAAGTTTATTGTACTTCGGCCACTGGTAAACAAAAATACAAAAAAAAAGATAGAATGAAACTAGGAAGAAATAAATGAAGAAAGGTATTCACCTAATTCCAAGCTATATTTTAGCACTAATTCTAATTCCGGAGAGTGAGAGGAGATAGTTTCTTCTTTAAAAAAAAGCCAAAACGGTATACAAGATTGAAATAATCTAGGCCTACTTGCTTACACAAGTATCGGTGTATACTATGGATGTTTAAGCACTAACATATCTCACAGAAAGGGTTACTTGTCCTATCTACAAGCGCAATTCTGGGATTTTGTCTGTACCATCTTGTTGGACTAAATTAGGGGTGCATACTCGGCTTATAAGTTACAGTAAAATGTTATATATACCAATGTGATAATTTTATCACATGCATTTACCGCACTGCAATTCATTGATGTTAAGCTGAATTAAATTTCCAGAAGAAGATGTATCAGCGTAGAATGCCAATAGAAAGGGGAGTGGCTGATATTTGTTAGGCTAGTATATAAAGTTTGAATAGGAATTAGCTACAAAAACTCCTATCATTCCCTTTCTAGTGAACCCCATCAAACCAATTTGTCCTTTCAAGAATTCTTCCCCCATATGGTAATCTTTGTCCGTAAGGTGCTAATCTGTTTTCTAAAGTATTTTCTTCGATGTTTGTAAAGCTTTACAATACATATCTGATATAAACTGCCCTTTCTCCTTAAATATCTCACATATCGGACTATCTCCTATGCTATTTCGCACGTTGCTTTTTCTTTTAATTTCAACTGATAAACACTAATCAATTAGTGTGGACCCAAACTGCCTATGTAATCCAGGAGTGTGAGTGTGTATATATATATATTACATATATATATAAATATATATATGTAATGGAAATTATGGGGATATAAACAGGGAAACTATTTACCAGCAATTTCTATAATGTCATGTGACCTACACATAAGCAACTTCGCGATGTCTTTTTGCCTTATTTGCGTTCAGGGTCTGCCTTGGAGTCGACTCGGAGACGTCTGCCTTTTCAGGTTTTCAAAAAGCGCCTTGAAAATGGCCGCCATATTCAGTGGTTTCAGTCAGAGCTCTTCTTTTCCATTGCAAATGGCTGCCCCCTATGGGGGCCGCCATCTTCGAGGCGACCAACAGCTAAAGTCGTTCAAACTAGCGTGATGTCAGGAATTTCTCTGAGGTGCCTCGGATGCGTACCTTGAACGCGGTCTGATTCTGAGATTCTATACACCAAGGGCCTAGTTCTTACCTTTACCACAGTGGCGCCACCTGCATGAATAGCTCCAGAATTGCAGTTTCATACAATCCCAATGTCTGTTGTTATTTCTTTTTACTAGTATCCAACAAGATCACACACCTTCAGTAAGAACGAACATTGCCTGGTAATGATATTTTGCCCGGTTGTTCCAACCCTTCCTACCCATATTCTAGGACTTGGTGATATAGATTTGCTGGGTGAATTGACACTTTTGACCATCTCACTGGATGAGATGGCACAGTGTGTTAAGCGTCCTCTTTCTGTGTGGGTAGTCATTGCTTTAGTCGAGCCAAATAGAATTGCAAATGTTGGTACTTGTCGCTGAGCTGACACTCGTCACTATCCTGGTATTTGTCACTATCCTGGTGCTCATCACTTGTTAATATTGGGGTACTTATCAGTCTGCGTACGTTTTACTGTCCTGGTACCTGTCCCTATCTGGCGACTTGTCTCTCGCCTGGCACGTGTCACTATCCCCGTTTGTCACCATCCTGGTACTTGTCACTCTCCTAGTACTTGTTACTATCCTGGTACTTGTCACTTGCCTGGTGCTCAGTCATGGATAGGACAAGGATTGGTTCGTTCAATTTCATGATAATGTGATTGAGTGGAATATGGTGTTTGTAGCATGGTATCTTTAGTGGGGCAGCACTATAAAGCTACCAGGAATACGCAATTTTCCTAAGTCGTATCCGCCATGTGACTTCAGATGCTAATGGAACTCAAAACCATTTTAAATCAAACTTGACTAACTAATTTCAATTTAAAAATACCCCAACAAAACAATTGGTCTGAGTCAACTTTAGTGACACACTAGGATGGGTTAACCCTACTGTCATTTGACACAAATCTGACCGTTTCAGATTTTCGTGTAAATCTCAATGCAAGTATATAAATGCGAATAACAAAACTGACGGAGTAAACACCATAACTGTCATTTTGGTACAGTTATTTATTAGCGTATATACATGAATATAGGGTGACTTCGAATACAAGTCCAGCTTCATTTTATTTACTGACAAATTAAACTTCATTCATACACATGCACATATATTCAATACGATAACAATGCCACTGGTCACTCAAAAACCTTCAATTCAGACTCGTCATCAGACTCCTGAAGTAACTGCAGTACCTGCTCATGACTAAGAGCATCAATGTAATATTCATCACCAGTGTCAATGTCCTCAGAGTCATTATCAATGACTGAGTCAGGCTCATCTTGCCACAAGATACCACCCTGGGTGCCATCCATGCTCCATCGGGAGGTATCGCGAGTATAAGACGACCTCAGAATAGATTTTTTTTTGGTGGTAAATTTCCTTGGCCTATATTCGAGTATATACGGTAGGCGATATGGCACGACTCCTATCAACTATGGGAGGTGGGTGAGTGCGTGTACGGGGTAGGAAGGTGGCGCCACCTGTCGGTATAATACTAAGGGGGCGGTCGCATTTATCCATGCATGTAGGACATATTTGTGGAGGCTTCGTGTGTAGTGTCGTCCATGGCTGGATCACAGCTAACCCAGGTGAATTAGACTTTCGCTTAACATGCGAGAGATATCAGTATTGCTACCCGGTGTCCGCCATTCTAGAGTAGAATGTGCATGACAGTAGAGATGCAGAAGAAGCGTGCGTGACAGGAGAATTAATCGTGAATGTGCAGCGGTTATTTTGATGGTGCTACGCTTTATCTGTCGATCAGTATGCATTGTAATAGATGTGTTTAGTAGCGTAGAAGCTTCATGTATGTTCAGTTCTGTGGTTGAGGTAAAGCGTTATCTTCATAACATACATGATGAGCATGTAGCATTAGGGGATGGTCCATAAATGTGCATGGCTTTCACAATCCTTACAATTTTAGGATTAACTTTGACCCGTGTCTGACTACCCTAATCCTAACATAAACACATTGATCAAACATGAGCGATGTGCTACCCTCGCCACCCCTTCCAAACATTGTTCAGATTGTGAACAAAAATATAGGTATATATATATAAAAAGAGAGAGAGAGAGAGAGACAGAGACATATAATAGAGTATTGGTATATATATATATATATATATATATATATAAATATAAAAAGAGAGAGACAGAGACATATAATAGAGTAGTGGTACTTATCATTATCAATCGAACAGAAAATCACAGCGAATACCAGTGAGAGATAACCTGCGGAATAGATACCCGAATTGGATGGATATATGGCCACAGCGAAATCTGTCAGGACATATCTGGCGTTCTCTGTGGCAGAGTGGTTAGAGTGTCTGACTTTTTTCTAGGTCAGACTCCTAATCTGAGGGTCGGTGGTTCAATTCCCGGTGCCCCCACCTCTGCCAATTTAGATTTCCACTGCTGTGTATAACTTACAGCGTCATCAAAGGCCGGTTGCTCTCATACCATGTCTATGTGGTGTGGGAGGTTAAAAATCCCTTGGGTCGGTAAAAGTGTAGGCTCGGGCTTTCTATCGACCAGCAATGGAGTGGGGAAGACCAGTCGTCTGTGACTGGGATTTCCCCTGCTTGGGACAACTAATGTCCCCCCCCCCCCCCCAAAAAAAAGAGAGACAAATAAGTGTTCACACTTCCTGTCTACCATTCGCTATATCACTATATATCTGAAGGTATTAAATAGGACCTAACAGGCCGTTTAATTTTGTAATGTCCAGAATTTGCCAACAGTAATCAGCGAACCAAAATCGTATAAATAACGTACACTGAACACGGTGGTGAGCTATCCATTGTGATTATCTTTTTCTTTTTTAAATTATATATTTTTTGTTTATGCTATGCTTTAAGAGCCCTATACATGATGATGTATTTATATCAATATGCTATTGAATCGTACGCATCAAATATATGAAGTCTGAGATTATCCGGTATCAGATGCATTGATTTATATTGTAAGTGTGTTAGTACAATATTTATGGTTACTAGAAATATGTATATACCGTTTACTAGCAGTAGTGTAGTGTGGTGTGCTTAGTTTTCTTTTATTATTAAAAAAATAAATCAACAAAAAACTAGTCTGGATGGAAACTTAAGAGGTTTCAAGTGATACAAAGAGACTTGGTATTAAAATGTTCAGATGTATACAATGCAGTTGGAATGAGAGAAAATCACCTTCGACGCAGTAATATTAAGTATGTCCTCTTGACCATCCATTCCATCAATGTTCATTATGTAAAAATAAAAAAATGTCATCTAATAGATATAATTTCTCTGCATTCATCATTTATAATTTCGTCCTGATGAACCTAAAACTCCAACCCACCTTTATAAGTGTTATATAAGTGGCTAAGATTCAAGTTATATAGCGGGATACAATTAAACAGGAAGGACAAACCTATTTCCCCAAAAACTTATCGAATAATAATTTGTACATAGGGTTTGTATGCATTTTGGAGCTTTTATGAATATTTTGATCAATTTTAGAAATATATATATATTATATATATAGCTTGTAATTGCAACAATAACCGAATGTCAAATAATAGAACCGGCCGGTAATGTTGCAGAACTCAAAATGCTCTTCAGTTCAGCTTTTCATCTCCGTTTGTAAAACCAAATATGTGCCTGGAGATTACCCTGAGTTTTGGGTCGGAGGGCTCTTGAGAAGTGACACGGAAGTTTAAACACACCGATATTATAGGTTGCTAGAATTACTCCCACAACAGATGTATATATGGTTTTGGTAGTACCACTACCTACTAGTGGTAGTAGTAGCATAAGTTGTCAACACAAAATCTAAAAGAAAATGGCAAATCTTGATTCATGTCAACCAGGGTCTGAACGCATGTGAAGATATGGAATTCAAGGCTATTTCAAGGCTGTTTTTGATAGGAATTCAAGAATATTTTCATTTGGATTTCAAGAGAAAACAATGGCAAATGGCAATTTCAGACTAAGTTAGATCAGTGGAGACAGTTTAATGGAATTCAAGGCTTTTCAAAACTAATTACAAAATATAGGTTCAATTCAAGGCTTGTCAAGGCCTTGAAATGGGGCAAATGAAGTTCAAGACTTTTCAAGACTTTCCAGGCCCCGCGCAGACCCTGGAATACTTTTATTTAGGCCTAATCCTAATCACATATATAGTTAAATCATTCAGATGTATGCTCAACGGTGATTATCCTGTGCTTGAAGTTGACCGATCGCTCAATGTCATACTGAAGAAGGTTGAGCAGTTTTTGCGAGTCATCTCGCCACTTTGTGAAATGCTCGACCTGACTCTCCGGAAGCATCTTCCAGTGCTTCACCAACACATTCTGGCTGTGTCCGAGAATAACCGGCAGGTTCAGAATCACGCTTCTCTCGAACCCACAGTGCTCCGAGAGGAACCGGTAGTTGGCGCGGATAATCCTTGGGTTCTGTTGGAAAAGCCCAGCATACTCCCGCGGCAGCACTTCCGCCATCTCCTGCACGCTGGAGCCCAGCGTGTGCCGCAATGCCTTCTGGGTGCCGTAGCTGACTTCCGGCAGCTTCTTGTTCTGCAAGTACGCATGCACCATGTTCAGTGTGACGTCATCAAGACCGACCTCCTCCAGATCGTGGAAGGCCCTGTCAAGTCGCTTCACACTCGTCTGGTTCAGGATCTTCGGGTAGTTGAGCACGTCGTCGATGGTGTAGCCGCGGGTGTCTATCAGGTAGCGGATCTTCTTCTCCAATGAATCAGACTGCTTTGTACTGTCCATTTTGCCCTTACAGAAGACTGGGTGCATCTCCAGCACTCCGCGGCTGGTGTTCAACAAATCACACAACACCTCCCACCGGCTCGCTTCCAAACCCACCTGCTTGCGGTACAGCGCCATCATCTTCTCATAAGGGCCATTGGATTGTGCGAGGGACTTCAAGGGAAGCTTCTTCATCCCCAACGCCTTCAGTTCGGTGACTCTCCTGTTCAGTGTTTCCAACGAGATATTTGTGAGCACCAGAGTGTTTAGCAGAAGCTCCTTTCGTGACACACCGCTCTCCAGTAGGAACTTCGCCTTCCCCACACGATTTGAGAAGCGGCCAATAGACGACAGCAACCAGGGACTAGTCAGCATCACACCTTCGATCTCCTCCTGCTCACAACCCAGAATGTCCATCCACAGGTCTGCGAGGCTACAGAAGCCACGCATGCGTTTGAAGTAGTGAGTGAACTTCATCCGGCGTTGGTAGTCTTTCGATTGACGATCGGTGATCAAGCCGATCAGGGGTATGGAGACCTGCTTCACTAACACCTGCTGCATAATGTCTAGTTGTTGGTAAACCTTCTCTTCTGTAAAGTCCAACACATGTGGAGCCTCCAGCAGCTGGTAGCGCTTGCAACCGAGCTTCTCCAGGCGTTCCATGTTCTCCTGCCAGGTGGCCATCTGTTTGGGAGTAGGCGGACGGGCTTTCTTCCTAAGCTTTATGTACTGAAAGAAAGAACATAATATTTTATTATTATTATTATTATTAAACATTATGACAGCTTTATATTCATACGTCAAAGTTGTATCCATATTTTAAAAAACCTAGATATTTTATTTTAATTAATTATTTCGTGTTTAAGGCAGGACACTGGTGATTTTTAGGTGATTTCCGTAACTCAAAAACTATTAAAGATAGAGCTTTGAAAATTGGAGCACACATTCTTTGTATCAACAGAAGCATATCTGCAGAGTTTCAAAGGTCTATTTTGAGTAGGGGTCATATGATGAAGGATCTTGCGCACAACAAAATCAAAGTTTTACCCCCTCCAGGAAGTATACTGAATGTGCCTAGATTTGCCTGAATCAAGTTATTATATGAAGAACTGGTCCACTTGAGTGCAAGAAGGTGGTTTGTGAATTTATATATGTCATTACCAACATGTCCCTATATGACGAACCCGAGGAAAAAGAAATTCAATGGTCAATTTTTGTGTCTCCATCCCTAGCTCTTGAACTATGAAAGATCGGGTGTTTTTCACCATCTTATTGCACTCAGCAGCAACTTTTACATAAGACTGCCAAGTTTCAACTTTCTGCTACAATTATAACTTACATTTTTAGAGGGGGCAAATTGGCAAAACCCCGGGAAAAGCAGTTCTGAGAAATCAAGCTTCAAAGTTCACAAGGTGTTTCTTTCAAATGGTAAAGTCCAGTATCATCATCTAGAATCCCATATTATATACACAAATATCCAGTCAAGTAATTATCTGTCCAAAAAACATATCATTTACACCAAATTAGTACACCAAAAACCAGAAATCACCAGTTTGACCCAAATTCATGTTCCGATCACCCGGGTCTCCCTTTAAGCAGGGACAAACATTAGAAATCCCCGCGGTCATTTCTAAATCACCTGCATATAATCCTATGGCCAGATGACCTGTACTTCTGAGCTTAAAAGGGGCATATTTGGAAGAATAGGACATTGACAAAAACAACAAAAATACCAAATTTGTTCCCACTTTAAAATTGTCCTGCAGTACTAGAATAGAAAGGTTGCTTACAATATTAGGGTCCAGTTATCGTTCCATTCTATGTGTGTTGTGTTAATTAGGCATAAATAAAGCTTTAGTGGCTCAATTGCTTACCGCCTGGCACCATATTGGAGAGTTCTGGGTCTGAGTTGAATACGTGGAGACATGAACCTGTCGCCTCAAATTCTAGCAATGAAGATAATACGGCAACATTAACTTTGAAGGTCAGATCATTCAATTATCATTCAATTTCATAAGGCAGTTATTCATTATATCACTAAACTTAGATTTATTTTGTTATAAAATTAACATAATAATTATCTCATATTTTGTTGTCATATAATTGATATTGGTGTAGCAATTATGTGATCTCACAAAAGTGTAATAGCTTAAATTAAAATAGAAAGTAACATTTAGTTAATATCTACCATTAGGGCCTATACCGAAATACTTGCATCCAGTAATAACAGTCAGTTTATCACATTTAAATATATCTTCGGTGCTATAAATTTTAGACAGATTTTCTCGAACTCGTGCATGTAGTGGGGAAACTGAATAAACACAAATAAAGCGTGCATCATGTGTATAGAGAAATCATCGACTTTTTTAGATCAAATGTATAGCTTAACTATAGGTGGCAAAGAAAATTTCAATAAATCATGCAGCCATTATCTGCATAATCCCAAATTCACTACTACATGTAACAGCAAGGCATACCAATTGTATTAATGTCTCCTCACAGGTATGATCAGCAAATCAATGATATAGTCAAAAGGTAAATGGCTATTCTCCAGTGTACATGTACGAAATAAGATCCCCCATAATATTTGTAATGCCTGATTTTAACCTGCTACTGTCTATATTGTTCATACTGTCTATATTGTTCATACCACTTCATCACCTCATCCATAAATAATTCATATGCGCCATAATTGTTAAGGTAGGAAGACCAGTGCCTCGGTTCTGAAAAAAGATATTATTCAACCGGAATAAAAAGATTTGAAGAAACAAACAACAAAACGCCGCGAGATGGACAGTAAGAAAACTAGCCTATCTGAAGCTAGTTGCTAACTTGAATTTGGTTCTGGTTAACAGGTAATCCCACCAGATTCGAAATATAAATACTGCACGAATATTCTGCCTAGTTAAAGCTGGATATTCTAGCCAACAACATATACAATGCTAGGTTAACTGCACTGACGGACAAGGTGCAATAGTCGCTGGATACCCAGGGAATTGACTATCGTCTTGTCCAACAGTCAATGACGGACAATTCAAACATCGAATATGGCGCAGATTAGCTGCTACGTTAAAATATCACATTGTAAATCGGATAATTTAAGTATTAGCATGGGACAAGGGTGTCATGAGGTATGCTGAGAAAATAAGCCATAGAGGATACAAATAATACAGGATAACTTCACAATTAAGCTTACTAAGAAAACATACAACAGGCCTATACACTAAGTAGTCTAATAGGACCGCTTAATGAAATAGAAAAAAAGTTTTAAATTACCTTTTCCCAGAGATATCTACGACTTAGTGTACGCTGGAGACAGCTATCCCAACGCAACTCAGACACACATACCTCTGCAGTGCAGAGGGTGTGCCTCACAAATGTTAGCAACGTCATTTCTGTAAATAATTTAAAAGGTACACTAATATTACATCGCCAATAACGCACCATAAATCCATGTATGACATTCAAGTGTGTCTGCATATGAGCAAATCATATATACATCTCAATAATGCAACAGTTAAAATCATGTACCCCTCTCTTGTTAGAAGACATCTTGAATATGAAAACACAACCTGGTGTCCGGTATTCAGGAAGGATCATGAGTTGTTGGAGAATGCCCAATGTCGAGCAACAAAACTAGCCCCTGCATTGAAGGACCTATCATATGCTAAGAGACTTACTGTTTTAGGGCTACCCAGCCTCTATGCTTGTACTAGAGTGACATTCAAGCACAATCATGTCTGGAATGTATGCAGTAGATGCTGAGTATACCGAGCCAGATGAATCATTTACTAGGGTTCACAGTTTCAAGCTCTGGAAAGAAAGGTCCATAAATAATATTAGACAGCAATATTACGGTAACAAGATGAATTCCAGGAATATGCTATATATCTGCTGAAGTGGTTATACCCCTGTCACACTACGACGTAACAGGCCGGCGAGTGGGCAACGTAAAAATCACTTTTTTACATTGAGATTCTCGGCATTTCAAGGCCAAATTGGACTTCAGTGCAACGTAGTGGACATAGGTGAAACGTTGGTCCAACGTAGTTGTAACGTGTCTCAACGAGTTAGAACGTAAAAAAAGAAAAGGCCCAACATAAGGGTATCGAGCCTCCAGCACACAAGGCGTCAGCCTAGCGAAACCCTAGCTCAGCGTAGGACTCACGTAATTATGCCCGCCCTAATGTGGCTATGTGTGACTCTGACGTAGCTCGTAATGTGAGTCGACATCAGGCCCGTGAGTGAGCACCGTCAGTCTAACGACAGTCCAGCGTGCTCAGCGTACGGACACCGAGGCAAAACGTTCACACCACGTTCGCTTATGTTCGAAGAACGTTGGAGCACGTTACATATGTTGTGAGCGCGCCAGCTGTTCGTCAACGACGTAGAATACGTCAAGACACGTTAGACTTACTTAAGATTAACGTTAGACACATGTCAGAGATATGCTAAACCTACGTCGAGATGCGTTAACACCGCGTTGTCAATGCGTGGGCTGCACGTTCCTCCCGGCTCTCCATCAGTCTACCGTAAGTCAATGTAGCTCAACGTAGACCGACATAGCTCTAACGAATGTCTAACGTATCTCGACATAAGCCTAACGTGAGCACAACGTAAGCCCAACGTAATGGCCTTTACATCAAGCTACGTCAAAAGTTTTGGGTATGTCCAAAACCTTGACATGTGTCACCGTATCTCGACATAGGCTTAACGACGTAATGGCCAAATTTCACCTACGTCGGCTTACGCTACCGCATTTGGTCGTAGTGTGACAGGGGCAGGGCCATTAGTGAGCCATCACTAAATGGACAGACACTGGACTTGTAGCAGTACAGTTATAGACTATAACCAACACATGGTACATGGTGCTTATAATTTGAATAAGTCAAACTTAGAGAGGCCGCAACATGATAAAGCTATGTAACCTAACCAAATCAGAAGTGGATGAGCATGAGGTGATGAGCATAGCCATAGAAATGCACAAAAGCATTATGAACACTTTCCACATTCGTATATTATCGCATTGCATATTTAGGTCTCGGTGCCTCGACTACCGAAATAATTCAGTAATTGTAAGTACTAAGTAACTAACAATTAATGACATCAACAGTACAGTGAGTAAATACAATATTTACCCCTACCTACTCTGCGTAGGGGACACACTGACTGAGGCTGAGTGATGTCTGCTGAGTATCGGCAGCAGACAGCAGTGTAGCTTGTTGACTGTAGGATTACAAGTCAGACAATATGATAATATGGAATTTCCACTGTGGATTCTTCAATTTGGCTGTAACTTCATACTTTTCGAGTCTGTTACTTACTTTGGATTTCGTTAAGACAGGTCAGTAAACGCTTATTTGATGCACAACCATAGAGAGAACAGTGAAAAGTACTCAGGATTTTGTTGAGGGTACCACAACCTCATAGTCATAGCGCCCTCTGTCAATTATAAGCAGTATCATCCTGGCCTATGCATTGTTACTCTGCTCATGTATCTTTTGTAGATTGAGAATAAATATAATATGGAATCAACCAAAACTACTTTAAACCATGAATTTATATAAATACGCTAAACGATATTCACCACTATATTAGCAGAACAGCAAATATATTACAAATAAGTGGTGTAGAAGTTGCGTGCCGCCATCTATCGCACACCTTGCGTGTTTACACCCCCTGCGTGTTTTGCCATTTCGACCTATATCCAGCATGGCGGCCTTAGGGCGCACTTTATGTGCCCTTGCTTCTGCATCAGCATCTAAAGTTCCTACAACGTCTCTAAAACAGGTATGTAATGTCAACTTGTACCTGTGGCTAGCTACATATATTGTTGTGTGCCGTTTGTCTTAATCTGATATTTTTCGCATTTCCATGATCAATTCCTCCAGTATCAAAACAATAATAATGACGTAACTAACAGTACTCCAGTACTCAGTAGCAGTAGCAATGTGGACAAAATTGTCAACGAAGTGTCTACCCATACGTGACCGTACGGGTAGAGTTGAGGTCTAGGCGTACGTGCGTGCGCTGCGCGCGCATCTGTAGGGTTAGGGTTAGTTCTTGAATTTCTAATTCCTTTTCAACGGCTTTTGTCTTGGATATATAAGCCCGTATCATGGGCGTATGGCCGACACTACACAAAGTACATGTACACATCAGCCTGTAAGTGTGGACTTATTAATCAACAACTGAAGGATTTATTAATCAATACAATTATTTAAGACAATTTATTGCATGAAACAATTTAGTTTTTATGTTGTGATCCCCTAAGTATAGAAATCCACTGTAAAGAAATCTGCATAGGATGGTTATAATTTTATATTCTTCCCAATTTTGAGTTGTGGACGTATCACAATAGAAGGGGACACCAAAAATAATATGGAACTTCAACATCATTCTTTCCCCATAAAGCCTTGTAGAACAATTATATTACTAGCCACAGTAGTAGAAAATAGCCTTACATATGCAACAATAGCAACTGTTTTTTTACTGAAGCTCTGGTATTCGCGGGATAACATATTTCCTAATTTAACAAGCATGGGACAAGCATAGGACACGACAGTTACGTCCAGAACCAGTTTAACCACCATGAAATATTAGGTAGGGAAAAAAAATGCATACAAAGTGAATATTTATTTCAAGTAAGAGTCTTTTATTAACTTCACAAGTCTTCATATAAATAATCAAACAATTATGCAATCATATTATTAAAAGAATATTTACTCACCTTCAATAGCAACAATTATGACTTTGATGACCTGGCTTTAGCTTAATACTAGTGAAAGCAGAAGTTGGACACTTTCTAATGATCTCTTCACAATATGGATAGTTTCAACTTTCAGTTGAATGGCCAACTTGTGATCTACATAATGAAGCCGTTGGTATATCTCTTGAAATAGGAAATACACCACACAAATGGGATTTTGGAAGGGTTCCCTTTTTGGCTAGTTGGCCATATGCCAAAATGAAAGCGAGGCTTTGCATTAAGCGAGAGTGAGGTAAACATCGCGATTCACACATACCTACAATATTACTATTGAGCACTGAGTCATTGATTGACAAAGACAACTCAGTATTCACGTATTCATTGTGTTGTGTTGTGATCTTGACACAATAAGTTAATAATGTGTCAATATCACAACACACAGTCTATCGAATGTCTCCTTCAACACTAAAAAAGTTCGTAGATACCGTTATTCGTTAATAAAGCCGCCATGTCTGAAGTCACTGGTTTCAGGGAGAAGCCTTTATAAGTTTATTTAGTATAATGATTGCTGGACTAGTCTAGGACTAGGTGGCCACAGTAGATATTTATATTCTCTCCATTCAACTTCTATACCCTGACTATTAATCTATTTATATTCACAAATTCCGCTCCCAAATAATGGGCTGTGAATGACGGGCATATAAGACTGCTTAAAAGTTAAATTGGGGATTTGTGTGAATCAGTTCATAGCCTATATATCACACTTTCTTTTCCTGTTGTGTAATTTAGCAACCCTGTCTACGGAGTATCGTGGAGACCGGAGTGTAGGGCTGTATGAATAATTAGACTATCCAAGCTGGTATGAGTTCTGTGAACCAAAGTGAATAAGTGATATTAATAGCCATTATCTCTTTAAATTGAACATAGAAAACCAAATAAATATTCCGACAATATCTATGACATTACTGTTCACTCACATTTTTTAATTTAACTGAATTCTATATCACTGACATTTAAAGCTGCATAATCCGATGAAAGCATCAACATTTAAAATCCAAGAAACTTATCTAAATTTGATTCTACCTATCTAATTCTACATTTGTTGTTGCATACAAGAGAATACTAAGTCAGTTTAATAGAACCTGTTACCGCTTAAGCCTATGGTGTCAGAGTGTTATTACTGTTAACAAGCTTGCCGAAACAATTTTTGCATGTTTGCACTTCAAGTACCGTATATGTCCCAATAGAAGCACGCTACCCAATAGAAGCACACCCCCCATTTCAATATTGAAAGCACCCACAAATTTACGATCATATTCAGACTGAATGCACATAGAATAAGAGAATCCCACTTTATTTCAATGGCACGACAAAAACAAATAAACATTTACGATCATATTCAGACTGAATGCACATAAAATAAGACTCCCACTTTATTTCAGAGGCATGACAAAACCAAATCCATGAAATTCTTTAACTTTGAATAGACGCGCATCCATGTGTCTGCAATTGCACAGTGCGCGTCTATTGGGACATATACCGTATCTAAAAAATTAGTCATTGAAGATAGAAGTTACTTCAAGTTAAGGTGAGGTAGATTATAACAATCACCATACTATATTTATCTCAAAAAGTGATAGAAACCCAAAACTATCGGACTATGCAACTTTATATAAATCACTTGTAGATCTACAGTCAGTGTGGACAGACCCTCCTGAATTTGACGCCGGCGGCCTGCCAGCAGTTGCAGCAGGTGAGAGGCCGGTACGTTGATTGGCTGATGTTAAGGGACGTGAAAAGACGCCGGATGTCTAAGGAGTATGCACCAGAAAGACTCCGGGTCAACTCACTCAGGAAGAACACGATCCTACCAGTTGAACTACAGGTCAGCATTTTGCCAGTATACAATGGGCAAATTTAATCTTTCACTCACCGCACGCGGTGGCCGAATCGGTAGAGTGCAGGCCTCCCCTGTGTGGGAGGTCAGGAGTTCAATTCCCGGTTGAGTCAAACCAATGACTTACAAAATTAAAATTGATACTTGTTGCTTCCTAGCTTGGCGCTCGGCATTAATAGGATAAGGCAAGGACTGGTTATCTCAGTGTCCTGATAATGTCACTGAGTGGGATATCAGGTCATGGTGCTGGCAGCCTGATTTCCCAGTGGGGTAGCACTATAAAGTCACCATGAGTGCACACTGTCACAAGTCGGTACCCATCCTTATGACCTTAGATGTTGCCAGGATGTAAAACTCCAACAACCAACCAACCAATTTTTCATTTTGTGAAAGTACATGGGCAAGTTGCGAGCCATTGTTATTTCTACTATTATTGATTTTTTTAAACGACAATTATAAAGCATTTAGCGATTTTCAAAGCAAATCTTTCAACAATTCTGAATGGAAATTTGGTGATCTTTATATTGTTCAATTAGTCACTACTTTGGGTTTGCGCATAATTTTCATAATCGTGAAGTTAAATAATTCAAGACATAATAATTTGCCCTATAAAGTGCGTTTGCATGGCGCAACAAGTTGTGCCGCTTATTGTGTGTAACTAGGTGCCTTGTGGGTGAGTCTACCACTTTAGTGGCACCATCTAGGAAAAGATCTAGGGAACCAGGTCACCTGATCTGAGAGGCGTGTTTTCATCAGTCCTCCTGCTCAACATCTCAACAGAGGCTAAACAAAAAATAGAGGAAATCCTATTTTGTTGCATGTCCTGCTCAACAAACATTTTACTTTGTAATTTGAGTGATTTGTTGAGGCAATGTTGCATAACTTGTGTCGTGTAAGCGCAGCCTCAGACTAAACATTGTATGTATTCTTTTTCATGCATTCAAATTCAAATCAATTGACAGGTTGAGTGGGTAGGTGACGGAAGGGGGAGGGACATACCACTGTTAACCACACCTGACCCAAAGGCCAGAGTAATGCTATTTTAAATGTTAAGATTATATATTCTTTCTTTTATTCAGCTACAAAAAACTAATTTGTTTCATGGTTTCTGTTTCAATTAAGTAGAAAACAAAATATGAGTAACATGTATTGTTTTTAAAAGACTGTTTATTGAAATCGGAGAAGGTGGGAGGGGGGGCGATGTTTAAAGGCTGGGGAGTTAAAAAAATAACTGGTTATTTTTTCCGAACACTAGAAAGTTTAATCAATTAGTCAATCATTCTTTCAGGAAATGGCAACCGCAGAAATCAAAGCCTTTCCACGAGATTCTAATTGGACACGGATCCATAACCGCTGTGTAGTGACGTCACGTCCCAGGGGTGTACAGCGCAGGTGGCGCTTGAGTCGAATCGTCTTTCGCCACCTAGCGGATTATAACAAGCTCTCTGGGATGACCCGTGCCTGGTGGTAGCATATTGGATGGATATCGTTCATGACACTTTGTCAAGTGTTGAATTTGAATGTAAATCTTGCATAATCAGTAATAAATTGATCATGTGTTCAGTTCGTCTTTAAGTTATTAAATATATATTAAAGACAAAATATATGTGAAAAGGAAAAATAAAATAGTACCCGTCCTGATGACCTTAGATGTTGCAAGGACGCTAAAACCCCAACAAACAAACGTAAAACAACCAACCATTTTAATTATTACCCAAATACTCAAGTTCACCAAAGTAAAAAAACAACAACCTCTAGCTACCACTGACCTACACTACCAAAGAAAAGTGACTGCTAACCCACAAAACCTAACATAACTACTAACAGCTAAGATGACAAGGGCAAATTCAGACTATTGCTGTTCAGCGATGAAAACAAGCCTCGATGCGACTTACTCGTTATGGAGGGTAAATAACCCCCCCCCCCCCCCACACACACACACACAAGTAAAACGACTTCATGTGCTTTCATTTATGTGCAGAACTGTAGTAAAACTAATAAAAAATGAAGTGAAACAAGTGTTCACGGTTTTCGAATTCTTTTATTTGTGTCGAGCTCATATCCTCATAATACTAATAGATATTGCAAAATTACAGGAAGAAAGTCTCAACATGTCTATGTCATGTAGAGCAGGTATAGTGCACTTTTGAATCGATTTTGGAAAGCTAAGTAATACTGAATACATCCTTTATTAATAATATAAAAAAGTGTCATCAAACCAAGATCACTTTGCTAATTAGGTAGGGCATAAAAGAAGAGATGTGTCAGGTACGGCGTGACGTCACGATGTACTACATGCCCATATATAGAGCAGTTCCCATCAGGGCGAATGCAGATTTCACCGCCCGGAGTGTGAATGGCGCGCAATATGGTAGTGACGAGTGTGAACGATATGATGCATGACACATGTATTTAAATATACTGGAAGTACATAGGATACAGTAATGTGCATTGGGAATTAGTTCTCGGCTGGCATACATTTGAAAAAAAACCTGATAATAAATATCATTATTAAAACATGTCGAATTGTAGGCCTATTCTATGTCAGCGCTAGCTAACATTTATTTCACGCAACCGTTAGCTTTCCAGCAATGGTCCTATATAGAGTACACAATCTAGCATTAGCTCACACCAAGTCCCAACCACTGAGTAGATCAATTCTTCAACAGCTCAATGGACTGCAGGGGAAGGGACGAGGGTAGGGGGGTCGGGTGAGGGTTGGGGTATCCTCAGTGGCAGGTACTCACACAGACACGTGGACAGCGGGCGTCCTCCAGTCGAGCTTGGGGGCATGCTGACTGAGTCTGCGGCACAAAGTGTCTGCTGCATGTTGCTCCACTCTCAAGGTGGTGGTGTGTGTGTGTGTGAGCAGGCCAGCGCTTTGACCTCTGACCTCATTTGATTTAAATGAAGTCACCGTGTCTCATGTTGACTTCTGGGGTGTTTGTAACCTTACGACAGTTACCAGCTGCAGAACCGCAGCAATATAGAGAGGCACCGATAAATCGGTCCAATCTTTGGTTGAAGATTAATCTTCTGGTTGAACGGTTGTAGAAGCTGGGGGATGTATTTACAACAATTAAACGATGAGTCGTTGGGGCGGCCCCGAATCACTCCAGTCCAGCGGTAGCACAGCACTTCTATCCAACAGACAGCAGTAAGGGTTTAGGAGGAAGGGACAGGTAAAGATGGGTCCAGCGGTTCCAGCAACAAGAACAAAGCGAGAGAAACGATAAGGTAAAGGGCCCCACCCAAGCAAACAACTCCTTTGATCAGGGGGAGAAGTAAGCCTGGGAGGGAAAAAAAGGGTAGAGTACAGGAAAGAGAAATGAGGAGAGTTGAGTCAAAGGACCGTGTCTATTTGCTCTATGGTGACCAGCCGGCGAGCCAAAGACACGGACAGAGTAAGAGTAGAAAGTGAAATGCTGGCGGGCTCCCCCTCCTGGAACTCTTTACAGACAATATCAAGGAGGAGCATGGCCAGCAGAGAGGACGTAAGAGAATGGTGTGGCATCTCGTGGTGTTGAAGCGTGTATGGAACACACACACACCCTCACATACACACACACATACACATACCTTCTCACACACACACACACCCTCACAAACCGACATCTGAGTGATTAGCTCACTGACTGTAAACACCAGAGTGGTTGGCCGAATGAGTTGAGCATTCGTCTCCCGTTTTGGTAGATCGTGCGATTCGAACCCACGGGTACGAACCCTGGTCGAGTCAAACCAATAACTTAAAAATTGATACTGATTGATTGATTGGTTGGAGGTTGCTGTACGCTGTGTCGGCAGTATAGGCCATATTCACGGCGGAAAAAAGAAAATTGATACTTGTCGCATCCTAGCCTGGCGCTCTGCATTATTAGGATAGGGCAAGCACTGGTTGGCCCAGTGTCACAATAATATGCCTGAGAGGGATATCAGGCCATGGTGCTGGTGGCCTGGTCTCCTAGCAAATACAGATTATCAGTATTAAAATTGCCTAGGCCGATGCTTTTAAGTTTCAGCAATTTTTTTAAAGATCAATTTATTAGTTTGATATACCTTACTTTAGTTTGCAGTAACTTTAATTATAAATGGCTGACTTTGGAAATATTTGAAGTGAAAACATAAACATTTTATCTTACCATGCACGTCGAAATTCTGACACCATAAGCTTCAGCAGTAACAGGTTATATAACATTGGCTTGGTATATATGCAACTGTAAATGCTTAATAAGTGCACCGTCATCTAAATTGGATATATAATCAAATCTGGATAAGTGCGTTGGTTAAGAACATTTGATGTATTTATCAGACTATGCAGCTTTAAATTCACTTCGTATTCCTTCTATGCAGCAATAAATGTTTAATAAATACCTTGGCATCTAAGTTGGGTATGTAGAATTAAATATCACTAAGTATTTCGGTTTAGAAAAGTTGATGATTCTATCAGAGTATGCAGCTTTCTCATGTCATTAAAGTTGCATAGTCCGATGGTTTTGAATTTCTGTATTTTTTCTGAGATAAATATATTAGATTGATCACTAGTATCTACTTTACATTAGTTCAAAGTTATTTTATTTTAAATGGTAAACTTTTGAGATATTTTGAGTGCAAACATGGAAAATTAGTTTTGGCAAGCTTGCCAGAACTCTACACCATAGACTTCTGCAGTAACAGGTTCTGTTAAAGCTGCATAGTCCGATCAAGCATCAAATTTTCAAAAACAAAAAAATGATCTAGAATTCATTCTACATATCTAATATATATACTGGTTCACTTATTAAGCCTTTGTTGCCACATAGAAGGGAATACCAAGCCAATTCAATAGAACCTGTTACTGCAGAAGCCTATGGAGTGAGAGTTTTGGCATGCTTGCCAAAACTAATCCGACATGTTTGCACTTCAAATATCTCAGAAGTTAGCAATTTAAAATAAAAGTTATTTCAGACAAAAGTACGGTAGATTATAATGATCAATTTAGTATATTTATCTCAGAAAAATGACAGAAACTCAAAACCATCGGACTATGCAACTTTAAAGTGACTCAGTATTGCCTTCTATGCAGAAACAAATGCTTAATAAATGCGTCTGTATAAGTTATATATGTAAAATCAAATCTAGATGTTTGGTTTGTTTTTGAAAATTTGATATTTCATTGGACTCTGCAGCTTTAACTAATGTGTTAGCGGAAACGGATGCCTAGGTGGTCAATACCTAGATAAAAGATTCGCCCCTATGTAGAATAGGGGTGAATGGCAACGTAGTCTAAATTTGCTTTAGTATGGAACAGGAAGTGGAATTCCTAGTTCCAGTATATAATGGCTACTTATATTGGTGCAGAGTTGGTGAAATGGGAGAGGATGTAAAACAAGATGGCGACCACAGAATACTGTCGATTTAACTTTCAAAGTCAATTAAACTACATGTTTTATCATATTTTTCAACTCCAAAGTTGCGGGTAAATGTGAAGATGCATGATATGAAGAATATATTTTGCTTCTTAAATTTAGAATTTATCTGATGAAATGATTTACCCAACCGTTCACCACTTTTTCTAATGGGTTGTTTTTCACCCCGACTGCAAGTATGGGGTGAATCTTTTATCTGGGCGATAATACAATTAGAAACACAGTTGAACGCTCTCCAAAGGTAGTGTGTACTGACTGATCAGTGGGATGGAGCTAGGCTGGTGCTAGGAGAGTAATGTATGAAACCTGACTTCTGGTATTTTTTCCATGATCCCCTGACAGTGATAAGTGTATGAGAGAATGTCTGTGTTTTCATGGAAACCTCCTGCCCTCAGTATAGGGGAGGCCTAACACTGACTGGCATCAGGCTCATGACGGTTATCACTCCTACTAAGCCTCCTACTAAGTCCTAGACATGGGGCAGAGTTAAATGTTTCAAGTGTTTCTGAAATGCAATGATATTAGGTGTGATATATGCGTAATAGACGTCTAGACCTGTGGTTAATATATGTTAATGATATGCAGAGTTGGGGACAAAGAGATATGCAAATGAGATGACGTCATGGAAAGTTTAGCCGGCGGGTCAAGCGTGCCCTGCGCCTTGAATAAACCATTCAGTATCCAGAAGTCAAAGTGTTCAGACGTTGTACTTTCACATTAGGTAGTAGATGAAGAGAAATACATAGAATTATATTGTTTCTTTATCGGGCTTTTACAGCCTATATATTTTATTTTTAGAAATGACACAAATTGTAGATTTACCAACAAAATCGTGAAAATTTGTGAAATCGCGGAGATGTTTCATCCCTGCAGGTAAACAGTACATAACACCCATATGCAGCGTCAAACTTATTTGACCTGTCCAGAAGTTTTAATTATTCAACTCTGTAATATTTGTATACACTACTTGTTTCGATGTGCATAACACTTACTTGTACCACCAGCAAACAACGGATACAAACACAACAAACAAGCTTGCGTGCCGACAATTTGAATAGAATGGAGAGTGCTTTCCATGCCTTCCTTTGTGTTCAGTAAAAGCAATGAACAGAATGATGAAGATTACCTTCACACCTGCGTTCGCGTTCACATCGCTGTCGTTGTACAACTATTATATCACTATCAGTTGGTGGCTCAGCTGGTCTGAGATAGCAGCTGTACAAATCATTAAGTAATATTTACCTCATACCCTTTGCCAATATTAAAAGAAAGGTAACTTTTAGTATTGAGGCCTAAGTTTTACTTTTACAGATCCCAAAGTTGAGAAAGAAGTATTGTATAGTACGTGAATCTAGGATCTCAAATAGTTAATTCAACATCTTTAAAGGCTAATCATGCTTATACATTTACTATTGATTAAAGTTGCATAGGTCGATGGTTTTGATTTTCTGTCATTTTCTGAGATAAATATATTAGATTGATCATTATAATCGATCTTACTTTAGCTTTAAGTAGCTCTGCTTGAAAATTACTAATTTAGGAGATATTTGGAGTGAAAACATGCTAAATTAATTTTGGCAAGCTTGCCAAAACTCTGACCACATAGGCTTCAGTAGTAACAGGTTCTGCCAAATGGCCTCAGTAGTCCCTTCTATGTAGCGTCGCATGTTTAATAACTGCACCAGTATCTAAGTTGCATATGTAGGTTCAAATTTACATAAGGGCTTAGCTTTTGAAAATTTGATGCTTTCATCGGACTAATCAACTTTAACACAACCTGGTAAAAGTCGCATATAATTCATTATCTTAAAATTGCATAGTCCGATGGTTTCTATCATTTTCCTGAGATAAATACATTAATTTAATTGTTATAACATTCCTTACTTTAGTTTGAAGTAACTTATTTTAAATGGCTAAGCTCTGAGATATTTGAAGTGGAAACATATCAAATTTATTTTGGCAATCACGCCAAAACTCTGACACCACGGGCTTCTGCGGTAGCAGATTCTATTAAATTGACTCAGTATTCCCTTCTATGTGGCAACACATGCATAATAAGTGCACCAGTATCTAACTTAGATATGTAGAATCAAATCTAGATAATTGCTTTGGTTTTTGAAAATGTGATGCTTCATCAGATTATGCAGCTTTAATGATAATAAAATCTGATTCGACACAAATGCACATTCCACCACCATACTACTCGTCTGTGCCTAATAAGTTATATAGAGAAGGCCAGGGGACAAGTTCACGGAGACTCACCAGCGAGACTATATCCAATATAAACGAAATGTTGTCTCTAGGTTCTACAAATTCGTACCGTGTGCAAACTAAATGGAAGAACATATCCAAAATATATTAAGGAAAATATATTTGAGTTATAATTACGCTGAGACGGTAGATGATTGGTTTCTGGAGTTTTACGTCCTTGCAACATGTAAGGTCATATCAGGACGGATGTTCATAGGTCAGTAATGCGCTCCTCCCTGTGATAGTTCCGAATCTCATAGGTGTTCGTGGGTTGGTGGTGGTTAAATCCTTCTTTTGTTGTTGTTCAATTTTAATAGGCATAACCTTAGATACAACATATATATGTACATCGGCCGTGCACACAATATATACATGTGATATATTGACACATATATTGACACATACTGATAACGCTAAGGACTAAGTCATACATACCAATGTCCTCTGTAGCTAAATCCAAAGTAAAGCGTGTCAACATACTTCTAAAAGGAGAGTTTATTGCCAAACCTGGTAGTGGTAGTAACTGCTGTGAGTGTCAACCATATATACACCAACACATATGTCGCATATAAATGCAATCATACATACCACACAGCTAAAGGGCTTCATACTTGATAATTGTTCAAAGGCAGCAGCTTTTTTTGTAATGGATCTTGTTATATGCAAAAGTGTTAAATGACTGCAATTGTGTGCACATGATTGTGAAGGTATGGAATTCAAGGCTACGTCATACCGCTACATTTAAAGACGTCAAGCTGCATGTTCCGGAATGACATCACACGTTGGCGCGCAGGTCAGAGAACTCGTTGCAGTGCGCATGTCACGCACAGTGCCGTGAGGAAGGTCAGCCATGACACTCGAGTTGTACCTGCTCCCAGCTGTTAAAGAAATAAAACATAGTAATGTTGCATAGTCCGATGACTTTGAGTTTCTGTCAATTTTCTGAGATAAATATATGAGGTTGATGATAATAATTATCTTACTTTAGCTATAGGACTTATCTCATTGGACGAGCTATCGCTGCACCACACTGTCACCACAGTCATATCTACATTGCCACACTGTAAACATTTGCAAACAATTTTCTCTCAGCATCATATTTTCCCCATGCTAAATGTTGTATAATAATGCCTTCTTTTATTTTGTACTTGCAATTTGTTAATTTCCGGTAAGCACGTGTCAGGGTGCGTACACATGTGAAGCTATGGAATTCAAGGCTTTTCAAGGTGTTTGGGATAGGAATTCAAGACTATTTTCATTTGGATTTAAGGGGGAAAAAAACAACAATGGCAAATAGTGATTTGGGACTAATTTAGATCAATGGGGACAGTGTAATGGAATTTAAGGCTTTTAAAGATCAATTACCCAAAATAGGTTAAATTCAAGGCTTTTCAAGGCCTTGAAATGGGGTCCATGAAGTTCCAGAATTTTAAAGACTTTCCATGCCCCATTCAGACCCCGACATTCTCACAATTGTGTGCTCATAATTGTGTCCATTTCTTGGTAAGACATCAGCAGATCAGTGGTGGAATGAGCTGTGTGAATCGAGCTCAGCTGTTCATAGGGGCCATATGTATGTGTTGGGGTTAGCGCTGCGAAGCTGGTTTTCAGCGAGTTTACCGGGTTAGCAGCGATAACTCTGTATGTATGTGTCGGCGTTAGACAAACACCGCGAGCTTAAAGTCGCCTGCACTAACCCCAAGCCATAGGATGGTTAACGTCGATGTTAGGGACCTATTATGCCCAAATCTATTCAATGCGATCATATTTAACAGAATTACCTACGCAATAAGTGAAATCTAATCAAATTAACCCTAAAATCGAACCGTTATTAATGCTGCCGCCGCATATTTCTTTTTGTAAATATAGTTTATTCATTGAATAAAGTCTTTTGTCAGCGCCATGGCACTGGTCTTCCAGCTATGTGACAATACAGTTATTTACAATATATGCAGCTAGCCCAAATCAGCTGAAATAACAATATCAAACATTCAAAGACTTACATATGGTATAGTTTGACAATTCACATACAAAAATAGCAGTTATATGTTGTATTCCTACACACTTGATACATACATGTGTATTGATTAGACCTTTACATTACGGAGTGGTTAGGTGGATAGTTTTCCTTCATAGGTTTGTATGCCTACTATGTTGTGAATTGCAAGCCTATCATGTTGTTGGAGTTAACATTTTGAGATGGAGTGAGTGTTCGTTTATTCTGTTAGATAGAGTGTGGCTAGCTTATAGGGCCATGCTTAAAAGGTTAATACCTCAGGTGTGTTTTTTGACTACATGAAGTAGTTTGTAAGTAGGTTGTTAGTAATGATGGGATAAACAATGCTTGGAGGATTGTATGTTTCAGTCATTTAGTAGTCTAGTACAGACTTTATTAGTGTCTATGTTTGTACAAAGACCCTATAATACCAAGGCAGCTCACTCAGCCTGTACTGTGTAATCAAAATGATCAAACCCACCACTTGGTGCGCTGGCTGTTCCCCCGGCTAAACAGATGCCACAATATATGCACAAATGTATATATGAATGTGAAAGCTGTGTGACGATGGCGACGAGGACAACGATTATGTGTGCCTGTTCATAGCAATCCGATATTGATGTGTATTCATGCTTACCCGCCTCATGCATGATATAACCGTATGTTTTTACATGTGAAACACCAACCAGCAGCTGGGTCGATCAAACCCACCACAAGGTGGCACCGTAAAATTTACATCACATGGGAGAGATAGGGAGTGAGCCGTCCCAGTACCATAGTGCCCCCGGTCTATAGCAATACTACCAGACTGGTACACCTTTCCGAATTTGCTGGGCAAATAATTTGTACGGTGTAATTGGCGGTGTAATTCATATTGTCGAATCGACGAATGTAAACTAAACAAATCACCGCTGCCGCAGTGACGTCGATATCCATACTGGCAGAACGCCGCCGCATCGGCGGTAATATATTAGGCCCAAATCTATTCAATGCGATCATATTTACCAGAATTACATATGCAATAAGTGAAATTTCATTAAATTAACCCTAAATTCGAAGCGATATTAACGTAGCCGCTACATCGGCGGCGTTATTCATATTGTCGAATCAATGAATGTAAACTAAACAAATAGCAGTGCTCGCCGGCTACAGGCTCACCACTTAGGCTCATACGTTAACTAACCCCGCCGCGCTTTGGACACATACATACCCCATGACACATCTGGAACACGGGCGTTAGATAACCCGGGACCCGCCTTTAACACCGGAGCCGATAAAATGTAGCTGATACATATGGCCCCTGATGTCACTGAGTCACTTACAGTCACATAGTAGTTGCACAGGTCGCCGGTGCAGCATTCGATGCAGCCCCAGTCATCGAACCAGTCCCTCTTGCAGCTGGGGTTCATGCGCAACTTATTCTGCTTGCACGCCGACTGCGTCTCACAGTTCTTGGACACGAAGTAGGCGCGGTCCCCATAGGGAACCCAGTATGGCGGCACTATAAGTATAAGAAGGCATCAGATTCAAGTTGCATAGCTGCATGATTTTGAGTATCAGCCATAGCCCATTGCAGGGTCCGTACGCATGTGAAGATATGGAATTCAAGGCTATTTCAAGGCTTTTAAAATCTGTTTTTGATAGGAATTCAAGACTATTTTCATTTGGATTTAGTCTGAAATAACATTCCGAATGGCGATTTTGGACTAATTTAGATCAATGGGGACAGTTTAATGGAATTCAAGAAGTTTCAAGACTAATTCCGGCTACCTTAAATAGGTTAAATTCAAGGTTTTTCAAGGCCTTGAAATGGGGGAAATGAAGTTCAAGACTTAAAAACGTCTTCCAGGCCTCGTACAGACCCTGCTATTGCTTACAATGAATATATTATTAGGTTGATCATTGTAAACTTTCATTTGAAGTAACCTTTTATTATACAAAGTAGCCTGTATGCTAAATTCTTTTCAGATCGCTGAAGTGAAAACTTGCCTAATTAATTTTGGCATGCACATCAAAATGCTGAACACCACAAGCTTCAGCAGGAACAGATTCTATTAAAGTTGCACAGTCCGATGGTTTTGAGTTTCTACCATTTTCTGAGATAAATATATTAGGTCGATAGTTGTAATCTACCTTAATTTAGTTTGAAGTAAGTTTTAATTTAAATGGCTAAAGTTTGATATATTTGACGTGCAAACATGCAAAAGTAATTTTGGCAACCATGCCAAAACTCTGACACCATAGGCCTCTGCAGTAAATGTCCTATTAAATTGCCTCAGTATTCCCTTTATTATTGTTTTTTATGTATATACAGTATAACCCCATTAAACCAAGCTCGGTTAAACCAAACAATCGGTTAATCCAAACTTTTTCCGGCGGCCTGGCAAAATACTATCATTTATATTATAAAAAAGTTGGTGGGGTCTCAGATGACCTTATAACCACATGAAAGTTTCATTTAACCATACCGCATGTGTCTGACAATTTTGTTTGGATTAACCGATAATTTGGATTAACCACTCCACACCAACCAAAACCTGGGAGCCCGGTGTGGTCGCGGGGAACAAACACCGTTAACCCGCGACCTATGGTGCTGCCAACACCAGTTCCCGCCTCGATCATCGGTTGTTGACGGCTTCTCGGCTGTGGCCCTCTCAAACACTCCTGGCTGCCATCGCCCCCCCCCCCCCTTGCTACACCAAAGACCAGGGTCGCGTTCAAGGTATGCCTCTGAGGCGGCCTCCATAGGGGGCAGCCATTTGCAATTGAAAAGAAGACCTTTGATTGGCTGAAACCACTGAATCTGGCAGCCATTTTCGAGGTGCTTTTTGCCTCAACCTGAAAAGCGAGATGTCTAGGGGGGTGACTCCGAGATGCACCCTGAACGCAAATAGGCCAAACAGACGTTGCAGTGCCGACTCAGAAGCATACCTTGAACATGGCTCTGGTCGGCCAACGCTGCCATCCACTCTCTGTTTGAGTTCATAGGACCAAACCGGGAGCCCAGTGCGGTCCCGTGCAAACTTGAACAAAAACCTCAAATAAGCTGTCACTGGTCCCTCTGACGTCATCAAACCAGGCCGACCAACCAAGCCATCCCATTACTTCATTTACTCCAAACAAGGACTAAACAACTTCGTTTACAGTTCGTACTGCGCTTGCGACACCGGGGAAGCAGATCGACGCCACTCCAAAAGGCACCATGTTTGTTTGTTTGTTGTTGTTTTACGTCCTAGCAACATCTAAGGTCATATCAGGTGACCAAAAGGCACCATCACCATACGAACCTTGGTCCCCCGGACGGGACCAGACGGGACCAAACTTCTAAAACCGGTGTGGCGTGCTCAGCCGTGTACCGTGCTCAGCCATGTCCATCGCTTCTGTGCATGCGTGGATATATTATTCTTTTTGTATCTCTATTTCCTACTGCAGGAATTCACCACACTTTTATTCATCTTTTCTTGGCTGGGGGAAGGGGTCTAGAATTAGCCTACTTAGGCCACGGTTGTAGTGAATATCCAAATAAGTCTTAGTGAAGTGTCCTAGCCGACAGCTTGAATCTGGATGGATTTTGACGCATGCGCAGACGATGCTGTTAGATTCTGACGCATGCGCAGAAGCGATGGACATGGCTGAGTCCGGTACATGGCTGAGCACGCCACACCGGGGGCAGACTTCATCCATAAGACACTATCCCAGCTGACTTGCTCCCCCAAACGGGAGCCCCTTGTGGTCCCAGCAAAGCCGAAACCAAAACACACCTGCACCAACATCTCTCCTGCAGCTTCTGCGCTAATGACACCAGTTCCCGCTTCGATCACCGGGTGTAGGCGGTGTGGGTCCGTGGACATGACAGACGAGAATCCACCATCACTACTCGATCTACACCAGTGTTGCAGTTTCCGCGGCACACCAGTTTATGAGGGACACATACATTCAAATGCATTGTCAATGGTCGTGAGCAAATGTTCATACAGAAAAAGTCAAATATCTCTCAAATTACACCACCTAGAAGCAACCCACTTGGAACACATATAGAAAGCATATTCAATGAATAGATTATATTAAATTTATAAGGTTAGGCTTCTGCACTTCTATTAATTTGTAATAAAACTAATGTTTTGCACGGCGCGTACCATCAAACTCAAGGCATTGTCAATGGTCATGAGCAATCTTCATACGAAAATACAAAAAAAGTGAAATATCTCTAAAACCACACCACCTAGAAACAAATCGCTTGGTACACATATAGAAAACATCTTTACCAAAAACATTATATTAAATTTATAAGGTTAGTGACGATGCTGTTCGATTTTGACGCATGCACAGAAGCGATGTGTCCCTCGCAAACGGGTCTGCTGCGGAAACTGCAACACCGGTGTAAAGATTTCAAATTCCCCCCATATTCAAGTTCCCCCCTGGGAACTTGAAAACGTTTTCAAATTCCTCCCAGGGGAATTTGAAAACGTTTTCAAATTCCCTCCCTCATTTTAACTTCCCCCCCCCCCATTTTGGGGGAATTCTCTTTATTTTTGTTATTTTTTTGTTATTTTTCATGACAAATATTATAATATTCAGAGAATAGCATAATGGAAATTATTACTAGTACAATAACACATATTTAACCACAAATGACACAAAAAGTCTCCAAGATGGTTAAGAAAAAAATATTATAGGTCTGAAATTTAAAAGTTTTTTAAAGTTTGTTAGACAATTTTAAATTCCCAGAGGGGGAATTTGAAAATAGGGGGAGGAATCTGAAAACGTTTTTAATTTCCCCGGAGGGAAGTTAAAAACGTTTTCAGATTCCCGGGGGGGAACTTGGGAAGCGGGGAAGTTGAAATCGTTACACCGGCTCCACCACCCGCTGCCAATGTCCGCTGCCAATGGCAGAGGGCGCCAGCGCCACTCCTCCCTTCCACTCCCAACAGAACCGCAGGACAGAATGGCATGCAGACTCCCCTCTTACGCTTAGCAGGACAAAAAGCATAAATAGGACTCCGACAGGAGTGCATATTCAAATGTTATAAATAAATAAACAGGTATGTCGGTTTACTCACGGCCCCATCGGATTGACGTCATGCAGATGTCTTGTTTCTCCTCACACTGCTTCGTCGTCTTGATGCACTTATCTTTGTTTCCCTCCTGGTTCTCACAAGCATAGCATTCCAAGCAGGACACTACAGCAACAAAATATATAAAAACGTCAACTCGAATTAGGCAACAATCAGATTCCCTGGTCCCTCCCCTTAAGCTAAGATTCCTTATACGCGGTATGCGGTATGCGGTATGCGAATGGGAGGATTCCTTCTACGTGGTAAGTGGCATGCGTCTCCCCACCACCACCACTACCATATGTTTCCCCTCCGCACCTCTGTGTGTGATCGTTCCATAATGATCAGTCGCCTCTCCGAGTCTAAAATTAATGGACACGTGCGACTGAGGTTTCTATTCGCATACCGCATGCCACATGCCACATGCTGCATGCCGCATGCCGCACCGATCGCTACAGGGACCGATCGAGTTGCCGCATTCGCATTCGCATTCGCATTCGCATACCGCGTGTAAGGAATGTAGCCCATTGACTTCAAGTCGTTTCGATTTTTTGCCGCATTTGCATACCGCATACCGCATGCCGCGTTTAAAGGGCGCATTCCATATACGCGTAATGCGTAATGCGAATGCGAATGCGACAAAAAATCGAAACGCCTTGAAACCTATGAGCTACATTCCATACACGCGTAATGCGTAATGCGAATGCGAATGCGTCAGAAATTCATTATCCCGATCGGTCCCTGTAGCGATCGGTAGGTAATGCGTTATGCGTCAAGCTGGATGTGAATAGAAACCTGAGTCTGATGTCTCCATTAGTTTAACACCAGGAGAGGCGACTGAGCATTACGGAACAGCCTCACAGAGGGGTGCTAATTGGAAACACATGGTGAGCTGGGCACCAGGGAGACATAGGGTTAGGGGAAAGCTAAAAATGCTACCATATGCACAGAAATATGAATACTTATCTATAATTTGGTTATGATAAAGGTAGGAACCCCCATGTGACATACAAAAAGTTACATAGATATACATGCAATATTTGGTCACATACAGAGCAGTATGGAGAATAATTGTTTATTTTTATTTTTTAAATATAGCCAGTCGTGCGCCACATAACGCATTACGCATTACGCGTATATGGAATGCTGGCATTCGCATAACGCATAACGCGTAACGCATAACGCATTACGCATTACGCGTATATGGAATGCGCCCTTAAGGAATCGTAGCTTTAGCCTTTTTGTTCAGAGGTCGCCTGTGTCGCATTTGTTTCAACAGAGGTCGCCACTGTGGTTGTAGGTATCAAAGGGGTATACTCAGACGGCACCTGGTTGCCACTATGGGTACTGGAACCCGACTACTGCACTGTCCACGGCGGTTTCAAGTCTACTGCTAGAGTCCACACCTGACGTCCACATCTGCGACCAGGCGAATATTCGAGAATTCATACAGGATGGCACCCGTAGCTTGGTCCATTGGCCTTTTTTTCTCCAGATGTCGCCACTGTGCACCTTTAAAATCTGGATGCACTTCGATACCACCAAGCGGTCATAATGAGAACTGGAACCCGACTTCAGGAATATTTTGGTGCCACCTGGTGTAAAGTGACCGAACTAATTCTTCTGCCTCTATAAATATCAGCCATTCCGTTATCTATTTAGGCAAATGACTGAATGATGAATGATTGAGGGTGGCTTTACATTCTAGTAACATCTGAAATCATATCAGGGCGGATACCGACTTCTGACAGTGTACACTTCTGGTTTGCTTAAAAGTTGATGACCATGAGTGTTCTCTGTGGCGGAGTGGTTAGAGTGTCTGACTTTTTTCTAGGTCAAACTCCTAATCTGAGGCTTGGCGGTTCGTTCCCGGTGCCCCCAGCTCTGTCAATTTGGATTTCCTCCGCTGTGTATAACTTACAGCATCATCAAAGGCCGGTTGCTCTCATACCATGTCTATGTGGTGTGGGAGGTTAAAAATCCCTTGGTTCGGTAAAAGTGTAGGCTCAGGCTTTCTATCAACCAGCAGTGGAGTGGGGAAGACCAGTATTCTGTGACTGGGATTTCCCCTGCTTGGGACAACTAATGACCAAAAAAAGAGAGACAAATAAGTCTTCACACTTCCTGTCTACCATTCGCTATATGAGTGAAGTTGAAAATGTACATCCAGAGCTAGGTAAGTGTTTTGGTTTTTGAAAATTTGATGCTTTTATCGGCCTATGTTGCTTTAACCTGGCACTGTATGGGGTACTCTACCTGTCTAATATGTACTATCGGCCTGTTTGGTATTTATATTATATTTCTCGGCAGTTTTATGCTGGCCTCTACAGCATTGGGTACTGTCCAATGCATTAGTTCCGAGATTACACCCACTACATTAGATACCGGTACTATATTTTGGTATCCAGGTAATATGAATAAGCAACGCTTAGGACCGACCCCTGGGTTGTATTCGATTAACACGACCCGGGCGACTCGGATCACTATGGAAGATCTGTAGGAGGGACCAGTGTAGTTGTTCCTCGACTCGGCATGTGCTACTCTCCTGCGGGGCAATGTCTAGACACATCGGCAATTATTAACCAATCGCTGTCGTCCACCCTGTGTGTTGCGTAGCGAAGCTCGATGAGTGATTTCCATTTCCGTTTGCTGGATTTTCATTATTCAACACGAGTGTGCAAATGGCAGTACCCATATAGGGCTACTTCCATTTCCGTTTGCTGGATTTTGGTCCCAAAATGTATGGCACTATCACACTCTATGAGTGTGGGTATTGTTTATGTATATAATGTACACATCTTAGTCCTTAGCCTCCCCCTTTTGGGGGTCGGTATTAGTTATTTCTACTGTTTGTGGTTACAAGTTTAGCCTATGCCTGCGTGTTTTTATTCATTAATAGACTGAGTTTAATGGCCATTTTATACTTGTTGGTAACAACAACGATGGTCGCCATTGTTATTGTCGCACAAAAAGAGCAGAGACAATGACTATGGCAATATTATAGCACTCCATGACAATAAATAGCTTGCAATCATAACACAGTGTTCAGTGCGATTAACATTATCAGTACCTATAGTATATAGGGCATGTGCTTGTTGCACTGACACTTTATACCCCTGTCACACTACGACGTAACGAGCAAACGTAAGCCTGACGTGATCACGTTTCGTCATTACGTTGACCTACGTTGGATTACGTTATGATGACGTCCGAATGACGCTAGATTGACGTTGAACCACGTCCCTTTACGTCGTGTTACGTCGGCGCGCGTCAAAGTTTTGAACCTGTTCAAAACTTTCGACGTAACGAGAACGTAAGGGTTTACGTTCGCCGTACGTTCTGTAAACGTTCGGTGAACGTCAATGACGTTAAACAGACGTTAGTCAAACGCTGGTCACTACGTTGCACTACGTTGCACTACGTTGCACTACGTTGCACAACGTTGCACTACGTTGACCCACATTAAAGCCGGTGGAAAAGTGCAGTCCACGTAGTGAAACCGTCGGGATAATGTACGCCTAACGTACGTCCAACGTACGTTTAGCGTTTTGCCACCGTTGCATGACGTTCGTAACGTAAGGCAACGTAAAGCAACGTAGTTCTGGCGTTGGAATAACGTACATAACGTTCCCTGAGCGTCATTACGTTGTCCTCTCTCGTTGAATGACTCTATCACTACGCTTTACCACCGTTACTCTCTCGTCCACTACGCTGCATCCACGTTCAACTTGTGCCCAAATTTGCATACCACGCCGAGAAGTTCAACGTTCTTCACGTTCTCCCTATGCCGACGTCGTTACGTCGTAGTGTGACAGCCCCATTAGGCATAAACTGTAATTATTCTCTCAGACACAGTTAGTGGGCTACATTGGCATATCAGTTTATTTACAATTTACATTCAACATAGTATTCGCGTTAGTATAGATTGCATCATATTAAACACACTGGAGTCTATTTGACAGGGACGTGTCAGTAGTAGAACATATTTTGGGGGCCGGGGGGTGGGGCAAAATGTTGTCATGCTTTGTTTTTCATTCCAATAGCCAACCCTGAAGCTATTTATAAGTATCCGAGAGAATGTTTTGCCATGCTATTGGAGCTTTTAGACTTTAGTTGCAAATATTTCAAGGATGTATTTTTTAGCCCCTATATTCTGGCTGGGGTGCTGAGAAAATCACAAGGCTGCTATGAATAGCCATGCTATTGGAGCTTTTAGACTTTAGTTGCAAATATTTCAAGGATGTATTTTTTAGCCCCTATATTCTGGCTGGGGTGCTGAGAAAATCACAAGGCTACTAGCAGAGAGCGTGTATAGATGAGAGGGACAACTCTCATACTAGACCGTGTAACAGCTGCCGAGTGTGGCGCTCCAAGTGGTGGTTGTTGAACAGTTTATGACACAGCCAGACGCGTAACGGCAAAACATCAGTTTTATTCAAAATTAATAGAAATCCAGAACCCTAACCGTATCAATTTAATATAATCTTGTTGGTAAACATGTTTTCTATGTGTATTCCAATCAGTTTGTTTCTAGGTGTTGTGGTTTTAGAGATATTTCACTTTTTCTGTATGAAGATTGCTCGCTGCCATTGAAAATGCATTGAGTTTGCCGGTACGCGCAGTGCAAAACGTCAGTTTTATTCAAAAGTAATAGAAATTCAGAACCCTAACCTTATAAATTTAATATAATCTGGTTGTTAAGTTATCTGTTTGTCTGCCAAGTGGTTTGTTTCTAGGTGGTGTGGCTTTAGAGATATTTAACTTTTTCTGTAAGAAGATTGCTCGGCCATTGACAATACCAATGTCATTCGTTTTGGCTTGTTCAACAATGACCGTGAGAGGCGCCACTGTAGCCTGTGTTACCGATTTTCGCAGGAGTTGTCCCTCTCATCTGTCTATACAAGCTCTCTGCTACTAGTACCAGTGGCCCGAGAGAGTAAACTAGAGAATCGGTCTTCTCGCTCTTATATGTCTATGTTGCAACATACGACTATCATTCCAAAGTGATGCTGTGTTCTGGATTGACGCATTGCAACATTTAAAATTAGACATGATTGTATCAATTTAGGAAAAGTGTAAGCTTAATGGACTCTCGGCGGCATAACATGACACAGCAAACGGAAGTTAATGTAATTATTAGGCTCTGCTAAATCTTATTTAAAAAAAAGGTGTGTCTGTAGACTGTTAGTTCTAAAGCTGTATTCCTTATTTTGTACATTCAAAACTGTGTCGATATATTGCATATAGAAAGCAATACCCTTCAAATCATTTTAATAATCACGTAAAATGAATATAATCAAGATCTATCGCACAAAATTGATATCTAAGATGATCATATTCCTCTAGCTATTCTAGTTGCACAGCAAGGGCATAGTATTTCTTACATTATCAATTTTTATAACGATATAATGTTGCTTGCTTGTTGGAGTTTTACGTCCTGGCAACATCCAATGTCATATCAGGATGGATACCAACATGTGAGAGTATACACTGATGGAAACTTTATAGTGCTGCCCCACTAGGAGACCAGGCCACCAGCACCATCACCTGATATCCCATTCAGTCACATTATCCTGACACAAATCCAACCAGTCCTTGTCCTATACTAATAATGTTGAGCGCCTGGCTATGAAGCGACAAGTATAAATTGTTTAGTCATTGGCTTGACTCAACCAGGGTTTGAACCCGTTCAAATCCTACGATCTACAAAAGCGGGAGACAGACGCTCAACTCATTCGGCCATCCCGTCTGATTGGTTTATAAGGAGATATATATACAGAGAAGAAATATCATCAGTGCGATGACTATGTGCATGCAGTAGCAACACTAGATACAAGATTCACCTCGTACTGCTGCAGTAGGGGTGCAAGCCAACCCTATGTAAAAGCTGTCGAAAATGCGGGTCAAAGAATTGAGAGCCTAATTTCACAATCTAAGAAGCAACAATTATTCTTTACATCTGTTTTATTATTAGCCCACTACCTTTGAGTTGAAAAATATAATATAATATCTAGTTTAATAAGATTTAAAAGTGAAATCGACGGCGTTCTACGGCCGCCATCTTGTCTTTTTGCATTCTCTCTCATTCACCAACTCTGTGCCTATAGAAGTATCCATTTGATACTGGAGGCAGACATTCTACTCCCTGTTCCATACTAAAGCTATTTTCGCCCGTATTTACACTAGGTTGTCATTCACCCGTGTACTACAAGTACCGGGTGAATCTTTTATCTATAGCAACACATGCCAGTGGTCTCTCTGTGTGAACACATATAGGCACCTGGGATGCATAGGCCTACCTGATGTGGCACCTGCGATTCTTTAGAATCCACTCACCTGTGGCACAGGATAATGACAAAATGAGAATTATGCGCATCGCTGTCGCCTCCATGGTGGGACTGTTCTTGCAAAAATCGTGATTGACCCGCTTGTACCTGATGTCAGGGTTTCTACAGTTCAACCAATTACATGCAACAAAAAATGGAGTAAAATTTGCAACAAAATACATTTCAGTTGAGCCATCGCAACATGTGTGAGTTAAGGGGAGGGGCAGGGGGTAGCAATGCGCATATTGTTAACACAGCATTCTGTTATATGACAACAGTGTTCTCATAATGAGTGTATTTTTATTTCTAACGGAGAATAAGTGAACTATTGGTTACACGGCGCCTAGGCGTGTGTTTCTAGGCCACCGAGACCAAAGGGGAACGCTTATCAGTATGTTGTCAGGTAGAACTTCAGGCTGGTGTGATGTCACTTTACACAATAGTGACAACTAAACATCACATGGGCGTGTACGTCTGATCTGACTCAAAACTCACCTGGGAACACTGTACCCCACATGAATATGCCTACCAAGAAATGCATATTCTTCTGATAGAGATGGCTTTGCAAGCATGCTATTGTGTGTAATTGTTGGTGTGTAGGCCTATATGTGTGTGTGCATGTGTAGTTGGTTAGTTCTTGAAATTTTACATCCTAAGGTCATATCAGGATGTGTACCGACTTCTGACAGCGCACACTCATGGCGACTTTATAGTGCTACCCCACCAGACAATCAGGCTGCCAGCACCATGACCTGATATCCCACTCAGTCACATTATCCTGACACTGAGCTAACCAGTCCTTGTCATATCATATTAATGCCGAGCACGAAGCTAGGAAGCAACAAGTATCAATTTGATGAGTCATTGGTTTGACTTGACCAGGAATCGAACTCCCGATCTCCCACACAGGAGGCCTGCGCTCTACCGATTCGGTCACCGCATCCGGTTATGTATGTGTATGTATGTATGTATGTATGTATGTATATGTATGTATGTATATATGTGTGTATGTATGTATATATCTATATATAGATACAATTTAAATCATATATATATATAATATACCTATATATGTATAACCATAATATATATATATGTAGGCCTATATATATATATATTATATATATATATAATATATATATAATATATTGAGTCAGCCTCCACGAAAACCGGGCCAATCGGTGGTCAAGTGAAGATGTTGGCATCGCAATTCTTAAAAGTGTAGTGCATTTCATTTGGTTTCATATTAAATTATCCTAGAAACAAATCAAGATTGTTCTATATTTTCTCGACCTTTACATTCAGGTATACAATTTAAAGACTTTCCAACACCTCTGTCAATGCTAAATCATAATTGATCCTGATCGACGCCGACATCCAATCATCGAGGCCGACAACTTTAACAGATATCGGCGTCGCAATTCTTAAAGACTCGTACATTTCTTTGTTTTATATTATATTATCCTAAAAACAATTCAGGTTGTTGTACTTTCTCGACCTTTACATTCAGGATAAATTTAAAGACTTTCCAACACCTATGTCAATTCTAAATTATAATTATACCGATCGACGCCGATATCCAAGCTCGACGCCGACATTGACCACCAATTGGCCTCTTTTCGTGATCCTGACCCATATATATATATATATATATATATCGCTATGCCGTTTAATTGTAGATAAAATAGTCACCCCTCCCACACACAGTAGGGGTGAATGACCATGTCTAAATCGAAATAAAACTGCTTTGGTTCAGAAATCAATTATAAATAAAAGGTGAATATCCTGGTTCCAGCATCCAGTGCTTTATCTATTTTGAAGCAGAATTGGTGAAATGAGAGAGAATGCAAAAATAAGCCCACAAGATGGCAGCCACTGTATGCTCTCGATTCGACTTATAAGTCTATTAATCTATATGACTTCATCAACTCTTTAGATCCAAAAGTACCGGGTTATGATAGATAAGTATTTAAACAATATATTTAGCATATTAGATTGCAAATTCACGAGGACATGTCCACAAGCCAGCTTCCTGACACATTACCTGTAGTGTTGCTTAGCAGTCTCCTATCAGGGCTATGGGAGTAATTAGGTTAGGCAAAATATATTTTTTTTAAGTTGGTGATTGTCCTTTTGAAATATGAATGTGGGTCAGGCAGGCAGTTTTTATTTTAATCTTTTATTTATATTTTTCAGTCATTCATGTACACATAACATTTCTTTCAGTCAAACAATGAACATTGTATTCTTAATTTATTATATCATACAGTTCTAAAAGTTTCAATTTTGGAACATATTGTGTACTTGGAACATGTTGTATGCTTACGAAAGTTGAATTACTGCTAGCCCGATACATTTTCATCAGTTTTAATTTCTTTTTAAATTCAGGGGCGGGCGATCTTTCAGGATTTATTTGGCTTTAACGGTAGTTATTTCCAAACTCAGGTGGTGCTGCGACAGCATACTGACAACTACACCCCTGAGTATAATATATACAATTATAGTCAGGTAGTTTTGAGTAGGTTAGACAGTAGAGGAGACCTGAGATTGCATTTTTCATGTTAAAGCCCCAGTCACACCTACCCGGATCAGGAGCCGGACTAGCCCCGGACCGTCATCCGGCGTTGTCTGTGGCGATCCGGGGTGATCCGTGGCTCATCCGCGGCTGGTCCTTGGTGATCCGGCATGATCCGTGGCTGGGCCCCGGACTTTTTAAAATGTTTAAAACATCCGGGGGGGTCTGGGGCATTTTGCGATCCTGGCTCGATCCGGCATGGTCCGGGGCGATCCGGGGGTGGTCTGGGTAGTCCGGGGGTGGACCGGGAGTAGTCTGTGCCGCGTCCGGCCCAGTCCAGTGCAGCCTGGGGCTGTTTCGCCCCGGATGAGCCATGGTTCAGCCACTGTTTAACCAGGACCACCCCCAGACTTGCCCGGACTAGTCCCGACGTAGCCACGAACCACTCCCGGACTGCCTGGATAAGACCCGGACACACTGGATTGACCGGATCAGCCACGGCTCGCCATGGATAGCCCGGTTTACCACGGATCAGCCCAGGATGAGGCCCATTTTGCTATATAGGATGGGCCTCATCCTATATAGCAGGAGCAAGTCCATTTCCAGTCCGGGACTGATCCGTGACTGCTCCGTGACTGCTCCGTGGGTACACCGGGTAGTCCGGGGGATGGTCCAGCTAGACCGGGAGCTAGACCAGGGGCAAGATCGGGGGGCTAGACCGGTGTGACTGTGAGGCCAAAAATGACCAAAATAGCGATTTTATCTGGGGCTGTCCGGGACAGTCCGGGCGACTGGTCCGGGGGTGGTCCGGCTAAAAATCCGGGTCTCGTCCGGGTAGGTGTGACTGGAGCTTTATAGTCCCATAATGTGTTCAATCACTCAATCAATGCGTGCCGTCTTCTCGAAGAAGGTTGGCTGCAATGGACCTCCATCTCTTCCTGTCATTCGTTCCTCTCACGCATTCCGCATAGCTCATTGCTGTCCACTCAGTGATGTTGTCCATCCATGTTGTTCTCCTTCTCCCTCTTGGTCTTTTCCCTTCTATCTTCCCTTCCAGTATTCTTCTCTGTGATTCCTGGTGTCGTATCATGTGGCCAAAGTATTTAATTTTTCTGTTTTTGATCATTTGTAGTATCTGTCTCTTCATTTTCATTCTTGTTAGGACCTCCACGTTGTTTATCATTGCTGTCCATGGAATTTTTAACATTCTTCTGTATTGCCACATTTCAAATGCCTCAAGCTTTGTTGTTATTGCTTTCTTCAAAGTCTATGTCTCGCAGCAATATAAAAGTGTAGACCACACATAGCATTTTAGCAGTCGGAGTCTTGTTTTTATATTTATGTCTCTAGATGTTAGTACTTTCTGCATCTTTAGAAATATTGTTTTGGCAATGTGTTATAGAGCATATAAAGGCGAAAACTATGAATCCAATCATGCACACTTAGTGCGATTGCGTTAATTTAAGGTGTATCTTTGGAATTCAAAATCATATATCAGGGTTCCTACTGGTCATAAAAAAACTAAAAAGCACCAACTCTTGAAAATGCAAAAATTAAGTACTGAAAAGTCCTACAATTATATAAAAAGTATTATAAGTCATTAAAAATGACACACAAAAATGAAAAATCTGATTCATAAGTGTGAATAAGTATGCTGACATCAAGAACTTTGTTTAGCCTGACCTTTTCGCCACGTAACTTGCACCTTAATTAATTTAAGGTATTGTAGTGGTCTGCACTGACCTCTCAGGCAAGGAGCCGCATAGACAGGTAGGCGTGGGTAGTGTGTTGATATCAGGGAGCCTAGGTGGTGTAATGGTTAGCACACTGGCCCGGAATGCAAAGAGATGTGGGTTCGAGTCCCGCTCTAGGCGCAATATTTCCCATTTTCATCACCCCCATGACACTGGTTGCCGTGATCAGGATCCTGTACAAGCTTTGCGCTGTATGGTTGTTGAACCTACCCTGTGTATGTATGTGTTAGTGCATTGCCTGTATGTATGTAATTGTAAGCATTAAAAGACTTACAATTCCAGGGGGACGAGTGTAGTGGTCTGCACTGACCTCTCAGGCAAGGAGCCGCATAGACAGGTAGGCGTGGGTAGTGTGTTGATATCAGGGAGCCTAGGTGGTGTAATGGTTAGCACACTGGCCCGGAATGCAAAGAGATGTGGGTTCGAGTCCCGCTCTAGGCGCAATATTTCCCATTTTCATCACCCCATGACAGTATTTTTGTTGTTAGGCCAAGTTAATTGTTTGTATGCAGTAACTTATGAATTAGTGTTTTGCAACCGATCCTTATATCAAGGTTGAACATCTGTTCTTTAAAAGGTGACATTTGGTGTAATTTTGAAATAATATCTCAGGGTTACTGCAGACAGACAATAATTTTAGGACAACCTTGGCTGTCCCCCAAACATTGCATTGGAACTTTTCTCCACCTGATGGCCAATAGGACTAGGGCAGCATATTTGAAACCTGGAGTTATTGCATGCTGACAAAGTTGTGGTCCTTGAAAAACTGTTTTAATGGTCATAAAAGTACTTAAAAAGTACTTAAAAGAGCTTGAAAATATATATAATGCACATCGATAAGATAATAATAATAAAATATTTATTTCCGCATGATCAATGTACACACAAGTTGACATTTATATCAGTAATTTGTTCACATGAAAAGGGAGAAAGCAGAAGTACAATACTTATGAGGTGCTTTCCCCATTTAAAAATAACACAGATACATTGCTTACACCATAGAAATAATAAATAGAAAAATAAAAGCTAAAAGCATATCAACATTACCCTCAATACTGCAAATCAAATCTCAATATTAATAACATCAATATCAATAACATCACTGGCTATTATGCATTGATACTGTTTATTCATTGTTTTGTGTTATGTTGCCCGAGGCGTACCAATAAACGCCTCAGTTCCCATCTCCGTCTCCTGTCTTCCTTCTCGCGCATCAACAATAATAACAGTATGTTGTTTTAGATTGTTTATATGAATTGAAATAAGCTGCAGGAAAATGTCATGAATTGATTCGTTGGTTATGGGAGTTTTACGTTCTGACAACATATACTGTCATATCAGGACCTTCATGAATTGAAACTTAAAAAAAATAAAAGCAGCAAAAATATATCGAGAGAATAGTTGGTTTGGCAAACACAAGTTAATGTATTAGGTTTGCATTGGTATCTGGCCCGGGCATTAGTGGCATCAAATATTGATTTAGGGGACACGTTAATGTGTTGAATTAAAGTTGCATAGTCCGATGGTTTGAATTTCTGTATTTTTTCTGAGATAAATATAGTAAATTGATCACTAGTATCTACTTTACATTAGTTCAAAGTTACTTTTATTTTAAATGGTAAACCTTTTAGATATTTTGGGTGCAAACATGGAAAATTAGTTTTGGCAAGCTTGCCAAAAGTCTGACACCACAGACTTCTGCAGTAACAGGTTCTGTTAAATTGACTCAGTATTGCCTTCTACGCAGAAACAAATGCTTAATAAGTGCATCAGTATCTATGTTAGATATATAAAATCAAATCTAGATAATTGGTTTGGTTTTGAAAATTTGATATTTCATCAGACTATGCAGCTTTAAACAACAGATTGGATGAGGCCCCTAAATATGCTTGTTGCATGTTCCGTGCCTCAGTCAAAGTCATTTAGGAAGTGACAATCTTTTAGTAGTAGTATTGCAAGTAATTATGACCGAACATTATTAATATTATATAGCAAATAACACAGTTTAGTTACTAATGAATTTAGTTGTCTCCTATCCATATTGTGAAACAGTACATATTTCTTTTGTTGCTACTGTATATTAATTGTTCCCCATGCATATTGTAACATGACATGGTATGAGAGCAACTAGCCTTTGCGGACGCTTTCAGTTATAGACAACAGTGGAAATCCAAATTGGCAGAGATGGGGGCACAGGGAATCGAACCACCTACCCTCAGAGTCCGACCAATAAAAAGGTCAGACACTCTAACCACTCTGCCACAGAGAACACCGCAGTAGACATGCTTGTTGCTTCCTAGCTTGGTGCTCAGCATTAATAGGATATGGCAAGGACTGGTTAGCTCAGTGTCAGGATAATGTCACTGAGTGGGATATCGGATCATAGTGCTGGCAGCCTGATTTCCCAGTGGGCAGCACTATAAAATCGCCATGAGTTCGCACTGTCACAAGTCAATACCCATCCGATGATCTATTAACCAAGGACTGGTCAGCTCAGTGTCAGAATAATGTGATTGAGTGGGATTTCGGGTCATGGTGTGGACGACCTGATTTCCCAGTGGGGAAGCACTATGAAGTTTATATGACCTTAGATGTTGATAGGACGTAAAACAACAACTACCAACAACTATACCATCTTAACTGACATTCCTCCAGTCATCTACTGGTCAGGCCTTCAGGCTAGTCTGGTGGCGCCACCCTTTACATTTTCCTCGCCTCTCTCCGCCTCACGCCTGTACCACTTGTTCCAATATATATATATATATATATATATATATATATATATATATATATATATATAGTAAAACCTCCATAACCGACATCCTCCACAGATCGACTACTCCCTTATATCGATCTCTTTATTTGTGTCCCAACAATACCAGTGAAACCATATTCTAACTCCCTAAACCAACCACCACCTTAAGTAGACCCATATATATATATATATATATATATATATATATATATATATATATATATGGGTCTACTTAAGGTGGTGGTTGGTTTAGGGAGTTAGAATATGGTTTCACTGGTATATATATAGATATGTGTGTGTGTGGGAAGGAGCACTGAATTCCCACCCCACCCTTCTTTCTCTCTCTCTCTCTCTCTCTTCCTCTCTTACCAGACGGGGTGGCCGAATGAGTAGAGCGTCCGTCTTGTGTTTTGGGAGATCGGGAGATCCGAACCCATGAGTTCATGGGTTCGAATCCTGGTCGATTCAAACCAATGACTTAAAAATTGTTACTTGTCGCTTCCTAGCCAGGTGCTTGGTATGATTAGGATATGGCAAGGACTGGTTGGCTCAGTGTCAGGATAATGTGACTGAGTGGGATATCAGGTCATGGTGCTGGTGGCCTGGTGTCCCAGTGGGGCAGCACTATAAATTCGCCATGAGTGTGCACTGTCCCAAGTCCCTACCAATCCTGATGACCTTAGATGTTTCTAGGACATAAAACAATAACAAACAAAAACTCTCCCTTTCTTACAAACCTTTTTTTTGCTGCCACACAGACATACCACACACACACCTTTTCTTGCGGTTGTCCGACCACCCAAAACAAAAGAAAATCAATACCCCCACCAACCCATACCCACCCACACCCTCAGCCACACACCCACACACCTCACATACACATGCGCACGCCGCGGCTTTCGGTACATGGCAGTACCGTGTCCACCTGGTCCCCGGGAGTGTGTCTCACAATGGAGTCGCTGCAGCACGGTCTTGTCCTCACCCTGCTCACGATGGCTGTCGGCAATACGGATGCAGGTGAGTGTTTCTGTGTCTCACTCATCATGAGCTGTGCAGCTCGAGACTCCCTGGTTTAGGTATCGGAAAGCGCTTCAAATAACATAGTCTGGTAGTCCTGTTTTCATAATCTTTTCAGATGCGCAGATTCGATGCTTTCTGCATAGGCCAGGAAACCGGGTTTACCTCCACTCACCTGTATGCAGACATTGAACAGGCCTTCCAACAGTGGTGCAGTGCTTAAAAAAAAACAACAACAAGAGAAAACAAGTGAGGGAACGCAGGTTTTGATTTATTTGAAATAGTGAAGGAACGCCGTTTAAACTCACAAACAAAGCAAGGGAACGCCGTTCCCACGCGTTCACACGGCACTTCACCACTGCGTGCCAACCACCAGCAGACGGGATGGCCGAGTGTCCGTCTACCTTTTGGTAGATCGTGGGATTCGAACCCACGGGTTCCAAACCTGGTCGAGTTAAACCAATGACTTAAAAAATGATACTTGCCGCTTCTTAGCTTGGTGTCAATTTTTCTTCAGTAAGATTATTATGGGGGAAATACGATTTTGACAGAATAGTCAAACTGACAAAGGCAGCGAATGCAGCTCGATGTGATTTACGACTGTGAGTGCTTGTTGTGAATAAATAAAGAAAGAAAAAGAAAGAAAGGAAAAAGAGAAAGAATGAAAGAAGTGCGACAGAACCCAGCTGCTATTGACCATTATTACCAATTACTTCACCGGACGGGATGGCGGAATGAGTTGAGCGTCCGTCTCCTTTGTTGGTAGAACGTGGGTTACAAACCCTGGTCGGGTCAAACCAATGACTTTAAAACTGATACTTATCGCTTCCGAGCCAGGCGTTCAGCATTATTAAGATATGGCAAGGGCTGGTTGGCTCAATGTCAGGATAATGTGCCTGAGTAGGATATATGTCATTGGTGGTCTGGTCTCCCAGTGGGGCAGCACTATAAAGTCACCATGAGTGTGCACTGTCACAAGTCGGTACCTGTCCTGATATGACCTTAGATGTTGCAAGGACATCAAACTCCAGCAACCAACCAATAACCAACCAGTTACTCCTGCAAACCAGCCGATGCACTACTGTGGGGAATCTATCATCCATGATGTAAACATAAACACTAAACATGTCTTGACCCGATATCGGCATATTTTGACACATTTTATTACATTTTGATACTTATGATGCCCGAACACCACCGGACTAGACAATTCTGTCCGTTGCTCAATCCGGTGATGTGTGACAGGGGCTTTATAAAGGAACACAATATTGACTACACGTATTATGATTTCCACACAATATATTTATTTTTTCTTAAAATGAAATGTTGCCAGGTGTAGCCTAAAGGGTGCATTCCTTACACGCGGCATGCGGCATGCAGTATGCGAATGCGAATGCGACAAAAAATCGAAACGCCTTGAAGTCTATGGGCTACATTCCTTACACGCGGTATGCGAATGCGAATGCGTCAAACCGATCGGTCCCTGTAGCGATCGGTACAGCATGCGGTATGTGGCACGTGGCACACGGTGTGTGAATAGAAACATCAGTCACACTTGTCCATTAGTTATCGAGGAGGAGAGGCGACTGAGCATTACAGAACGGTCACGCACAAGGCTTTTGAGTGGAAACATATGGTAGTGGTGGTGGTGTGGGTTCGGGATGGGTTCGGGTTGGTAAAAATGCTACCAGAGCCACAAAAATATGAATACTTATCTATAATTTGGTAATTATAAAGGTAGGAACCCCACTGTGACGTACAAAGAGGTACATAGATATAAATGCAATATTAGGTCATATACAGTGCAGTATTGAGTATACTTGTTTATTTTTATTTTTTTAAATATAGCCAGTCGTGTGCCGCATGCCGCATGCCGTGTGTAAGGAATCACGCCATTCGCATGCCGCATGCCGCATGTAAGGAATACCTGCTTAATATTGATTGACGTACCTGCTTCTTTCTGCAGTTGGGTGTCACAACTTTTTACAGGGGAAGGACGTATGCTACACCAAAGACAATTACAATTAAACGCACGGCATATAACATGCCCTATTCAGTTCGCAATCCACGACGTTGGTTGGTTGTTGGAGTTTTATGTCCTGGCAACATCTAAGGTCATATCAGGACAGGTACCGACTTTCAACAGTGTGCACTCATGGTGACTTTATAGTGCTCTCCTACAACCATGTGACTTTTTAGGCAGTGACCCGATGACCTACTTGAGTCGCCCGTCACATTTTCATCCAGTTTATTTATTATTAAAATGATTTGTGTAAATAAGTGCAAGTATATACTGTACCAACACGACAAATGTGTTATTTTGAGGAATAAAACTATTACCCCCCCTCCCCAAATGGGTAGGCGACGTCGTGGATTACCGGCCGCGGTGGTCGAATCGGTAGAGTACATGACAGCCGTGGGGGAGATCGAGAGTTCAATTCCCAGTTGAATCAAATCAATTACTTACAAAATTGATACGTGTCGCTTCCTAGTTTGGCACTTGGCATTAATAGGATAGGGCAAGGACTGGTTAGCTCAATGTCAGGATAATGTGACTGAGTGGGATATCGGGCCATGGTGCGCATTGTTAAAGTTGCATAGTCCGATGGTTTTGAATGTCTGTATTTTTTCTGAGATAAATATATTAGATTGATCAATAGTATCTATTTTACATTAGTTCAAAGTTACTTTTATTTTAAATGGTAAACTTTTGAGATATTTTGAGTGCAAACATGATAAATTAGTTTGGGCAAGCTTGCCAAAACTCTGATACCATAGACTTCTGCAGTAACAGGTTCTGTTAAATTGACTCAGTATTGCCTTCTACGCAGAAACAAATTCTTAATATGTGCAACAGTATCTAAGTTAGATATGTAAAATCAAATCTAGATAATTGGTTTGGTTTTGAAAATTGATATTTCATCGGACTATGCAGCTTTAATAGTACGCGAGAACTGATAGTCCAGGTTTATAGCATATACAATCAGGAGTGCATAAGTAATGCTGAATAGCCCCCCTACTCGTTTTTATTATAATGACACCACCGGATAACTGAAAGCTAGGGAGTGCCTCCAAAAACGATAGTCTACGTTTTTGCGTGGCACAATTATAACCTATTTGGTAGTGGTGTTCTTTTTTGTTCCGTGACTTCTAATGGAATTGGATTGGCACCGTAGTGTAGAACTGGTATCCGCTTAAATCGGACATATCAAACTTCTACCTATTTAATCAGAGATCTGTGTGCTGCCAATCATCAAATTGTGAGGACATGAGCAGTAATAATGCACCAGAATGATTTAAGTGCCTGTCACACTATGCCGGATTGAGCAACGGACAGAATTGTCTAGTCCGGTGGTATTCGGGCTTGATAAGTATCAAAATGTATTGAAATGTGTCAAAGTGTTGCGATATTGGGTCAAAGGCTGCTGGACGAACGGACATGAAACGGACATGAACGGATAGCCAACAGACGGTAAGCGGACTAAATGGACTCAAACCGGACAAGAAATGTAGACGTCAATCCAGTGGCATCCATTCCAAGTTTTGTGCATGTTCAAAACTTGTATGGACACAAACCGGACATCAAAGCACTGAGGCAGTTTAAGAGAACCTGTTGCTGCAGAAACCTATGGCGTCAGATTGTTGGCATGCTTGCAAAAACTAAATGGCATATTTTCACTTCAAATATCTCAAAAGTTAGCCATTTTAAATCAAAGTTATTTCAACCAACCTAAAATATATATTTCAGAAAATGAAAGAAACTCAAAATCATCGGACTATTCAGCTTTAAGTTTAACTTAAAATTCACCCCACCCACTCCTCCACCCTTCACTAATGTAGCAGTCACACTACGACGACAAGGGAGGGACGACAGCCGGCGGCTGGGATTTTGTGAAATCAGGATGGCATATGCAAATTCGGGCTAAGTTGGACGACAATCGGACGACTTCCGGACGACAAACGGGACAACAGCGGGACGACAGTGTCTGTCTCTGTGTGTGTGTGACTGTGTCTCTGTGTGTGTGTGTCTGTGTCTCTGTGTGTGTCTGTGTGTGTGTCTCTGTGTGTGTGACTCTGTGTCTGTGTGTGTGTCTCTATGTGTGTGTCTGTGTCTCTGTGTCTGTGTGTGTCTCTGTGTTTCTGTGTGTGTGTCTCTGTGTGTGTATCTGTGTGTGTGACTCTGTCTCTGTGTGTCTCTATGTATGTGTCTGTGTCTGTGTGTGTGTTTCTGTGTGTCTGTGTGTGTCTGTGTGTGTGTCTCTGTGTCTGTGTGTGTCTCTATGTGTGTGTCTGTGTGTGTGTCTCTGTGTGTGTCTCTGTGTGTGTGTCTCTGTGTTTTTGTGTGTGTGTGTCTCTGCAACAGAGACACCAAGACACAGAGACACACACACAGAGTGAGTGTGAGTGTGGGTGTGAGTCTGAGTGTGGGTGTGGATGTGGCTGTGGATGTGAGTGAGAGTGTGAGTGTGATAGTGAGTGTGATAGTGAGTGTGATAGTGAAGTGTGATAGTGAGTGTGAGTATGAGTGTGATAGTGAGTGTGATAGTGAGTGTGAGTGTGATAGTGAGTGTGATAGTGAGTGTGAGTGTGATAGTGAAGTGTGATAGTGAAGTGTGAGTGTGATAGTGAGTGTGAGTATGAGTGTGATAGTGAGTGTGATAGTGAGTGTGATAGTGAGTGTGATAGGGAAGTGTGAGTGTGATAGTGAAGTGTGAGTGTGATAGTGAGTGTGAGTATGAGTGTGATAGTGAGTGTGAGTGTGATAGTGAGTGTGATAGTGAGTGTGAGTGTGATAGTGAAGTGTGAGTGTGATAGTGAGTGTGAGTGTGAGTGTGATAGTGAGTGTGATAGTGAAGTGTGAGTGTGATAGTGAGTGTGAGTGTGTGTGGTTTATCACACACACAGAGACACAACAGAGACACACACACAGACACCACGACACACACACAGACACACACAGCAACAGAGACACAAAGACACACATAGACACACATATACACACACACACACATAGACACACACACACATAGACACAACAGAGACACACACACACAGACACACACACAGACACAGAGACACACACACACAGAGACACACACAGAAACACAGAGACACACACACAGACACAGAGATACACACACACAGAGACACAGACACACACATAGACACACATAGACACAGACACACACATAGACACAGACACAGAGACACACAGAGACACATACATGGAGAGAGAAGCAACTACAGCTTAACGACAAGACGACAGTGCCACGACAGTGCCGCCACAGTGCGACAGTGCCGCGACAGTGCCGCGACAGTGCCGCAACATCGGCTGTCGTCGAAGTTTTTCAACATGTCCAAAACACCTACGACAACCCGGCGACAGTCGAGAAAGAGTGGAGAAACTGGAGGTGTCGCGCAGGTGTCGCGGCGACACCTGCGTGACACCTGCGCGACACCGGAAGTCGCTGTCGCAGAGCTGTCGCCGCCGCTTGTCGTCGTAGTGTGACTGCTACATTAGAGCCTACTTTGGTTGCCAACTTCTTGAGGTTGCTGTTGCACCATATCCTCGCGTTGAATTTGTCAACACCAGCAAACAATCTGGCCTGAACTTGGAAACGGGATTCATAATCTCTGAAAGTGAAATTATCACGTCGTGTCAGGTGGCGTTGCATCTAACCAATGGGCGCAGATTGGGCAGTGAAACTTCGCTGGCCACTTAAAGCTGCATAGTATGATGAAATATCAAATTTTCAAAACCAAACTAATCATTTAGATTTGATTTTACATATCTAACTTAGATACTGATGCACTTATTAAGCATTTGTTTCTGCGTAGAAGGGAATACTGAGTAAATTTAACAGAACCTGTTACTGCAGAAGTCTATGGTGTCAGAGTTTTGGCAAGCTTGCCAAAGCTAATTTTCCATGTTTGCACTCAAAATATCTCAAAAGTTTACCATTTAAAATTAAAGTAACTTTGAACTAATGTAAAGTAGATACTAGTGATTGATCTAATATATTTATCTCAGAAAAATTCAGGAATTCAAAACCATCGGACTATGCAACTTTAACTGTGCACATCCTTCCCCATATACAGAAACTTTCACTGTCGCCAGTGTCTGAATGGGTGTTTTGTGGACATGTGGACATGTGGCCATGTATACAAGGACGATTAGTGCTAGCAAATTTGTACTAGGACGTTAAGATGTGCGTCAATACGCTTAAATGGATTATGCTTTGGGGATTGTGTGATCCTAATTGAGTAATTACACCTAGCTTCAACCTTGTGAACGGTCAGAGTTTACTGAGCTTGGCCAAGAATGGCAAGATGGTTGACTGGCTGAGCTGAGTCTTAAAGTTGCATAGTCTGATGAAAATACAAAATTGTCAAAACTAAAACAGTTATCTAGATTTGATTCTACATATCTAACTTAGATCGTGGTGCACTTATTAAGCATTTGTCGTCACATATGAGGGAATACTGGGTCAGTTTAATATAATCTGTTACTGCAGAAGCCGATGGTGTCAGAGTTTTGGCAAGCTTGCCAAAATTAATTTAGCACGTTTGCACTTCAAATATATCAAAAGTTAGCCATTTAAAATAGAAGTTACCGCAAACTAAAGTAAGGTTGATTATAATGATCAACCTAATATATTTATCTCAGAAAACTTACAGAAACTCAAAACCATCGGACTATGCAACTTTAATTTAATAGGGCGTAGGCCACACACGATTTACCTATGACGTGACCAAATAACTTCTGACCGTTAGTAGTATAGGCCCTTATATAATTATTGCACCAAAGACCTATCAGAAAACCTCTGACGGCGGTTGGTTGGTTATTGGAGTTTTACGTCCTGGCAACATCTACGGTCATATCAGGATGGGTAGGGCCTACCAATTTGTGACAGTGCACACTCATGGTGACTTCATAGTGCTGTCCCATTGGGAGACCAGGCCGCCATCACCATGATTTGATATCAGACTCAGTCACATTATCCTGACACTGAGCCTATCAGTCCTTGCCATATCCTACTAATAATCATGAGCACCAGGCTAAGAAGCGACAAGTATACAATTTTAAGTCATTGGTTTGACTCGACCAGGGTTCGAACCTGTGAGTTCGAATCCCACGATCTACCACTTTTGACTGCGACTTAGTACTTGGACACATAGTTGTACTACTGACCCTACCCACTGCACTATTCTAATGTCTAGTAATGAGTAACACTGACACAATTAAGCTCTGACTGAGGGAGTGGCGGTTACTAATAGATCTAGCCTATAACCTATAAGACCCTACCAGTCATAAGGCCACATGTGATGATTGTACCAATGCCACGACTAGATAACCGTTGGAATTATAACTGTGTGAGTTCTCAAGCTTGTAGTCTTCTCTGATGGGAGCAATGATGAAGCTATACAATGAAGATTGACAAACCAGCATGTTCTATGCTGCTCGTTAATCCCCCATCTTGGAATATCATTTTCCCTTACATGTAGTGCCTTTAACTTGCGCTGTAGTCTCACACCAGCCAATCATAGCCTCCCTCAGCTGAGCTCCTCAGCTCCAAACCCCTCCATGGTCACTCCGCTCCCCACCACCGGACTGACTGCAACAACCTTTTTACCCCACCACCCACTCCACGATTTTATCAATATATTATATAACTATAATTATTATATCATCATATATTATTAATAATTCATTATTCATATATATTATATTTGATCATATTAAGTAACTAATGCGACCCACTAGTTACTATCTTATTTCCCTCACCTAATTATCGCCTTGCTCACTTGTCTCACCTCATTCATATCACTATCATACTTGACTGCGATCACCCCATGACCTTGTTTGTCCCTTTCAGTTCTCGCGAGGCCAATAATCACTCATGTATATGGGCTGCTCGGAATAAAGCCATGTTATCCCAGTCATGCTTCCACGTCATGTGTGCCATAGCTGCAATGTACAATTGTGAAGATCATCAGAAGCATACACTTATGTTGTGATTGGGGAGTAGATCAACTATCACCTCAGACAGTGCTGCGGGAGTGGGGGTGGGGGAGCGGTACTGGTCACCATGCACATTTACTCTTTTAGCAATATAAATAAATGTCCATTTATGTATTATAAATACATGTAGTGATATATATTATACACATAATATTATGTACATACATAATGGTGTGTATATATATATAAAGAACCTTTCCTCTAGGCTCTACATTCAGGGTAAAAGATGACCATTTCACTCTTCGGGGGCGTAACTAAAGGCCCTGTCACACATCACCGGATTGGGGGAAACGGAAAGAAACCAAACAAAGTCCGGTTTGTGTCCATACAAGTTTTGAACATGCACAAAACTAGGAACGGATGAAGCCGGATTGACGTCTATGGTTCTTGTCCGGTTTGAGTTCATTTCGTCCGTTGGCTATCCGTTCATGTCTGTTTCATGTCCGTTCGTCCAGCAGCCATTGACCCGCAACATTTTGACACATTTTAATACTTTACATGACCAAACACCACCGGACTAGACAATTCTGTCCATTGCTCAATCCGGCGAGGTATGACAGCCGCTTAAAGCGGGCAGGGTTAATGGAACATGTCCTTTTTGTATGCTTATGATAAAGTTGTTAATTGTGATTAGTCCTTTAGAGTTTGTGTACTCAACATTCATCCTATTTGTAATCTTGCTGTGTCAGAATCGACTCACAGTAATGGCCTTAAACAGTAACATGTGTATTAAAAATTGCTTCAAGCTACCTTACCGATCTGGAGTGGACTTTTTCTGTTTTGCAGCGAACTTAACACATGAAGCTGCGCTGTATGCTCAGGTATTCACCAACTACAACAAATACATCCGCCCGATAGGCGACAATGGTCATTCAGTGAAAGTCAAGATCCACATAGCTCTGCACCAAGTCATATTCTTAGTGAGTATTTATAAACACTTTTATAGTTGGATAGTCCGATAAAAGCATCAAATTCTCTAAGCCAAAACAATTATCTAGATTTGAAGCTACATATGTAACTGAGACTGATGCAGATATTATTATTAAGCATTTGGAGCCGCATAGAAGAGAATGCTAATTTAATATGATCTGTTACTGCTGAAGCATATGGTGTCCGATTTTGCCATGCGCTCCAACATTAATTTTGATTGCTCGCACTTCAAATATCTCCAAAGTTAGCCATTTAAAATGAAAGTTACTTCAAACTAAAGTAAAGTACACTGACAATCAATTTAATATATTTATCTCAGAAAAGTGATAGCAACTCAAAACCATTGGACTATGGCACACATAGTAATACTATCCTTTGCACAATTCACTCATTGTTATCGAGTCATGATATAATTTTCACAAGTGTGCTGGTAAATAGCATAGGGAGAATCAACTAGTCATATCTTTTTTGCTTTCTATTTCAATAATGAAAAGCCAATCCATACCGGGATCATTTTAGAACTTCAATGAATAAATTTACTTTATTTCTGAAATAATTGAATTGAATTAGAAAACATGTGTTAGTGCAGAGTGTCCACACCAAAACCTGATGGGACAGTATCAGTGTTGCATGCATAAATATGTTGGACGGGGAAAGCTCTCAACCGGAAGTATGATATGTACAACATGGCGAACAGTAGATATCCTCGATAATTTTGTAATTCTTTTATTTTCAACAAATAGTAAATCCGAAAGATTGATGGGTTAGACAAGCACTGGGGTAAATACTACCCAAGCATTGTTACGCTAATTAATTTTCCATTATAATTTGTCATCTAGATTTTTAACATTTTATTTTACAGAATGCTGAGGCTCAATCGTTACAGAACCTCGTAGTCATAACAGCTGTATGTAGCATTCGTTGTTGTTATATTTACCTTTAGATTGTCCTTTACTTAATGGTGCTAGCAGCCCGGTCGTCCAGTAGGGCAGCACTATAAAGTCACGATGAGTGCACTGTAACAAGTCGGTACCTACTGTGTTTTACCACTGTATACATCCCAATAGCCGATGTTTACTTTTTGTGCTGGGGGGGCAGGGGCGCACCCAGGGGGGGTTTCCTGGTTTCCCGGAAACACCCCCCCCCCCAAAATTGTTAAAAAAATTATATAAACGTATATCTCAGGGACGCACATGAAGGGGGGTTTCCTGGTTTCCCAGTTGCTTCTTAACAGAAAACCATGTAAAATACTGCCCTAAAATGGGTGTTGTTCCAAAAGAAATAACCCTAAAATAGGGGTAGTTTCGATCCATATTTGGAACCTTCCTAGCCAATTCCTGGATGCCCCCCTGGGGGTTGGGGGGGGGGGGGAAGGGTCGTTAAACAAACAAACAAATTGCTTAATGAATTTAACCAATTTCTTTTTGTTTGGGTGTATGCAAATGCTGAACAATCAGGTGTCTTCTTGTACTCAGTTGCCACATTGTGCAATATTTGTCCGAGCTGCTCTACATGTGCATTATGGAACATTGTTGTGCCTCTGCTACGAGTACATAATGCAGTGTTTGCCGGCGACATATAAGCCTACTTGTCTGCTATCGATTCATGGAAATTCCCGAGGTATACATTAAGGAAACAAGATACTATTCACTTGACACTCTATTATTTGTAGCCTGAAGGCCTACAATTATATAAAGGCCCAGTCACACCTTACAGGACTGGGGAACCGGACATGAACCGGACACTGTCCAGTGAAATACGGCAATGTCCGGTACCCATCCGGCGGTGTCTGGTGGTGTCCGGTACAAGTTTTGAACATGCACAAAACTTCTACCGGACACCGCCGGACTGACGTGTCTGGTTGGTGTCCGTTTTGTCTGGTTCATGTCCGGTACCCATCCGGTATGTGTCCGGTTTGCTTCCGGAATTGTCTGGTGGCAAGAACGTCAATAAAATATATATATATACCAAGAAAATCCAAAAAAACTAACATAGACTACTAACCATACTAAGCAACCACTTACCTGCTACTGTAATACAGGCAATCAAACACCTTGTCAGCTACTGCGTGATAAGATAACTCCGCCACTACAGCTGGCCAGCATTGAAAACAAGTCCAAGTACTTGAGCTTATATGCTATGGACAGTATAAACACAGCCTCAATAATAAATTTAAAAAAAGAAGATTATAACGATCAACCTAATATATTTACAGTCCGTTACGTGTCCGGTGGATGGTCGGTCCGTCCGGTTCTCGTCCGGTACATGTATGGTACTTGTCTGGTTGCCCCATGGCAATTGACCCAATTACGCTCCATTTCGATACACCGGCCAGCACCAGACTAGAAAATTCTTTGTCCGGTGGTGTCCGGTACTCCGTCCGGTCAGGTGTGACTGGCGCTTTACAAGGGAATTCTTGAGATGAAAACTTAAGTTCAGATTTAGCCTAATTATAAGATCAAATGTAGGACAACACAGTGGCATATCTACATAATCCGTCCAATCAGAAAACAACGATAGTAGGATCGCAGTCATTTGACCTTTTTTTTTACATAAATTTTAACATATTACTTTATATTCCTTGTGTTTTGATGTTAAAAACAACATAGATATATAATAAACTTGTAATTATTTTGTATGCGTTGTGGCGCCCTTTTCCTTCACTTTTAACTTTGGAACCTGGCTACACCCAGACAGTTCTTTTCAAAAGAAAAGGAAAGAAAAAGAGAATGCTTGTTAGTTGTCAGCTTTTCACAGCCGTACAAATAATGTGAGTTGTGTGCGCGTGTCTTCACAGCCGTACAAACCATATGCCTAGGGAGGGGTGTTAGTCATATAAGGCTTTTATGGTTTAATAATATATTGATGTAGCACTGCTATGTTGTATGATAAAATTGTGCTACATTCTACCTTCTGGGGGAACCAGGGAACAGGTTGTAAAATATTCCGATATTCGGCAAGTGGGGAATGCAATTGTTCTATTACTAATCGGTGTACTTAGCCAGGTGCATATATATGTGATATATAATTTATTATATGAGTATAAAGGGGCGGGGCAGATATTCTATATGGTTTTATTGAAATGTATATTTAATTGCTTGCTATTTATTATCGACGAATTATTAATTATGCTATTTGCTGCGGGCCGGTTCCTGCTACGCGCTGGCGCCACCACCGCTTAGGCAGAAGCCAGCCAGATCGCGTCAGTATCGCATTAGTTCCGAAGCTTGAGGAAGCACGACGGGAGATTGAAGAGTTACGGTTAGAGATTGAGCTGACCGAACTGAGGGAAGAACGGGACCGACTGCTGGCAGTACGGGATTTGAAAAAGGGAGGTGTGAGGAAAACTGACAGGGAATCGCCATGTCGAAAGGAGGAAGTGACCACCGGTACAGTCCCCAAGATGGCGTCCGACGATCGAGCAGTACCAACTGGCAACGCTGGGCGTGGGACGTACTATAGGAGTCATGTGAGTGGAGGTCTCAAACGCAGATCGGGACATACAGGTGCGTGAGTGTTACGTCACAATGGAACAGGTGTGTGTCCCACCCAGCCAGCTTTTGAACCAGTGCGGCCAGGTCACAGATCAGGAGTGTGATATTGGGTCTAAGGGTATTAATGGGCCTAGGTGTGAATCGGCTGTGAGGGATCAGGGGCCTAGTGGCCAGTCAATATGGGACGAGGTACCTTGTCAGTCAATGTTGGACCGGAGCGGAGATTTGGAGTGTGGAGATTTGGAGTGTGACGTAGTGTGTACGCACCAATTACCCGAGAATGAGGGCGAGATTGTTAGTTGGCCATTATGGGACGTCGAGTCCGGCCACTCAACATAGGAGATGGCTGCTCCCAGCCGCAGCGCAGTAAAGGAGGGTACGGAAGGTGACGGATTGCCATCGACATCGCTGGAACTGTGGGAGCAGAGGAGGGACTGCCCAACACCAGGGCCCGTGTTCATGGGCTTGGGGTTAGGGCTCTAACCGTGGTTAGTGGTACCCCACCCGGCTAACTATGGAAAATCCGCATTCATAAGCCGGTGCCAGCGCTAACCGCGGAGCGTAACCCAGGCAACGCTACCCTGCTTTCAAAACAAGGGTAACTGCTAGATGCGCCGGTTAGTGTGCGTGTGAGGCTCTCAATCTATTCAATGCTATCATATTTAACAGAATTACCTATGCAATAAGTGAAATCTGATCAGTTTAACCCTAAATCCGAAGCGAAATTCACGCCGCCGCTACATCGGCGGAGATATGAATATTTTCGAATCGACGAATGTAAAGTAAACAAATCGCCGCCGCGGCTTCGACGTCGATATCCATACTGTCCAACGTCAACTAAAAATGGCCGCCGCCACCGCCGAATCGACGGCAATATATTATACCCAAATCTATTCAATGCGATCATATTTGGCAGATTTACATACGCAATAAGTGAAATTTATTCAAATTAACCATAAAATCGAACCGTTATTAACGCTCCCGCCACATTGGCGGCATTATTCATATCGTCGACCTGAGGGAATTCCCAAATCTATAAATAAACTCACGGTTAGCTATCCGCGGCGGCTTGGACATTGGTGAATACGACTTGACCTATTTCTCCAACCCATGGATAGCTACCCCACGACTAGCGTGTAGCCCATGGCTAGCCTGGCACCAGCCCATGAATACGGGCCCAGAGGGAGGTGCTGGGAGGAGCGAGTGTGGGATACAGGGTGGATAGGTGCGATGGGAAGACACCACTTGTCAGTTAGTATCAAAAGAGGAGTCGCATCGGAGTAACACAGACGCCGATTATGGGAACATTGGGAAGCCGGGGAATTTTGATTGTCACGGACATCTGGCCAAGGTACATGCTGCGGTGGCACGTGCAGTCTGGGAGAACCGGCTGTGTGTGCATTATGATAGCAACGAATGTTTAGATGTGTCAGTTAGGGAGAACGCCGACAGCACATATGTGACGTTTCGGGTGGACAACAGCTGTTTGCGTGGCAATTGTGGCTGTATATATGAGTTGAGTGGTATGCTATGTCAACTAAAACATTGTCGTTTCTTTGCAGAAGCATTTTGTAGGGGTGACATTGACATTGACACACTGTTTCTCTTGCAGGGCATTGTGTTTGGATTTCACATTAGTGATGAAAGTTGTAATGTAAAGTATGATAGTCAAACAGATAGACAGAAATCAAAATGGGAGAGAGACATTATAGAGACCAGGCTAGTGGCGGAATTAGGGAGTGGAGTTTTAATGAGGGTGGACAGTCCATGGAATTTTGTCGTACCAAAGGACGACGGTGGTGGTAGAAGTGTAATAGACTGTAGTAAACCTAAAGGTGGGAGTGTTAACAATTACACAGCGGGGTGGCCCCTAAGTTTAAATATAAGCGGTTAGACGACGTAGTAGAATGCTTGGATCAGGGGGACTACTTAGTCAGTATTGATATTAAGGATGCCTACCGCGCCGTCCATATCTACCCAGAACACAGGAGGCTTCAAGGACTCCGTTGGGTGTTTGAGGGGATTTGACTGAAACATATTTGATGGGTGGGAGGCTCTGTATGGACTCTCTTCTAGTCCTTTTATATTTTCACGAATATCGGACTTTATTGTCCGATGTGCGGGTAGGGAGGAGGTGAGCAGAATCATTAACTATTTGGATGATTTCGGCATTCTTGGTAATACAGAGGATGAGACAAGGGATTTTCAGCAACGTGTTATTACTATATTGCGTAGACTGTTTTTTAAAATTAGTTTAAAATTTTTTTATTTCACCAGCGAGAAAAATACGATTTTTAGGTATTGATGTAAATTCTGAGACACTCAAACTTACGCTACCAAACGATAAATTAGCCAAGTTACGGGAGATATTACAATTTTTTCGGGCTCGTAGGAAAGCAACTCGTAGGGATCTAGAGAGACTCGCTGGGCATTTGGCACATTGTGCCAAGGTCATTAGGGTGGGCAAACCTTTAGTAGGCGGGTCTATGACTTGATAGCTACTCTGCGTAAGCCTTTTTACCGGGCACATTTGAACGCAGGATTTAGGAAAGACATCCGCTAGTGGCCGGCCTTTGCCGAAAAGTTCAATGGAAAGGCAGGTATGCTGGGCAAATTCGCTAAGACGGCATCGGTCTACAGCGATGCATCAAACTGGGGACTGGGGGCCACGCACAAGAGTGATTGGGTAGTGGCATCCTTTAAGGCGGTGGACGATGAGGTGCTGCAATGGGAGATGGGGCATCATCACGTAAGGGTCCCCGTGGGAGTTGATTGATTGATTGATTGGTAGTTGCTTTACGCCGTGTCGGCAGCATAGGCCATATTCATGGCGAGAAATGTTTGTTTTTTGTTCAAACCATCACCGGGGCAAGTACCAAGGACACCGCCCTCTCCCACGTGTGGACGGGGCACATGGGCAACCCGGGAAGGGCGGGGACGAAGAGCGAGACCACCTGCGCCGGGGAGTGGATGGTCTTTGAAGAAGAGATGCTGATGCGAAGGCCGCCCGGGGCGGGCTGGATGTCATCGCGGTGCGGTGTGTGCGGGCCCCCTGACGGGGCATGGGAGGGCGACAGCAGGTTCGACTGCCTGATGAATGTGAAATACGCGATGACGACCGCGGCCCATGGGGCGATCTCGAGGTGCCACCGGGACCACATGTGGGCATATATCCCAGGGATCATCGCAGGGGTGATGGCCAGGGCCCTCCTGACCGGGGTGGCAAAGAGCTTTTCGCCACCCTTCCTGACCTGCTCCACGAAAGGGGCGTCGAAGGGGGCGAGGTCCCCCCCGCCCCCCAGACCCAGGATCGTGCACTGGAGAGGGCATTCGCGACCGAGGCAAGGGAGGGCAGCTCGCGATGGAGGTGGGCGATGAATTGGCTGACATCGTAGAGGGTGGGGGCCAGGTGGTCAATGCGCCACTCGAGCATGAACTCGAGGTACCTCCTCTCGTGGCGATCACGGGTGTGCCAGATCGCGGGGGCGAGGGCGGCACAGTGGATGGTCACGAGGTGCTCATGGGCACGTCGATCGTAGTCTGGGGAAGAGAATCAGAAGTCACTTGTAAAGATATTCGGGGAGTGTGTGGCCCTAATGCGAGCAATCCCCAATATGCGACACTGTTTGCGGAAAATGTCCAAGGCGACCCGGGAGTAGTGCGTGCGGCTGAGAGCGTCCGCAAGGACCAGCTTGATCCCCGGCATGTGGCGGATGGTGATGGTGAATGACCCGAGCGCCGCATTGAGCCATATCTCATGGGTGCACATGCCGAGGGTGGGGTCCGATGTGTGCCCGGACTCGAGGGCCAGGGCCGATGCCGTGTTGTCGGTGTTGATGACGATCTCGTACCCACCCGGAGCCTCCAGGCTGAGGGTCTTCATGGCCAGGACGAGGTTCACAGCCTCGAACTCGTGGATGGTGGGGTACGCGGCGATCATGATCTCGTCCTAGGCTTCAGAGAAGCATTGGTCGCATGGGAAGGCGCCCCCGCCGGTCAGGCAAGAGTCACACTCAATCACCCATTGAGGCCGCGATGGGGGTGGGGGGTGGGGGGGGAGCAAGCAGACACCATTTCCCTTGGATGCAAAGTTGCAGAACCAGCGGACGTCGTGTTTTAGGTCGAGGTCCACGTCGGTTGCGCCGGAGACGGGGGCCGCCCAGAGGCTGCAGAGAATACGGCACATGAACTTCCGGGCCGCCAGAATGCACATGCTTATGTGCGCCAGGCGGCCCATGAGCCTCTGGAGGGCCTTTCTTGTGAGAGTGGGCCAGGCAAGCCAGCACTCGCAGTTGTCTTTACAATATATAATTCATTATATGAGTATAAAGTGGCAGAGAAGCTATTCTATATGGTTTTATTGAAATGTGTATTTAATTGCTTGCTATTTATTATTGATGTATTACTTATTGTGCTATTTGCTGCGGGCCGGTTCCCGCTGCACGCGGCTGGTGCCACCACCGCTTAGGCAGAGGCCTGCTAGAGTGCGTCAGTATCACATTAGCTCTGAATTTAAAACTTTTCTGTAGGTAGGGCTGTTTATTGCGTGGCCAATGGGCCTCCCGAAATAAAGGTAGGCTTCCACCACTCCTTGTCTTGCTGTCCTCTTTTTGTCTCCTTTAATTCCTAGCCAACTTTATAGGGTAGGGGTCACCACACTCAAAAGGTCAAGGTTGGTGGTGGCCAAAGGGGCAGACAGCTAGTGGTGGGCAGACCACTGGTATCCATAGAGACCAGGAATGCTGCATTCCTATTGGTGAAACCAGGAATGCTGCATTCCCATTGGTGGAAGGAGGTGGTATGATACTCTACCAAGAAGCCATGTAACTATATAATGATAAACCAGAGGGCTGGACTCTCTCTCTTATACTTTACTCTCTTCTTTTCTCTTTGTCTGTATTGTTTTCCTCATAGCCTATGTACACAGCGACAGATCTGAGCATTAGATTCTACAAGGTGATTTGACGCTAAATGATCTTTATATGAGCATGAAAATGTTGAAAACTGCACATAACTCCTCACCCATAAAAGAGGCATTTATGGCTTTTGTCTTGGATATATGAATATACTTGTTACTAAGGAACTCAAATAAAAGTAAAAAATATTGCGAAGGTGCATTTGTTGGAACACACTTGATTGCATCTGCCTGATATTGAAGTAGTCTATTTATTTAAATATCCCTTGAAAGACATTGTTGTAATTCTGGATATTGGGGAAATTTGATCTCCCGGTACTTTCAGGTTTGGAGTGATCATAATCTCCAATGGACGCCTGCAGACAACGACAACATAATGTTCATGATTCTTCCTTCCTCTAACTTCTGGCTGCCTGACTTTGGGATCGCAAACAGGTATATAACTAAGTAGAGATGGACTATTTACAATAGCTGCATATATATGTTATGTAATACAGTATCCAGGGCCGGATTTAGGACTGGGCGAGCTGGGCAGTTTCCCAGGTGCCTCCACATATTATATGAAAAGGAATGTTGTAAGGACAAATTTAGGCTGACCTGAACGACACCCACGTATGAATAAAAAACCATATAAGAGATAATGTGCAGATATTTTCAGTGAGATATTGCCCCACTTGCCGAAGTTGCCTTACATTCATGACATTAGAAATGTTTACTTATTCAGATTCTTTGTACTTGAACAAATTTACTTTATCGATGACTGTAACTATGTCTTGTCACCTTTTATTTTTTAGTATTCTAGGGTAGGGTGGGCTTCCACTACTGAAGGCTGCCCAGGGGTCTCCACATCTCTAAATCCCGACGCTAGCAGTATATGAATATAACCAGAGTGGCTGTTTTATATGGTTAATACTGTCAGTGTTAATCCATATGTATATTGGGTGGATTATGTAGAGAATAATATGGAACATGGCATTATTATTTTAGGCCAGCAATGATTTACTATATTAGGAATGAGAGTGCTCTGGAACAAAAACGAGATGGGCAATAAGTCACAGTACTGACAGAACATTTCCCAAGCATCCTACTGGGCGCGGTGGCTGAAATGGGAGAGCGCGGGTCTTGTGTGCGGGAGATCAGGACTTTGGTTCCCAGTCGAGTCAAACCAATGACTTATAAAATCGATACTTGCCGCTTCCTAGCCTGACATTCGGCATTAATAGGATAGGGTGAGGACTGGTTAGCTCAGTGTCAGAATAATATGACTGAGGGGGATATTGGGTCATGGTGTCGGCAGCCTGATTTCCCAATGGGGCAGCACTATAAGTGCGCACTGTCACAAGTCGGTACCCGTCCTGGTATGACCTTATATAGATGTTGCCAGTATGTAAGACTCCAAAAACCAACCAATCGAAGCATACTTTGTTATAGTTGGAGATAGGCATCAGGATCTCTTATACAAGTGCTTACCTATCAAAATGAAAATAACTAACTCAAATCTTTCAACTCATTGATAATTTTCTAAAGATCGAACTAATTTCTAGTTGGAACAAAATAATTGTGTGGAAAAAAGAGAAAAGAATGTAATTAATTTATATCCATACTTATACAAATCTTTTTGTTAGTGCAAAGAAGTTTTACGATGAAGCCTCAAATGACTTCCGTCTGGAGTTGAAGCACACTGGGGAAATCACGTGGTCTTTTGGTGGGCACGTGACCACGAAGTGTGATGTCCTAGTGGAGACGTTTCCCTTCGACAAGCAGCACTGTAAGTTTGCCATAACCAATTGGATGTACGACGTCCGGGCGGTAAACCTCAGCACGACTACAACCAGAATGGACACTAGTGAGTACGTTCGCAACGTGGAGTGGGACTTGATATCCACTCAATGCCAGTATGAGCAGGTGAGTATCTAGGTCAGCAGGTAATAGTCTATGCGAGTGCCTCAGTGCCTAATGCATTTCACTGCTAGGTAGATGAAAGATTCACCCAGTGAATGACAACCTAGTCTAAATACTATCGAAAATTGCTTTAGTATGTAACAGAAAGTGGAATTCCTGGTTCCAGTATCTAATGGCTACTTATATCGGCACAGAGTTGGTGAAATGGGAGAGAATGTACAAAGGCAAGATGGCAACCACATAATGTTGTAAATTTCACTTTTAAAGTAGATTAATCTATATGTTTTAATATATTTTTCAACTCAAAAGTAGCGGGTAAATGTGAAGATGTATATGAAGAATATAGTTTGCTTCTTAAATTTTAATTTGTTTTTTAAAGGTAAAAATGACTGGAAGTCCAGTGCTTCACTGCTAAGAAAAGAACTTATTCAGCAGAATAAAGATATTGACCAAAAGAAAAAAGGTAGTGTCTCCTTTTCAGACAATACACTTGGATCGTGATGGCCGTGTCTACCCGGGCATCGGGTGCAACATGGTGCTGCAGCGCAAACCGACCTACTACGTCATCAACATGTTCGTGCCCTCCTACTTCATGCTGCTGCTCTTCCTGGCTGCGTTCTGCCTCCCGCCTGGACATCGCGCCATTGTTCCACTCCAGATGACCACCCTCCTCATCTACTCCGTCATGCTGCTCAACATCTCCAAGCAGCTGCCACACACCAGTCATGTGCCCCACATTAGTAAGTGTACCACAGATTCATAGCCAAGTAAGCTGTTGCGACAAGGTTTTTTCCCCCTTTTTTCTATCTCTCATTCTATTGACATATACAGTAAAACCTCTCTAGATCGACCGACCATGAGACCAGTTTTAAATGGTCCATTTTGGGAGGTGGTCGGTTTAGGGAGTTAACAAAAATATGGTCATGGTGGTATTGTATAGGCGATCGTTTGGAACCTAAATAAATCGATCCTTATAGGGGAGTGGTCGATCTGTGGAGGTGGTCGGTTAGTGAGGTTTTACTGAATTTCTATTTTGTTGATTTAATAATGTTTTTGTCTAATTCTACTTACATAGATTTTGATTTAGTAATATGTTTGCGCATAATTTCCGAATTGTGGTTGATTCGGGGGGGGGGGGGGAGCCAGCTATCCGCCATGTCGCCAAGTGGATAAGTCAAACACCAAGCAAGGGCACCCCCCCCCCTCCCAATTCGGCCTACATACTTCAGGGCAGAGACTTAAGCCTCAGTCACACGATGGCCTGCGTTTGCTTACGATCGATCCACGACCAAAAGTCTGCGATCTCCTTGCGACAAAATTGAAACAATTTGTTACAAACTATTTAATACGTCGCCATGTCGACCAGGCGACATTGTGACGTCATCGTACACGCGTGACATCGCATCGGTCGGCGATCGCTTGGCAATTAGTCGTAAGATGGTCGTAATTTAACTGCAAAATGTTCGCGAATCGATCATAAGGGAACGCAGGCCTCGTGTGATGCTTGAGTACAGCTACAATGGTCGGCGATCGGCGCCGGCGATCGGTGGAGATGCCAGAGGTCGCAAGGAAATTGTTGGTGCTGCAGCGACAACCTTCTTGCGACCAAAAAGGACCGAAATGGTCGGCGATCACTCACAGAGCACTCGGCGATTAGTCGTAAGGTGGTCGTAAGATGGTCGTAATTTAATTGCAAAATCCTCGTGGATCGATCGTAAGCGAACGCAGGCCTCGTGTGACTAGGGATTTACTTTCACCACGGGCACAACCCTCTATTTAAAAGACTATTTTGTGGGGGTGGGCTCGAGGGTCATCCTCCTCGGGAGCCCAGGTCCTTGAGGTCAGATCCCCCTTCAACATAGAAGACAGTGACTGACGTGTGTGCTTGAAATAGTCAAATAAACTTCCTCCTTCCCACCATTATGTCTGGCTTCATTCCTTCCGAAACTGTAGTACAGGAATCCCGGCGTGTTTGCAGTGTTATCTTTATTGTGTACATTATATAATTATATAATGTACATTCTACCCACATTATATTACTATATATACAGTAAAACCTCTCTAAATCGACCGACTTTAAGTGGTCTATTTAGGGAGGTGGTTGGTTTATGGAGTTAGAATATGGTTACAATCGTATTGTTGGGACCCAAATAAAGCGATCGATATAGGGGAGTGGTCGATTTGTGGAGGTTGTCGGTTAGGGAGGTTTTACTGTACTATATATAATAGATCTTAGGTCAAACAAAAACACTTCTTTCTCAGGCATCATCGAGTCGATTTTGAGTTTTTACCAATGCTTTGTTTTAGAGCATTTTTTTAAAGAGTTAAATAATTTAAAATCCGAGCACACCGAATTTGAACGGCTTTTCTGAAAGGTTTGTAGTTTGTTTGTTAGTGTTTTATGTCGTAGCAATATCGAAGTAAAATGTTCCAGTCAACTAGGGTCTGTATGACAAATTTCTATGACCAAATAAAAACACAAATATCCCACATTTGTTGAACCAAACAAACTATATTTTCTAAACCACCCACCCACCACCATGTTCAAACAGAATGTTTATGACAAAAAAGTTGTTTTCTGGTTGTCCGTATGTATATTATGTATATTATTTAGGCTTGAGTTAGTTTCATTTCCCACCGAAAAGTAGTACCGTCGCCATTAATGTATAACCATTAAAAAGAAAAGCGGCCACCTTTGAATAAATTTCCCCCTGCCCAAACTCAATCCCCACCCTCAATTAGTCAAATAAAACGGCTGCATGTTGCTGTTGTTGAAGATTTATACTGCCTATCATGGATAAGCCTGAATAGGCTTGTTTTCACCATTAGACAGTTTGTCGATAGAAAGCCCGAGCCTACACTTTTTCCGAACCAAGGGATTTTTAACCTCCCACACCACATAGACATGGTATGAGAGCAACTGGCCTTTGATGACGCTGTAAGTTATACACAGCGGTGGAAATCCAAATTGGCAGAGATGGGGACACGGGGAATCGAACCACTGACCTTCAGATTAGGAGTCCGACCTAGAAAAAAGTCAGACACTCTAACCACTCCACCACAGAGAACACCACAATTGTATTGAATGATTATCAGCATGGTATTTAGACGCTGATCTATTTTCACAGGAAAATAATTGTATCAATTACTTATCTTTTGTGCTTCAGCAATTTTTGCGCTGGTAGTGATTGCTATGGCAACATTGTCCATCATTCTCACGACTGGCATCTCTGTGTTGCGCATGTACATGGACACGTCATACAGAATGCCTCGCAAAGTCAGGACAGTCGCTTTTGGGTAAGAGAACAATGTGTATTTCAATGTGGTCTCACCATACTGATTATGGGTCATTCTCTAAACATTGACACCACGTATTTGGTTTCCACGTTACGATGCAACATTGATACATGTCGTTACGTTACCTGGTACTTGGCATTACAAAGATAGGATAAATATTAATTAGCTCTGTGTCAGCATAATGTTTGAGTGGGATATCCGGTCGTGGTACACTATAAAATCGCTATGAGTGGGCACGGTTGGCTCGGTGTTATGATAATGTGAATGAGTGGGATATCGGGTCATGGTACAGGTGTTGCACTTTTGGGCCTTCGTCGGTTTACGCTCTACCCATCGCTTCTGCGCATGCGTCAAAATCGAACATATCATCAGATTCAAACCGTGGCCTAAGACAGTTGAATTTAAGTGACACTCATACGGTCAATATAGTGTCAGTATTCAATGGTGTCCGTTAACTCACGGGAGGGAGGGGTTGTGGAGAAGGTGTGGGGAGTGAGGGTGTTTGGAGAGTAAGGGGAGAGTGGGGTGAGGTGGGGAGAGGGGGAGGGGGAGGGAGTAAAGCTAAGATTCCTTCTACGCGGTATGCGGTATGTGGCATGCGAATGGGAGGATTCCTTCTACGCGTATGCAGCATGCAGCACACAACTGGCTATATCTAAAAAATAAAAATAAACAAGTATACTCCATACTGCACTGTATATGACCTAATATGGCATTTATATCTATGTACCTCTTGGTACTTCACATGGGGGTTCCTACCTTTATAATTACCAAATTATAGATAAGTATTCATATTTCTGTGGATATGGTAGCATTTTTACCGACCCGTTACCGTCCGTCTCCCCACTACCACCACTAGCATATGTTTCCCCTCCGCACCCCTGTGTGTGACCGTTCCGTAATGATCAGTCGCCTCTCCTCGTCTAAAACTAATGGACACGTGTGACTGAGGTTTCTATTCGCATACCGCATGCCGCACCGATCGCTACAGGGACCGATCGAGTTGCCACATTCGCATTCGCATACCGCGTGTAAGGGATGTAATGTAGCCCATTGACTTCAAGGCGTTTTGATTTTTTGCCGCATTCGCATACCGCATGCCGCATGTAAGGAATCTTAGCTTGAGGGAGGGAGGGTGGGGAGGGTTGGGGTGTGTGGAGAGTGGGAGAAGGGGAAGGGCAGGGGGAGTGGAGAGGGAATGGAGGAGAAGGGGAAGGGAGGGGAGAGGGAAAGGGGCGTCTGTGGAGACGCTGACCTGCCGCGTCCATTTGCCCCTTTCTCTCTCCCCTCCCTTCCCCCCGTCCTTCCCCTTCTCCTCACTCCACTCCTTACTCTCCAAACTCTCTCCCACCCACCCTCCCTCCCCACACCTTCTCCACACCCCCACCCTCCCTCCCTCCATGACTAACCAAACACCCAGACTGCAGGAGACGGTGTGCTCGGAGAGTGAACCCCCCCCCCCCCCCCCCCCCCACCACACACACACACACACGGCGCGACGCGGAATCTAGTTCAGCCAGACGCGACAGCGTAGAGCGTAAACCGATGGAGGCCCAAACCCGCAACATTCTGCAGTTTTAAAGCGCCGGTCGATTTTGGCGCATGCGCGCTTGCGCAGAAGCGACAGCTTAGAGCGTAAACCGACGGAGGCCCAAACCCGCAACACCTGTTTCCTGATTTCCCAGTGAGGCAGTATTATATGTTTGTTTGTTGTTGTTTTACGTCCTAGCAACATCTAAGGTCAGCAGTATTATAAAGTCGCCATGAGTGCGTACTGTCACAAGTTGGTACCCATCCTGATATGACCTTAGATGTTGCCAGGATGTAAAACTACAACAACCGACCATCTGAGTGGCGCGTCTCGTACACGTGCAGATACAACAGTGAATTATTGTGGTCTTCAGGTATTTGGCAGTTCCATTATGTCTCAAGTCGATTGCGTCAGATGTACTAAAGAAGACAATGCCGGAGGCTGATGTTGAATTGGCTGATACACCAGGTAGCGTTAACGGTAAGTGTTCAGTAAAATACTAGTATTAATAGCAAGTTCGATATCACTTCTAAGTTAAAATTATTTGTTGTTAGTGATCGTTTGTTTATTCTGCTCATAACGGTTAAAGTTGTATAGTCCGATGGTTTTGGGTTCTTATTATTTTCTATGATAAATATATTAGGTTGATCGTTATAATCTACTTTACTTTAGTTTGAAGTAAATATGATTTTAAATTACTATAATTTGTTAGATATGTGACATACACGTATGCTATTTGTATTCCACGTGGCTGTTTTAATTAAAACTGCATAGTCCGATGAAAACATCAAATTTTCAAAACCAAAAGAATTATCTAGATTTGATTCTAACTTAAACAATGGTGCACTTATCAAATATTTGTCGCTACATAGAAGGGAAGATCGAGTCAATTTAATGGAACTTCTTACTGTAGAAGCCTATGGTGTCAGAGTTTTGGCGTGCTTGCCAAAATTAATTTTGCATGCTTACACTTCAAATATTCCAAAACTTGGATACGTTAAAATAAACGTTACTTCAAATAAAAGTCAGGTAGATTATAGCGATCAACCTAATATATCTATTTCAGAAAATATCATAAACTCAAAACCATCGGACTATGCAACTTTAATAACTTCGGCTTATTAGGGCTTCTATGCTGTCCTCTGAATTAACTCTAACATGTTGTGACATGGATGAGTTATCACCAGATTCGCCATCAGTCCTGAGAATACACTCCTGCCGTATATGTATGTGTATGTGTGTCCATGGACACCTGTCGCTAACCATACAGACGCTTTCAGATGTTGTTAAGTTTGCGGATAAGAATCCACATCTGCTGGAGCCGAGTCAGATGAATATAGCAGCCATCACGATAGAGCAGCAGCTTCTCCAGCAAGTCGTGGTAAGTAGCGACCTCTGTGAGCAGCTTGCAACTTAAAGCTGCATAGTCCAATAAAAACATCAAATTTTTCAAACCAAGACAATTATCTAGAATTGATTCTACATATCTAACTTAGATACTATGGCACTTATTAAACATCTGTCGCCATATAGACGGGAATACTGCAACAGTTTAATAGAAGCTATTACTGCTGAAGCCTATCGTGTTAGAGTTTTGGCATGCTTGCCAAAACTAATTTGACATGTTTGCACTTCAAATATCTCAAAAACTTAGCCACTAAACTAAAAGTTACTTCAAACTAAAGTAAGTTAGGTTCTAACAATCAATTTAATGTATTTATCTCAGAAAAATGACAGAAACTCAAAACCATCGAACTATGCAACTTTGGTCGTAATGCTCGCATTGCGCTTGATGTGTGGAGAGGAAGAGACCCTCCCCCCGCCCGCCGTTTTCTCACCTCCCCTGACCTCGCCGTCCCCTCCTCCCTTATAAGGCCGCCCGCCGGCCTCCCTCAGTCACTCGCCTTCCTGCCGTCCTCCCTGCTGCTCCATTTTTCTGCTTTGGCCTTCACCTCGGACCGTTGGTCGTCACCTCGGACCTCGGACCGTTTCTCCACCTCGGACCGATCCAACACCAGCATCATGCCCGGAAGCGAGGGGATGCCACCGCCCACCCCGAGGCGGCGGACGGCGCACGGCACACCGCCCATCCCAGCACCTCGGGCACACGTCGCCGGGGGGGCGCACCCTCCCCCGCTACCTCGAGCACCGCGGAAGGGAGCCCGGACCGGCCGCGGCCACGCGGCCCTCCTCGGACCGTTGGCCGTCACCTCGGACCTCGGACCGTTTCTCCACCTCGGCCCGCTCCAACACCAGCATCATGCCCGGAAGCGAGGGGACGCCACCGCCCACCCCGAGGCGGCGGACGGCGTACAGCACACCACCCATCCCAGCACCTCGGGCACACGTCGCCGGGGGGGCGCACCCTCCCCCGCCACCTCGAGCACCGCGGAAGGGAGCCCGGACCAGCGCCGCGGCCACGCCGGGCCCCTCCTCGGACCGTTGGCCGTCACCTCGGACCTCGGACCTTGTCTCCACCTCGGACCGCTCCAACACCAGCATCATGCCCGGAAGCGAGGGGACGCCACCGCCCACCCCGAGGCGGCGGACGGCGTACAGCACACCGCCCATCCCAGCACCTCGGGCACACGTCGCCGGGGGGGCGCACCCTCCCCCGCCACCTCAAGCACCGCGGAAGGGAGCCCGGACCAGCGCCGCGGCCACGCCGGGCCCCTCCTCGGGCACGCCGGGAGGCGCCTCGCCGAGCCCGGCCGCCTCGGCGGATTTTCCTACTTTGGCCTTCACCTCGGACCGTTGGCCGTCACCTCGGACCTCGGCCGCCTCGGCGGATTTTTGATCCGCCGCCCCCCCCCCGGCCGGCCCGGGGGGGCCACCTCCGGCGCCTCACCCACACCCATGCCGACAACCCCGTCACCACTACCGACAACCCCTCAGAGATCACCGATCGAAACGCCGCCCAGACGCAGCCGTGGAGGGCAGCATGGTCACCCATGCCCCCAGGTCACCCCGGTGACCCACGTCACCCAGCCATGGCACCCTGGAACTATCTCCAGCCACCCTGCCTACGCTCTCACCGCAGTCACCATCAGACTGCTGGTCACCCATGCCCCCAGGTCACCCATGTCACCCAGCCATGGCACCCTGGAACTATCTCCAGCCACCCTGCCTACGCTCTCACCGCAGTCACCATCAGACTGCTGGTCACCCATGCCCCCAGGTCACCCTGGTCACCCATGTCACCCAGCCATGGCACCCTGGAACTATCTCCAGCCACCCTGCCTACGCTCTCACCGCAGTCACCATCAGACTGCTGGTCACCCATGCCAGCACCCTGGTCACCAGCCACCTGGTCACCCAGCACCCAGCTGGCACCCTGGAACTATCTCCAGCCACCATGCCTACGCTCTCACCGCAGTCACCATCAGACTGCTGGTCGCCCATGCCCCCAGGTCATCACCTCGCACCTCACGCCTCAGACACAGCCCAGCCTCACGAGGAACCCTCCCCAGACAGCGCAGCCCCAGACAGCACAGCCGCCGACCATCACGGCCTCCACGACACAGCCCTCATCCTCACCGCAGCTCTCCAAGGAGCGGGCCTCCCAAACCTTTTTGGCCGCCTGCTCCCTGTCGACGTAGGCCCCGGTCACATCACCACACCCAGACCTTCAACTTCCCCAGCCTCCGCCAACCCCGCCCAAGCCTCCCGCGCTTCCCGGCCCAGGCCCTGGACTTCAGACGCGGCCTACGCCTCGGGCGCGCCTCGAGCCCTCTCCTCCCTGGACCTCTGAGGCGGTGCATGCACACGTGCCCCGCCTCGCCCCCTCGGGCGCGCCTCGAGCCCTCTCCTCCGTTTTGGTGGAGGGCTCTTCGGCGCCCCTCCCCTGAACTCTCTAAGCTTAAGGTATACCTCCGCTCCATCTGAGCCTCCTTTACCTCGTCACCTTGCTTGCTTTATTCTGCTCCTCATGAGCCTCCTGACTTGCATTGTCTATTGTACCTAATCTCTTGTTGCTCCTCATGAGCCTCCTTACTTGCTTCTTGTATACCTGCTTCTCTGAGGCGTACCAATAAACGCCTCTTTTCTCCACATCCGCCTCGCTTTCTTCCTTTTCGCACATCGGTCGTAATGCTCGCATTGCGCTTGATGTGTGGAGAGGAAGAGACCCTCCCCCCGCCTGCCGCTGTCGCGCAGCATTCACGCCTCCCCGCGCCACCCGCCTCTCAGCTCTCTCCCTCCCCCCGCTTCCTCACCTCCCCCGACCTCGCCGTCCCCTCCCCCCGCTGTCGCGCAGCATTCACGCCTCCCCGCGCCACCCGCCTCTCAGCTTTCTCCCTCGCCCTCCCCCCGGCCCGCCGTTTTCTCACCTCCCCCGACCTCGCCGTCCCCTCCTCCCTTATAAGGCCGCCCGCCGGCCTCCCTCAGTCACTCGCCTTCCTGCCGTCCTCCCTGCTGCTCCATTTTTCTCCACCCACCCACCCAACTCTTCTTCTACTACTGGTGGAGGGCTCTTCGGCGCCCCTCCCCTGAACTCTCTAAGCTTAAGGTATACCTCCGCTCCATCTGAGCCTCCTTTACCTCGTCACCTTGCTTGCTTTATTCTGCTCCTCATGAGCCTCCTGACTTGCATTGTCTATTGTACCTAATCTCTTGTTGCTCCTCATGAGCCTCCTTACTTGCTTCTTGTATACCTGCTTCTCTGAGGCGTACCAATAAACGCCTCTTTTCTCCACATCCGCCTCGCTTTCTTCCTTTTCGCACATCAACAATAATGTGACTGAGTGGGATATTAGATCACGGTGCTGGAGTGGTCAAATCCCACTGGAATCCCACAACAAAATGGCCATGAGTAGGCCTATGTCTGTCACAGGTTGGTTGGCTGTCGGTTGTTGGAGTTTTACGTCCTGGCAACATTTAAGGTCACATTAGGACAGGTTGTCACAAGTCAGTCAGTACCCATCTGAATATGACTTTGCATGTTGCCGTGATGGTAAACACACCAATAAACAAGCTAACATCCAGGCACCACTCTCCCAACACAAAACCCTTATATACCTACCACTAACCTCCCATTGTGCAAAAATGGAAACAGTACACGGTGACCGAATCAGTAGAGTGCGGGCTTCCTGTGCGGAAGGTCAGGAGTTCGATTCCTGGTCGAGTCAAAGCAATGACTTATTTATATAATTGCTAAGTGTCGCTACCTAGCCTGGCGCTCGGCATTAATAGGATAGTACAAGAACTGGTTCACACAGTATCAGGATTATGTGACCGTGTGGTATATCAGGTCATGATGCTGGTTGCCTCGTTTCCCAGTGGGGCAGCACTATGAAGCTGCCATGAGTGCACACTGTCAAAAGTCAGTACATGTCCTGATATGAACTTAGATGTTGCTAGGAGATAAAACAACAAACAACAACATAAATGGAACAATCCAAATTCAACCGCGCGTGTGTTCCTGTGTGTGAAATCACGTGATCAAACGGCTGGGTGGTGGCATCGCGGTAGTGTGGCCCAGTTTAACAATGGCAGTCACAGTTGCACAGCCAGCCTCACTGATCAGGCCGTGCTGCGCCATTCCAATAGCAGTTAGAGCTGCCCCAAATGAAGCGCACTGTGGCAGTATGCCAATGCCGTGAGCCACTGCGGGTGTTTGTTCGGCCCCAAACCCTGACAACTAATGCAGAGCTACCACCCATTCATGGGTCAAACGTAAACATGGGTCATGGATGTATTATTCACTCGCGAGGAGTTGGAATTTTGTATGCGTCCAACCACCAGGTCAGCCTGTCCACTTCTGGTCCTCAGTGTGTGATACGGTTGGTTGGTTGGTTGGTTTTTGGAATTTTATGCCCTGGCAACATCTAACTTAAGGTGATATCAGGACGGGTACCGACTTGTGACAGTGCACACATACAATGACTTTATAGTGCTGCCCCATTGGGAAATCAGATCACAAGCACCATGACCTAATATCCCACTCAGTCACATTATCCAGATGCTGAGCTAACCAGTCCTTGCCCTATCCTATTCATGCCCAGTGCCAGGCTAGGAAGCGACAAGTATCAATTTGATAAGTCATTGGTTTGATTTGACCAGGAATCAAACTCCCGACCTTCCGCATGCGAGGCATGCACTCTACCGATTCGGCCACCGCGCCCGGTCTCTCTTTATGAGGCTCATCTTTAAGCAGTATTCGATCAGTTCTATCTTTACGAAGCTTACTATAATAGAGCATTATTAACACTACCTTTACAAGCCTTGGTTTAATGGGGCCTTGTCTCTATTGAGTTTGTTATAATGCAATGTTATCTGCAGTCTTTACAAGCCTTTGTTTAAAGGGGCTTTGTCTCTATGGAGTTTGTTATAATTCAACATTATCAGCAGTCTTTATAAAGCCTTGGTTCAATGGGGCCGTGTCTCCATGGAGTTTGTTATAATTCAACATTATCAGCAGTCTTTATAAAGCCTTGGTTTAATGGGGCTGTGTCTCTATGGAGTTTGTTATAATTCAACATTATCAGCAGTCTTTATAAAGCCTTGGTTTAATGGGGCTGTGTCTCTATGGAGTTTGTTATAATTCAACATTATCAGCAGTCTTTATAAAGCCTTGGTTCAATGGGGCCGTGTCTCTATGAAGTTTGTTATAATTCAACATTATCAGCAGTCTTTATAAAGCCTTGGTTTAATGGGGCTGTGTCTCTATGGAGTTTGTTATAATTCAACATTATCAGCAGTCTTTATAAAGCCTTGGTTTAATGGGGCCTTGTCTCTATGAAGTTTGTTATAATACAACATTATCAGCAGTCTTTATAAAGCCTTGGTTTAATGGGGCCGTGTCTCTATGAAGTTTGTTATAATTCAACATTATCAGCAGTCTTTATAAAGCCTTGGTTTAATGGGGCCGTGTCTCTATGGAGTTTGCCTGGTTTAGTTATAATATCAACATTATCAGCAGTCTTTATAAGCCTTGGTTAATGGGCGGTCTCATGAATTGTTTAATGGGCCGTGTCTCTATGGAGTTTGTTATAATTCAACATTATCAGCAGTCTTTATAAAGCCTTGGTTTAATGGGGCCGTGTCTCTATGAAGTTTGTTATAATACAACATTATCAGCAGTCTTTATAAAGCCTTGGTTTAATGGGGCCGTGTCTCTATGAAGTTGTTTAATGGGGCCGTGTCTCTATGAAGTTTGTTATAATACAACATTATCAGCAGTCTTTATAAAGCCTTGGTTTAATGGGGCCGTGTCTCTATGAAGTTTGTTATAATTCAACATTATCAGCAGTCTTTATAAAGCCTTGGTTTAATGGGGCCGTGACTCTATGAAGTTTGTTATAATACAACATTATCAACAGTCTTTTTAAAGCCTTGGTTTAATGGGGCCCTAATCTATGGAGTTTGTTATAATTCAACATTATCAACAGTCTTTATAAAGCCTTGGTTTAATGGGGCCCTAATCTATGGAGTTTGTTATAATTCAACATTATCAGCAGTCTTCATAAAGCCTTGGTTTAATGGGGCCCTGTCTCTATGGAGTTTGTTATAATACATTATCTGCATTATCTTTATAAAGCCTTGGTTTAATGGCGCCCTGTCTCTGTGAAGTTTGTTATTAATACATTATCTGAACTATCGATATGACCTTAGTTTAATGGGGTTGTCTCTATGGAGTTTGTTATAATACGTTATCTGAACTGTCGATATGAGCCTTGGTGTAATAGGGCCCTGTCTCTGTGTTTGGGAGCCTTGGTTTAATGGGGCCCTGTCCCTATGAAGTTTGCTATAATACAGAACTATCACCACCATGTTTATGAGCATTGGTTTAATAAAGGCGTCTCTGGAGTTTGCTACAATACAACATTACCTGAACTGTCGATTTGAGCCTTGGTGTAATGGGGCCCTGTCTCTGTGGAGTTAGTTATAATACAGCGTTATCTGCACTGTGTTTGTGAGCCTTAGTTTAATGAAGCCCTGTCTCTGTGGAGTTTGTTATAATACAGCGTTATCTGAACTGTGTTTGTGAGCCTTGGTTTAATGGGGCCCTGTCCCTATGAAGTTTGCTATAATACAGAACTATCACCACCGTGTTTATGAGCATTGGTTTAATAAAGGCGTCTCTGGAGTTTGCTACAATACAACATTACCTGAACTGTCGATATGAGCCTTGGTGTAATGGGGCCCTGTCTCTGTGGAGTTAGTTATAATACAGTGTTAGCTGCACTGTCTTTGTGAGCCTTAGTTTAATGAAGCCCTGTCTCTGTGGACTTTGTTATAATACAGCGTTATCTGCATTGTCTTTGTGAGCCTTAGTTTAATGAAGCCCTGTCTCTGTGGAGTTTGTTATAATACAGCGTTATCTGCACTGTCTTTGTGAGCCCTAGTTTAATGAAGCCCTGTCTCTGTGGAGTTTGTTATAATACAGCGTTATCTGCACTGTCTTTGTGAGCCTTAGTTTAATGAAGCCCTGTCTCTGTGGAGTTAGTTATAATACAGCGTTATCTGCACTGTCTTTGTGAGCTTTAGTTTAACGAATTCCTGTCTCTGTGGAGTTTGTTATAATACAGCGTTATCTGCACTGTATTTGTAAGCCTTAGTTTAATGAAGCCCTGTCCCTATTGAGTTAGTTATAATACAGCGTTATGTGCACTGTCTTTGTGAGCTTTAGTTTAATGAAGCCCTGTCCCTATTGAGTTAGTTATAATACAGCGTTATCTGCACTGTCTTTGTGAGCCTTAGTTTAATGAAGCCCTGTCTCTGTGGAGTTAGTTATAATACAGCGTTATCTGCACTGTCTTTGTAAGCCTTAGTTTAATGAAGCCCTGTCTCTGTGGAGTTTGTTATAATACAGCGTTATCTGCACTGTCTTTGTAAGCCTTAGTTTAATGAAGCCCTGTCTCTGTGGAGTTAGTTATAATACAGCGTTATCTGCACTGTCTTTGTAAGCCTTAGTTTAATGAAGCCCTGTCTCTGTGGAGTTAGTTATAATACAGCGTTATCTGCACTGTCTTTGTAAGCCTTAGTTTAATGAAGCCCTGTCTCTGTGGAGTTTGTTATAATACAGCGTTATCTGCACTGTCTTTGTGAGCCTTAGTTTAATGAAGCCCTGTCCCTATTGAGTTAGGTATAATACAGCGTTATCTGCACTGTCTTTGTGAGCCTTAGTTTAATGAAGCCCTGTCTCTGTGGAGTTAGTTATAATACAGCGTTATCTGCACTGTCTTTGTGAGCTTTAGTTTAATGAAGCCCTGTCTCTGTGGAGTTAGTTATAATACAGCGTTATCTGCACTGTCTTTGTGAGCCTTAGTTTAATGAAGCCCTGTCTCTGTGGAGTTAGTTATAATACAGCATTATCTGCACTGTCTTTGTGAGCTTTAGTCTAATGAAGCCCTGTCTCTGTGGAGTTAGTTATAATACAGCGTTATCTGCACTGTCTTTGTGAGCCTTAGTTTAATGAAGCCCTGTCTCTGTGGAGTTAGTTATAATACAGCATTATCTGCACTGTCTTTGTAAGCCTTAGTTTAATGAAGCCCTGTCTCTGTGGAGTTAGTTATAATACAGCGTTATCTGCACTGTCTTTGTACGCCTTAGTTTAATGAAGCCCTGTCTCTGTGGAGTTAGTTATAATACAGCGTTATCTGCACTGTCTTTGTAAGCCTTAGTTTAATGAAGCCCTGTCTCTGTGGAGTTTGTAATAATACAGCGTTATCTGCACTGTCTTTGTGAGCCTTAGTTTAATGAAGCCCTGTCTCTGTGGAGTTTGTTATAATGCAGCGTTATCTGCACTGTCTTTGTGAGCCTTAGTTTAATGAAGCCCTGTCCCTATTGAGTTAGGTATAATACAGCGTTATCTGCACTGTCTTTGTGAGCCTTAGTTTAATGAAGCCCTGTCTCTGTGGAGTTTGTTATAATACAGCGTTATCTGCACTGTCTTTGTGAGCTTTAGTTTAATGAAGCCCTGTCCCTATTGAGTTAGTTATAATACAGCGTTATCTGCACTGTCTTTGTGAGCCTTAGTTTAATGAAGCCCTGTCTCTGTGGAGTTTGTTATAATGCAGCATTATCTGCACTGTCTTTGTGAGCTTTAGTGTAATGAAGCCCTGTCCCTATTGAGTTAGTTATAATACAGCGTTATCTGCACTGTCTTTGTGAGCCTTAGTTTAATGAAGCCCTGTCTCTGTGGAGTTTGTTATAATACAGCGTTATCTTCACTGTCTTTGTGAGCCTAGTTTAATTAAGCCCTGTCTCTGTGGAGTTAGTTATAATACAGCGTTATCTGCACTGTCTTTGTGAGCCCTAGTTTAATGAAGCCCTGTCTCTGTGGAGGTTGTTATAATACAGCGTTATCTGCACTGTCTTTGTGGGCTTTAGTTTAATGAAGCCCTGTCTCTGTGGAGTTAGTTATAATACAGCGTTATCTGCACTGTCTTTGTGAGCCCTAGTTTAATGAAGCCCTGTCTCTGTGGAGTTTGTTATAATACAGCGTTATCTGCACTGTCTTTGTGAGCCTTAGTTTAATGAATTCCTGTCTCTGTGGAATTTGTTATAATACAGCGTTATCTGCACTGTCTTTGTGAGCCTTAGTTTAATGAAGCCCTGTCTCTGTGGAGTTTGTTATAATACAGCGTTATCTGCACTGTCTTTGTGAGCCTAAATGCCCTGTCACACTACAACATATGGCGGTGGTGTGTGTGTAACGTGTCAAAATAATTTGAAAATAAAAATAGGTCGAGATACGGCGACCTACGCCGAGCACACTGGACCTATGCCCAACCTATACGTAACCTATGGCGCCATATGCCGACGTGTTGGTAAAAATTTGCATAGGTCGGCATATGCTAAGGCCATACGTCGTAGTGTGACAGACAGCCAACACGCTGGGCATATGCTTGCAATACGCTAGGGGTACGCCAGCACACGCTAGAGGCATGTTACACATAAGCTAGGCGTACGCTATATACGCCAGAGATATGCGGAGGACGCAGGTTCAACATAGGCTAACCTATGCCGACCTACCCGTAACTTATGCGTAAAATATGCCGGCGTACGTCCAGCGTACGAGAACCATATGAGCCACACGCCATTTTTCGGCGGCTCGACCTACGCCGACCTATGAAAAGCGTATACAATGTATGCCCAACCTATGCCGACATGTTGGTCGAAAAGCGCATGTCAGCATACACTAACGGCATAGGTCGTAGTGTGACAGCCCCTTTAGTTTAATGAAGCCCGGTCTCTATGGAGTTTGTTATAATACAAAATTATCTAAACTGTTGATATGCTTTGGTTTAATGAAGCCATCTCTGGAGTTTGTTATAATATAATAGAACATTATTTTCACTGCCTTTATGATCCTTGCATCATGTTGTGATTGTGCAAAGTTGCAGTAAGATTTAGAAATAAGCAGCATGTGTAGCATTAATGCTATTCTAGCTATGGAATCTGTGGCCCGTAAAGCTCATAGCTCCGGCCCTTTTCTCCCCTCACAGATGCTGTCTGAACAGGGTGTCCGATACCTGACCAAGATGGCGGGCAGCCGAGGCAGCCCACAGCGGGCAGCCATCATCAGGGCTGAGTGGGATCTGCTCTCAAAGATCTCGGCCCGGATGTCCTTCTGGTTAATCCTCATGATCATCGTCGGACTCACCATAGAGTTCGCACTGTCCGTCGTGTCACAAAACGCCATTATTTCCACCCATGAATAAAAAGAATCCTCAACGGCGGACACCAAGCTACCCTAATGGTTAGTGCAAGCGGCCCAGTGACGCTCTTCCTCGACTTCCGGTATTCCTAGACTGGCAACGTCTCTATAATATTATTCATTAGGATAAACAGTGCGACAACAAGGAGCGCAGCCAGCGCGTTTGAACTCGTCCCAGCGTGTTTAAACTCACACGGGTGCACATGCTGGCTCACCGGAAGTAAACCTGCCTCTTCATTAATGCACACGAAGCAGATTTGCCACAAACAAAAACAACAACACATGAAGTAATTAGGCCTACCCATCTGCCGTTTTGGTAGATCGTGGGATTCGAACCCACGGGTCCGAACCCTGGTCGAGCCAAACCAATGATTTAAAAATTGATACTTGGCACTTCCAAGCCAGGCACTCGGCATTGGCCCATAATTCCGAATTGTGGTTGATCCGGCAGAGGAAGCCTGAGATGCTCACATCACCAAGCGGTGCATGCACACTTCCCCCCCCCCCCCCCCCCCCCCCCCTCCTCCTACACCCTCCTGACCTGCATTCGGGGTCCGATTTCAAAGCGTGTTCTTTACCACACCCACCCTCTTTTTAAACTCCACTTCGTGGGGGTCGGCTCCCGGGCCGACCTCCTCGGGCTCCCAGGTTCTTCCTCTCCCATCAGCTGACAAGTGACATTGAACAGATGGACTGAACTCTACCAACGAACAAGATTTTTACCGCCTCATAACATTGTGTAACCTCATTTATCTACATAATAAAACCCCCTTTTCCCACTTCAGTCTCAGGCTTCCTCTGTCCGAATCATTAGGATAGGGCAAGAACTGGTTGGTTCAGTGTCAGGTCGGATATCAGGTTATGTTGCTGATGGTCTGGTCTCCCAGTGAGGCAGCACTATAAAGTCGCCGTGAACTTGCACTGTCGCAAGTCGGTATCTGTCCTGATATGACCTTAGATGTTGCCAGGATGTAAAACTCCAACAACCAGCCAACACTTTGATTTGATAATCTTTGGATCCGCATTATGCATAAATTAGATGCTAAAGCTTGCAAACACAGCGCACAGTGCGTTATTAAGTGGTTTACATTCGTACATAATTTCTGAATTGTGGTTGATTCGATGAGGGGAGCCGGGTACCCACCATGACCCAAGCGGGCAGGACAAACATCACTGACCTGGAAACCTCCCCCCACCTCCAGCCATTCGGACTCGCTTGGCCGTTGGACACTAAACTTAAAAAATAACTAGCGACAACCGACTCCACGTGAAAAGGAGAATGCAGAGGACAAGACGAACCTCAAGTCCGGTCGGTGGGCCCATAAAGCGCGTGGCCAGGAGACCTTCCCCGGCAGAGGAGCAGCTCGCAGAGATGAGTTTACAAGATGGCGACGACATCGCACCCACTGCGGGTGCGCCGCACCGGCGGCTGGTCGTGCCCCTCCCCAGAAGACACCGCTCCCGGGAAAGGCTAAGCGAACCACAAAAATGACAAAAATGCAAGAGACAATAGAGGGGATGGAGCTGGCAGCGTATGGAGCAGCACGTCCCCCAACAGGAGAGCGTGCTCGCGGAGGCGGCCGTGGGAAGTGCCACCCCGGCCGCCCCCCAGACCGACGACCGGCAGGCCTGGCCCCGGAGGCAGCCGACACCGGCTCCCAGCGAGGACCATCAACACCGCCCCCCGCGCCCGAACGGCCTCCTCACACTCCCCATGCTCCCCGGTTTACCTACCCAGCAAGTTCGGGGAGGCAGACATATAATGGGAAAAGGTGGCCCCTCTCAGGGCCAGACAGCAGAGACGAACACGGTGGGACAGCCCGGACACTCCCCCGGTGCCCAGCCCACACTCCGGCGGGAGGCCGACGGCTACGACCGTAGCCCCCGCTCAATGGCCGAGGAGGCGGTGCGGATCATCGCCTCCGCAGCCGATGGGAAGTCGTTCATGCGGAAAAAAGGTATTTCTGCAAAATATCTGTTCCCATATGACTTGGTAGACAGGGGGGATGAAGGGAAGTCCATAAAGAAGCGAGATGCCACAGGAAGTATACGTTCGGCCTGAAGCGGCTCGAGACTCCCGGCCCATGCACTAGCTGCGCTCTCGGCACAACAGGAAGCCGTAGTGCAAGACAACTGTTCGCTGCCAAACAGAACTACGGCCGATGGCGCTAAAGCCCCAAAGGCCTGGAACCGCGACCCCGAATCATGCGACAAGGCCAGTAAGGGTGAGTTGTATGGCACGGGAAGCCAAAAGTTTGCCCATGTCTGTGGCTACTGCACAAATGTCCAGCAAATAGTCACCCACCATGCCGAGGCGGCATGTTATTAAAAAAAGTCACGGGAGAGGGAAACAGGGAAGAAGTCGTCAGCGGATATTTAGGCTGCAGGTGGGGGCCCCTTCTCACGCCATCACATGGATCATGACCACGGCACACCCACGGACACTAAAATGGCATATGGCCCCCATGATAAAACCGCAAGTACCACATCTGCTGTTGTTGACATTCCTGCGGCGGAGCCACTTGGCTTCCCGCCGGGAGGGGTTCCCCCGGGGTTCCCTCCCTCTGACATCCCAACGAACGCTGGTTCCCGGCCCAGGCTGAGCGACGGGGATGCCCTGGTGGCGCTCGGCCCTGGGGAATCCCCTTAATTTGCATATTCGTCCCGCCGCTGTTCCCGGCCCCGCACCACATATAAGCCATGCACGGCGATGCGGGCAGCCGCTGGTCTCTGGTCTGCGCGTACCCAGGTGCAGGACACGTCGGAACAAGCTGGCGGCGCAGCCCGTGACGTCACGGCCGCCCCCAGAACAATAACATCAACACGGCCATCCGGTGGGCGGGGCGTGGCCGCCTCCCCCGATCGACCTGACTGTTACCTGACGTTTGTTGCCCGGCTCTGGCCAGACGGGGCGTCGACCTCCCCGCCCTTCCCCTCGTGCGACGGCGAGAACCCAGGGCGACCGGGGCTGTTGGCCCGGTGGCCCTCTCCAAACCAGACACTGACATCATCGATGGCCTACTTCAACAAAACTCCCAGTGGAGCCACGGTGCGGCCCCACCCCACAGGAGTATAGGCAAACTTTGGATGACATGTGGCCGGTGATATTCGGCACAGCCTGGCAGCGGTACCCCGGGTATGCAGCAGCATACAGCGCTGCCCGGGCCACAGCCCATCTGAATTTTTTGGCCGCCCGTGTCCCCCTTCCCTCCAACTTGAACATCCCAAACTGGAGGAGGGCTCTGCCGACCACCCCGACACCACCCTGGTCGACCAATTCGAATTTGGATTCCAGGCCAACTACTCCGCGTCGAGGCCTCCCACGCCTACCTTCCACAACCACTGGGAGGACCCCACCCACACCCACTTCGTGACCAACTACGTGGCTTCACACCATGGGCTCAATGCAGCCCCATCATAACGACGCCGAAGTCCACCCCCGACAAGAGACGCATCATCGTTGACCTATCACATCCACCCGGAAGGAGTGTCAATGCGGGCATCCCCCGGGGAGAGTACGTCGCCCTTCCATCTGGGTACACCCTCCCCTAGGTCGCTGACCTGGGCCGGAGGGTCATGCAGGAGGGCCAGGGGGCCTACTCCTGAACCGCAGACGTCTCCTGGGCCTACCGGCAGCTCTGCGCGGACCCCCTGTCGGCCGCTCTCTTCTGCATAATGGTTGATGACCGCCTCTACGTTGACATTGCGCTTCCCCTCGGATGAAGCAGGGCTACTTCGCGTAGGTCTATGTCGACGACTTCGTCGGCTGCGAGGCCACATACCTCCTCACCCGTCAGGCCTACGATGCACTCCTCGCCCTGTGCGCGGACCGGGGTCTCGACCTGGTGCTCAACAAGTGCTCCCCCCGGCGGTCAAACTCATATGGCTGGGATTCGAAGTATGCTCGCAGAGCATGCTCATCCGGATACCCCAGGCCAAGCTCGACCAAGTGGACGAGGAGTGTGCCCGGCTGGCTCTCGAAGCCCTCGCTCACCAGGAAGGCCCTCCAGAGACTACTGGGAAAGCTCGGCCACATCAGTGGCTGCATCGCCTCGGCCCATAAATTCACGTGCCGAATACTCAAAAGCTTCCATTCCCTGCACCCCCCGGGCGTCGGCGCCGCGAGGTGTAACTTGACCTACGTCCCCCGCCTTGCTGCTTCTGAGGCCCTCCGAGCCCTAGCCTTGTGTTTTGGGTGGGCTCTGGCGGCCTCAGAGTACCCGCCGATCGGGGAGGCCCCTATCGACATTGATGCTGTCGACTGACATCCCCCATTGTACCTTTCATAACATTGCAAATAAATTAACCTTTCTCCCACTCGGTCTCCGGCTTCCCTTATTCGAATCGGCGCATAATTTCAAAATTGTGGTTGATTCGATGAGGGGATTGGATACCCACCATGCCCCAAGCGAACAGGACAAACATCACTGACCTGGAAACCTCCCCCAACCTCCAACCATTCGGACTCGCTTGGCCGTTGGACACTAAAACTTTTCCCACACCCAGCCACCCTCTATTTTAAGGACTACTTTGTAGGGGTCGGCTCCGGCGGCCTCAGAGCACCCGGCAATCGGGGAGGTCCCCATCGACATCGATGCTGTCGACTGATGACCCCCCATTGTACCTTTCATAACATTGCAAATAAATTAACCTTTCTCTCACTCGGTCTTCGGCTTCCCTTATTCAATCACACTATTTATAGTTAAAGCTTTCTTATGGTTACACTGCTCAACCATGGTGATGCATAGACCTTCTGCATACCGGTGTAGGCTACAGTGTAGCCCTATTCTTTAAAAAAAAAAAATGTTGGCAACATAATGAAACCGCCCTGAAAGCTCTAATTATGTATTGTTTGATTGTTTTGCGGTATTTCAAATTCATTTAAATTTGTTAAGGCTGCATAGTCCAATGAAAACATCAACTTTTCAAAACCAAAACAATTATCTATATTTGGTTTTACATATCTAACTTAGATACCGAATCACTTATTAAACATTTGTCATCATATAGAATGGAACACTGGGGAAATTTAATAGAATCTGTTACTGCAGAATCCTATGGTGTCAGAGTTTTGGCATGTAGCCAAAACTAATTTGACATGTTTGCATTTCAAATATCTCAAAATAAGTTACTTAAAACTAAAGTAAAGTAGATTATAACGATCAACCTAATACATTTATATTCTATGAAAGTAAATTGATGCTAAATATGTGAAGTGAACAAAATTATCAGATACAGACAGCCTCAGCAGCAAACATCATGAAGGGTTTTCTTGTGGTATTAAGATGCTTCTTCAAAGATTTACTCTCTGTGCCAGTACAATGTTCTTATATCAGTATGTCGCTACCTTCCTTGGTGACACTTTTCATTTAGCTCAATTTCTAACATGGTGCCATTTGTTTAGGATTGTGTTGTTGTTTTTGTGTGTTTTGTTTCAAGGTTGTCTCGATGAATGTCCATGCAACATCCTGGTCCAATTACATTAAATTGTCAATTAAATAAAAACATTTCTTTTATGATATTAATTACAACTTCATATACGGCTATTAGTTAGCTATTTATGTATTAAGTAAGTAACAGGCTTCACAGGCAGCAGACGTGTTTTTGCCGAATCGGTAGAGGGCAGGCTTCCCATGCGGAAGGTAGGAGGTTCGACTCCCAGTCAAGTCAAACCAATGACTTACACAATTCATACTTGTTGCTTCCTAGCCTGGCACTAGGGTAGGGCAAGGTCTGGTTTGCTCAGTATCAGGGTAATGTGAGTCGGTACCCGTCCTGAAATGACCTTAAATGTTGCCAGGATGCAAAACTCCAACCACCAATCTAGCATCACAGGAGGCTGTGTGGAAGGAGTGTTTGCTGTTGACATCCAATGCAGGATTAGCACTAGTAACATGAGGGACACTGACAGGACTTCATATGAGGCAGCGTGGATACAGCTGAGGTAGATGTTTGTTTCTTGGGGTTTTACGTCTTAGGACAAATCTAAGGCAATATCAGCACATGTACCGATTTGTGACGGTGCGTACTCATGGCGACTTTATAGTGATTCCCCACTGGGAGATCTTACCACCAGCACCATGACCTGATATTCCACTCAGTCACATTATCCTGATACTGACCTAACCAGTCATTGCCCTATCTTAGTAATGCCAAACACCAGGCTACGAAGCGACAAGTATCCATTTCGTAAGTCTTCATTGTTGCCTTCTATTGATCAAATGTCTAGTAATAACATAGATACAAGATTATCCAAATACTTGGTAATATTGACATTCTTCATTTTTATTTAGAACATGCATTATATAAAGTATTCCATGTTTCAAATAGACATATCACAACTTTTCAAATAAGGATACATAACATGATCATAATCTATAGGAATAATATAGCCACAACGACGGACACACTTGCTCAAATATAAAGTACATACTTGTATTTATCACAGCTTTAAATATAATTGATTAGTTTTTATGCGAAGGAATGTTAATAAGAGTCTGCTAACCCACCTCATAACTACAATGGCACAGACCTGCTAACTCTCAACTCAGCATTTCATTTAAGAACAAAATAAAAATTAGCTTCCACGTAGGCTTCATTTGTAAAAGCCTTTCTTAGTTCCTATACACTGATGTATATAGCCATATTTGGCTATATTTAAAATGAATCTTAACATAACAGCACTTCAGTCAAACTGAATGTATCACTTTGAGGGAGATGAGACCAAAAGGTGGACCGAGATGATCAAAGCAATTGCATCTTCACAAATACTGTCAAGGGGGGTTGGGTAGGTGGGTGGGGGTTACAAACAGTGGGAAATATCGCGGCTAGAGCGGGACTCAATCCCACAGCATTTGCTCTTAGTGATGAAGCAACTTGAAAAAAAGCCACACTAGGGTCTGTACATATGTGAAAATATGGAATTTAAGGCTTTTCAAGGCTGTTTTTGATAGGAATTTAAATATAAATAGCAAAATAGCGAATGGTAGATAGGAAGTGTGAACACTTATTTGTCTCTCACATTTGCTTGAGTGCAAGTAAATAAGCAACACAAGGAATAATTAGTAGCATGGGGTGAATAAGGGGTCAAATTTCCCTCGATCATCAGCCCATGCTTTTTCTAATCTGTTCTTGAATGAATTTATTGACTCGGCATCAATAACATTTTGTGGGAGACTGTTCCATATATTTATGATCCTGTTTGAGAAACTGTGTTGCCTTAACTTTGAAATGGATCTGGGTTACTAGTTTGAGAGTATTTTTCATTTGGATTTAGTCCGAAATCGCCATTCAGAATGGCGATTTTGGACCAATATAGATCAATGGGGACAGTTTAATGGAATTCAAGGCTTTTCAAGACTAATTACCCAAAATAGTTTAAATTCAACGCTTTTCATGGTCTTAAAATGGGGCAATGAAGTTCAAACTTTTCAAGACTTTCCAGGCACCGTACGGACCCTGCATCGCGTTACGATTCAAGTATGTACAATTTCTTTTCTTTTTCAAAAAGTCTTTGAATCCCACACCTTCCCCACTGTGAAAGTATGACGTCTGAACACTTGACTTCTGGATACTGAATGCTTTATTCAGGTCCAGGGCCCTAAACCACCGGCACCCTTTGAACTCTGACATCATCTCATTTACATATTCCTTTGTTCTCCACATGTGCCTGGATGTCTTTCATGCATATATTACATCCCCCCCCCCCCCCCCCCCCCCCCCTTCACAAGTATTTTTGAGATATGCAATATCTTTAAAAAATCGTAACCTTCACACCAAGTTTACAGGTTAAAACACAATAATATAGTAATAAAGAAGTAACATCATGAGTACTTAGCTTTCAACCACAGGTTAGCCACTGTCCAAATGTACCCAGTCACTCATATCCTTTGGGTTATTGTCTGGCTGCTTAGCCTCCCTACGACACAGTGTCTACTACGACATATAAATAACGATTTCTGAAAACAAGTAAAACTTAAACTAACATGCACATATGTTCATGTGTGATTACAGTTCACAGCTGACTAACTTAGAGGTCTAGCCTGTCTGCCGGCCTAATCACCTGACCTGACCTAGTTAGATTAGCTGTGTTGTTTACATTTGTCTGCATTGTCGGCACACTTTGTGCCTGCCTGACTGGCTTGGGCTGTACGACTTCCGGAGCATTTATAACTTGTACCCTATTCCTATACAACATGTTGCCCGACTCATTTAAAATTTGGTATTCCCTTCCCGAAATTCCTGTTCGACCCAAAACCACCATTCTTTCATTCCCCCGCATGGTTTTTGTACTAGACATTAACGGCAGTTTTTAATGGCTTGTGTGCATTGCCAGACTTTTGGTCGTGAAAGCTTTTCTGACTTTGTTGGCGCTTCGCCATTCGTGCTCTTTTTGGATTTTGTGTTTCGGGCATTAAATTATCTTTCGACATAGGCAACCTTCCCCTTAGCCTTCTGCTCATGAGCAACTGCAAGGGAGTGTTCCTATAGTTAAGCAACGCTAGCTGAAAATCTGTTTTCGTGTCTAAACATTTCTTTAGCATGTTTTTTATTGTTTGCGCAAATATTTCGATTTGGCCATTGCTTCAAGGATACTGGGGACTGGAGTATGTGACTGTAAACCCATAGTGTTGTGCAAATTCTTTGTACTCATGGCTCTTAAACTGCGGACCGTTGTCCGAAATCACTTAGCTCGGAATACCATGCCTAGCGAAGTTATCCTTCATGGCCTCGATTACCATAGCAGACGCCGTATCCTTCAACAAAGTTACCTCTGGGTATTTGGTGTAGTAATATATGGTATGCAGGTATTACAGGTATTGCAACACCTCCGGGAGTTTGACACCCCTGCCCTGCAGAGTTGTAAACCACTGCCTTGTGGTACAGGTTCTTGACAGAACCGAAGGCTAAGGGAGCAAACCCTAAACAGAAAACCATGTCACTGTGGCAGAATTAAGGGCGGTTGATGTATGGAACTCCCAACATCTTCCGACCAGCCAATGCAGGGACAAATAGTTTTGCGCCTGTCTTGACATGTTCTTGCCGGTGTGAAACCTCTATTTGCTCCCTGAGAGAGTGCCGCTGGTAACTTGCAAAAGCCAGCAGCACTTCAACACTTTTGCAGGCAGCTTTCATGAAATGTATCTATTCTCAACTGTCTCCGGTTCAAGGATACCATCAAGAGAAACCTGAAGCTGAGAGACATTAAGACTGAGTCATGGGCATCACTCTCACAGCGGAGAGCTAAATGGAGAGCGGCAGTCAAGTAATGAAAGCAGTCTTTGTCGCATCGCGACCAACAGCATGATGATGATGATGATGAAATTCACATGATTTATTTCAAATAAATCCATGCCTATCTTTTCATAAGGCTGACATGCTATCGGGTGATTTATCAATGGTTCGTTATGCAAATTCTTTCGGTTATTTTGGCATGTGTCACACCAACTGACTTTGATGTTAAGCCAGAACATGCAGTCACATGTTAACTGCTTGGACTTAGCGATACCCAAGTGCGTCTCGTGCAGCACTTCAATCATTTCACCGCGGAGCTTTGGAGGTACCACATGATTACCCTTCATTACCAAGTTATTTTCTACAGTTAGTTCATCTTTGTGTGGAATGTATTGCTGTAGACATGGTGGTGTTTGTATACGTGTAGTGTCCCAACCATTTTCAATATGTGTTATTAACATAGACATGGATACATCATTTTCATACTCTTTGACAATTTTACTTAACAGACTGGACGATTGCATGTCCACTCCAGCGGCGCTGAGTGTGTCGTCAAATAGGTCAGCTTGACCAAGATTAGCGCTGTGTGCTCTGGACAACGTGTCTGCAAAGAACATTAGAGAACCCTTAACATGACACAGCTGTATGCTATAATTCTGTAATCGCATTCGCATTCTTTGCTGACAGCTTATGTATCGGCTTCTGCATTATCGCCACTAACGGTTTGTGGTCGGTTTGAATTTGAACTTCTTTGCCGAAGATATAGTCATGAAACCTCTGACAGCCGAAACATATTGTGAGCATTTCTTTTTCAATAGTGGCGTAGCTACACTGCACTGAGTCGAGCACACGAGATGCGAGTGCGATTGGCTTGTTATCCTGCATTATTACTGCACCTAGACCTGACTGACAAGCATCTACCTGAATGACAATGAGTTTGTCTACATCATAATATGACAATACAGGAGCAGTTCTCAATTTCTCTTTGAGTTGGTCATACACAGCTTGCTGCTCGCTTTGCCAGTGCCATGCGACATCCTTAGCAAGGAGCGTGCGCAGTGGCTTAGCGATCTCGGACATGTTCGGTATGAACTTGTGCACATAGCCAACCATACCCAGGAACCTCTGCACGCCTTGTTTGACACGTGGCCCTGGCTACATACTTTACTGTAGTTTTGCATATCAAAGATTTTGAATCGTTTAACTTAAGATTCACCGACCTAGCTCGATCCAGCACTGCTTTCAGTCTGTCGTTATATTCCTCCATGGTTGACCCATATACCAAAACATCATCCGTTACTATGCCTATGCCAGGTAGATCGCCCATTGCATGGGGCATTTTCTGAATAAAAATGTCACCGGCTGTTTTGATGCCAAAAGGCAGACGGGTGTACCTGTACCGGCCCCATGGAGTGTTGAACGTGCACAATAGTGAACTTTCATAATCATAGTCTAGTTCTATATCTGCCAAGACCCTGTCATAGTGTCCAAAACTGAGAAATACTGTGAGTTCGCCGTTTGGGGAATAATTTTGTCAATAGTTTTAGTAGGGAATGGCCCTCTTTTGATGGCTTTGTTCAACTTAGTCGGATCCAGACAAATCCTTATCTTATTAGGCTTTTTTACGATTGTTATAGAATTGACCCACTCAGTAGGTTCATCTTGTTCAACAATTACACCCTTTTTGACCATGCGATCAAGCTCGTCATGCACATTGTTTTGAATCGCATACAGGATCCTCGGTGGGTCGACAACAGGTTGTACAGATTTGTCAATATGAATGTCGCTACCTTTTCTGGTGCTTGGCACTGCTAGGCTAGTGTAATTGTAAGGATTGATGGCTAGGTGTTAGGATAATGTGGCTTGAGTGATATGGTATCCCAGTGGGGCAGCATCATAAAGAGTCCATACTATCACAAGTCGATAGACATCCTAATGTCACCTTAGATGATGCAAAGGTGTAAAACCCCAATCAATCAATCGATCAGATTTTTATGAGAATGAGTTTTTAAATGTACAAACCGCTAGATACCTGACAGATTACAATAGTTAGATCCATCAGAGTGACAGGTAGAGGAAAAAATTATCTCACATTAGACCTCGCACCCGAATAAAGTCAGGTGCAATATAAACCAGAGACAAATAATAAGATGCTGTCCCTATTTAGTTCTAGGGACGTCACAGAAATGGTATTAACGTTAAATGTTAACGTTGCATAGCCCGATGAAAACATAAAATTGTCAAAAGTAAAGCCATTATCTAGATTTGAATCTACATAGCTAACTTAGATACTGGTGCAGTTATTAAAGCAGCCAGCTATCCGCCGCGTGGAAAACAAACGAACTCGGAAATAGTTCAGATGTGTGCCACAGGGGTGGTGCATGCTTAGTACTGAACCTTTCCACTTGGTGGTGTACAGGAGAGTGACCTAGATGAGGGTAATTGGCATTGAGTTTGCTGGAACGCGCAGTGCGAAACGTTAGTTTTATTCGAAATTAATAGAAATCCAGAACCCTAACCTTGAGGAAATATATTTGTGTAATGTGAAATATATGTTAGTACAATTACATTGCATAATTCAATGAGAAACAGATATAGATGAAAATGTTTTTTTGTTGTTGAATATAAAAAAAGTCCTGCAGTGGAGGGGGTTTGAACCCACACAACCAAACAACTTCTAATCACAAGTCCTACACTCTAACCACTAGGCCACAGAGACCACACATAATTACTACCCTCAGTTCAGGCTATTTGTGTAGAGGACATCACATATAAAACGTGTGTGTGTATGTGTTTGTTTTGTTTGTTGTTGTTTTACATGCTAGCACCATCTAAGGTCATATCAGGACAGGTACCAACTTGTGACAGTGCGCACTAATGGCAACTTTATCATGCCCCACTGGAATACCAGGCCACCAGCACCATGACCTGATATCCCACTCAGTCACATTGTCCTGACACTGAGCCAACCAGTCCTTGTCCTATCCTAATAATGCCAAGCGCCAGACTAGGAAGCAACAAGTATCAATTTTAAAGTCATTGGTTTGACTCGACCAGGATTCAAACTCACAACCCCACGATCTAACAACACGGACGACGGATGCTCTAACTCGAATCCTGGTCGAGTCAAACCAATGACTTTAAAATTGATACTTGTTGCTTCCTAGTCTGGCGCTCGGCATTATTAGGATAGGACAAGGACTGGTTGGCTCAGTGTCATGATAATGTAACTGAGTGGGATATCAGGTCATGGTACTGGTGGCATGGTATTCCAGTGGGGCAGCACTATAGAGTTGCCATGCGCGCGCACTGTCACAAGTCGGTACCTGTCCTGATATGACCTTAGATGTTGCTAGGATGTAAAACAACACAAAAAAAACGTACGTACGTATGTACGCACATACATATGTACGTACATACGTACGTACATACATACATACGTATGTACGTACATATGTACATACATGCATGCATACACATGTACATACATACATACATACATATGTACATACATACGTATATACATATGTACATATGTACATACATATGTATGTACATACGTACGTACATACGTATGTATGTACATACGTATGTATGTACATACATACGTATGTCTGTATACATACACACATGCGTAAATACATGTAAATATATGCGTACGTAAGTACGTACGTACACACGCACGCACGCGCATGTACGCACGTACGTACGTACGCATGCACGCACATACGTACGTACGTACACAAATACCCTGAAGTGAGACTAATAATTATGTGGGGTCTCTGTGGCCTAGTGGTTAGAGTGTTGAACTTGTAATCTGAAGTTGTTTGGTGGTGTGGGTTCAAACAGCAGAACACTTTTTACGTACGTACGTACGTACACAAATACCCTGAAGTGAGACTAATAATTATGTGGGGTCTCTGTGGCCTAGTGGTTAGAGTGTTGAACTTGTAATCTGAAGTTGTTTGGTGGTGTGGGTTCAAACAGCAGAACACTTTTTACATTCATCAACAAAAAAAACGTTTTTCATTTTTTCTGTTTCTCATTGAATTATGCATTGTAATTGTACTAACATATATTTTACATTACACAAATATATTTCCTGATTGAACTACTCTAAAGAAGATTGAAAATACCCCAGTTTTACTCTCCCTTATCTCCACTCACCCAGCCATTTTTAAAACAACAGCTGCCAGCAAATGCTTCTGATCCTGTTGCCGGCGAGCACCACAATTTCAGCCAATCACAGCGCAGCTTTTCCATTGCAAATGGCCGCCGCCTATGGGGGCGGCCATTTTGGACACAACAAACTGCCTTTGCAGTTCAGACTAGCATCGCCCTGGTCCCCTACTCTCCCCACACATACTTGGTTCATTTAAACATAAAAACTAAACAAAGTTGTGCTTGGAGAGCATTTGTCGGAGTACAGGCAGTGTCCCAGCGAGCTATAGCTGGTCCCTTTAATCATTTGTTGCTACATCGAAGGACACATTAAGACAATTTAATATTTAATGTTACTACTGTTGAAGCCTATGGAGTCAGAATTTTGGCAAGCATGCCAAAATAAATTTGGAATGTTTTCACTTCAAATATCCTAATATACTCATTTTAAAGCAAAGTTACTTCAGACTAAAGTAAGATAGATTATAGCAACCAACCTAGTGTATTTATTTCAGAAAATGATCGAAACTCAAAACCATTGGACTATGCAACTTAAACAATCTGTATAGTAAAATTGGGCTTCCCAAACAATACAATAGGATAATTGAATAAAAGCCTTGATTAACCCACTCCTGCCTCTTAGTCGGCCGTGTCCGTGTGCAATGGGCAATTAATTATCATAATATTGATTTATATGTATGTACATAGTCAACCTTCATTAACCAAGGATGAAACTGCTCTCCGGCAAAAAAAGCGGAAATCTATGGTGATGTTATCTGTAAAAAATGTTGTTCCAATAATAGCATGTTATCCAAGTAATTGTTCATGTTATTCATAACATGGGTAATTCACAGGGCGGGGATCGACAGCCTGAACCACTATAGCATCACCGACGACTAAACTGAACCTGGCTGAATATATATAAACTGTCCAATCCCCATAGACTTACATACAACGGCCACCGGTTTAAGGTGGAGCCACCTTGTGGATATTCACAACCTAACGCTCAACGCTGAGGGCGCCCCGGTAGTCCACCAAACCACCATCACGTGACCCGCACCCACGCACAAGGGGACGCTGCCATGTCTCCACCTGCCGCCGAACCCTCAGCAGCTCACCAAATTCACCCACCCCACCCACCCACCCACACCGTTGGGAAGTGGCGAAGAGTGTAGGGTTGTGGGTTGGAGTCTAGCTCGCCCAAGAAATTGTTCCTTGTAGAGAAGTATATTCAGTGCCTAGAAATACAAATTTAAAAACAATATATACCATTGTCGCGTCCCAGTCTTGTGATTTATTACTTTAAAGGGGCGAGTTATACCTCATCGGGAAAACAAACAAACTCGGAATAGTTCTAATTTGTGCCACAGGGTGGTGCATGCTAGTACTGAACTTTTCCACTTGGTGGTGTAGAGTGACCTAGATTGGTCATGTGACAGCTGTTGTTGTGAAAATGGCTGGGTGAGTGGAGAGAAGGGAGGGTAAAACTGATGTATTTTCAATTTTTTTTAGAGTAATTCAAACAGGAAATATATTTGCTTTAATGTAATATATATGTTAGTACAATTACATTGCATAATTCAATGAGAAACACATAGATGAAAAACGTTTTTTTGTTGTTGAATGTAAAAAGGTTTTGGACTGTATGGGTTTTGAACCCACAAGACAAAACAAAATCAGATTACAAGTTCAACACCCTAACCTCTAGGCCAGAGACCACACATCATTACTTGTCTCAGTTCAGGCTATTTGTGTATAGGACCTCATATATACAAGGTGTGTATGTATATATATGTATGTATGTATGTAAATGTATCTTTTGCATGCATCCGTTTGAAATTTGTCAGTTACACTGTATATAAAAGGAAAATAAATGTTGTTATTGAATGTAAAAAGGAGTGAACCACATGGAGTGAGATATGTGCATTTGAAAGTTGTTGACTTCCAGATCTTTTGTATTACTATTAACTAATGCAGCAGCCATTCCATGCTGGCCACATCAGCCATGCCTGAGCATTAATAGTTCGAGGAGATCCGCCGCAAATACACAGGTTTCCAGTTTTAATGCTATGATGGCAGCAGCCGTTCTGGGTGTGCCTATGCGTTATCATTTGGACGGGATCCATCGCAAATGCGCCGGGTTCTGCGCTTAATGCTATAATGCCAGCAGCCATATTCTACGATCCAGCCGGACCTGAGCGTTAATGGCTTGACAGGATCTGCCGCAAATGCGCAGATTTCCAGGTTTAATGCTATATCAGTGACTGTTCTGGTCATGTCTTATCGCTTGGACAGGATCCATCGCAAATGCGCCAGGTTCTGGGCTTAACGTTATGACATCAGCACCCATTCTGCAGTGTATGCGCCAATGGATGACGTGGGATTGCAGAACGTGCAGTTCGTTATAGGTGAGTGTAGAAACTGATATGGTGCTACGACCCCAAGTCGTTCTCCGACGCATACGCTGTGGAACGGCGTATTTGCAATGGATCCCATCCAAACGATAACACATAGGCATGACCAGAATGGCTACTGCCATCATAGCATTAAACCCAGAAACCTGCGCAATTGAGGCGGGCCTATATATATATATTAGTATTGGCAGATCAATATATATATATTTTTTGGTCCATACATACATATACATACCTTGTATATACGTCGTATATATATGACATATATACTATTACTAGTGCATATACTAGTAATGCATACATTTGATATATGACTAGTATATACATCATAACTATGATATACACATGGTATATAATGTTTATTGTTCTATGTGTTTCTGATTGAATGATGCAATGTACATACATAAATAAATACGTAGATAAATAAATGCACACATACATAGCCTGTATATATGATGTCATATATACATGCATGTATATATGCATGCATGCATACATACATACCTAGCCTGTATATATGATGTTGTATATACAAATAGCCTGAACTGACAGAGCTATATATATTTTACATTAAAGCAAATATATTTCCTGATTGAACTACTCTAAAGAAAATTGAAAATACCCAAGTCCCAGCCTCAGACCCCCCAACCCTGACCTCAGCACTGACCCACTTCTGGTGGTGAAGTGGGTCCACTACTCTCCCCACACATATTTGGTTCTGTAAACATAAAAACTAAACAAGGTTGTGCTTGGAGAGCATTTGTCGGAGTACGGTTCCTGTCTCAGCAGCCTATACCTGGCCCGTTTAAAAGAAGGGAAACCGAGAGTGAATATCCGCAAAAACACAGATCTTCTCCCATAAGAATGGTAGGAACCAAGTCCATGGAACTCAGGGATGAAAGTGGTCTCCGGGGAAAAAAAGCGGAAATGCTGATATTCACCAATAGGTTTAACATTGTCAAGGAAACCCTGAAAATCGCGAATAGCTTTCATCCCTGGTGGATGTTCTGATCAGATAGCTAGATTTCCCGATTAGAGAGGATCAAACTAATAAGGCCACATTAATTTGTTAAAAGTTGGTGATCGTCCTTGTGAAATACAAATCAGGGTCGGATGGGCGTTTTTTTGGTGTTTTTTTTCCAGGGGCTGTTTCAGTATGTCATTGGTCTCCTCGCCCCCTGCCCCCTGCATTCTCTCTGCTACCATCATTCACATTCCCTCCCTCATCCCCAACACTCTACCTCTCCCACACTCCAACACCCTCCCTCTCCCATCCTGTTCCACTCTCGACCCTGCTCCCTCCCCATCCCAGTTCCCTTCTTATCGCCCCTCAAATCCTTCTCCATTCCTTTTCCTCACTGCCATGTCCACGCACCCCTCTTCACTTCCCTTTCTATTTCTCACTCCATCCAGCCCACTCTCCACTCCCCTTTCCATTTCTCACACTACACAACCTCCACCTACCCTATTAACAGTCTAAACAAACAAAAATCAGGGGCGGGTGATTTTTCAGGCACGGGCGGGGACGATCACCAATATTTTTGGCCTAATGAAGGTTGACTATACATTTAAAGCTGCATAGTCCGTAGATAAAAGATTCACCCTCTACTTGTAGTACACGGGTCAATGACAACGTAGTGTAAATACGGGCGAAAATAGCTTTAGTATGGAACAGGAACTAGAAACTGTGGCTCCAGTATCAAATGGCTACACATATAGGCACAGAGTTGGTGAAATGGGCGAGAATGCAAAAAGAAAAGATGACGGGGCTAGAACGCCGTCGATTTCACTTTTAAAGTCTATTAAACTATATGTTTTATTACATTTTTCAACTCAAAAGTACGGTCAAATATGAAGATGTATATAAAGAAAATATTTTGCTTCTTAAATTAATAATTTATTCGCTCAGTTAATTTCCCCAGCATGTCAAAATTTTTCGCCAGTTTTTCTAATGGGTTGATTTTCACCCCTGTACTGTAAGTATGGGGTGAATCTTTTATCTACATAGTTTGATGAAAGCACCAAACTTTCAAAACCAAGGCATGTACATATGTAAAGTCCAATGCTCGAATCTGTGGCTGTGTAGGCAGGCTATGGTGAAATCAATACAGACAAAGAGAAAGGAAGAGTATAAAGTGTAAAGAAGAAGAAAGAGTCCAACCCTCTGGTTTATTAATTATATGATTACATGGGTTCATTGTAGAGTATCACCCCACCCCTTTCCCCAATGGGAAACAAGCATTCTTGCCGGTGTGAAACCTCTACCAGTGGTCTGCCCACCACCACAAGCTGTATGTGGTGATCCCTATCCCAGCAGAGGGGGTAGGCCCTGAGTGCAATCACACCCAGACCTGCCAGCACCACTATTTCTATTTCATCCCACTCAGGCAGCACCAACCCATACATATATATATATATACATACATGCACCTGGTCATGTACACCGATCAGTAATAGAACATTTGCATTCCCCCCATGCTGAATATCAGAATATTTTACAACATACTCCACCCCTCCACTTCTTACCACCTGAGTCCCAAAAATGCAGCAAGGAAAGAAGTTTACATCTCTATGTTGTTTCCATCTTACCATTTTGATTCCACCAACCAATAATTAATAATATCTTAATATGTAACATTTTTAATGGATAAGGTTTCTGACATTGAATAACAAAAATATTAAAAAAATTGTATAATCACCGTTTTCTCCACTTACGAAGAATATAACCCATTTCTGACATTCAATATGATGTTAAAAGATGCATGCAAACAATGTGCGACCATTTCTAGTCTAATCTGACCTTTCTCCAACTCTGTGACACTTCAGAGGTCCTTGTGACACTCTAGAGGTAAGTGTTCAGCCCGACAGCATCAACCTTACATTGGTATAAATCGGCTTTGGCGTTACTACCATTTAGTTCCTAACCGATACGCTTGGCCCACCCATTTCGTCTTTCTGGCTGTCTAACTGGAAACCCAATGATGTCGATTGTAGACTGGTGGTTGTTCGACAGGTCTCCATAGATTTGACATTGTGGATCTCAGCTCTATGGGAAAACAATGCTTAAGCGGTTTGAATCGATGACCTAGTTTCACAGACTATTTTCTTGTAGAAACCAACCAAATACTCTAATTTTACCAAAAATAAGTCATTTTGAGTGGAAATAAAGTCAGAAATAGATTCAAAATGTCATTTTGTACATTGTTCATATTGCTACGGCAATATGGGTAATTCGAAACAGAGGCGGGAACCCTCCCCTTCCTACCCTCCTCCAACCTTCCCTCTCTCCCCTCCTCCCCCACTCTCTCCCCCCCTACCACCCCTTCTCTACGTCCCCCTCGCCTCCACTCTATCCAGACGGCGCCACCGACGCCCCCCCCCTTTCCTCTCCCCTCCTCCCCTGCAGGTGGCGGCACCGGCACCCACCGCTGGTGCCGCCGCTGGTCCCCTGCCCTCCCCACCTCACTTCCGCTCTCCTCTCACTCTGCCACTTCTCCACCACACGCCTCGCCACCAACACCTCTTTTCAACTCGCCTCCCGGCTGTCCTCCACCATCAACGAACACCAACCGTCACCATGCCGCCACGCAAGACAACCCGACGAACAGCAGACACCCCGGCCGCCACCGTGTCTGATGACGCCACACGCACACCACGCCAGCGGGGCAGACCACGCTCCGTCGTAGTTAAACCCAAAACCACGGCGGGCGAAACGACCGACGACGACATGTCTGCGGCCGAGCAGCTCACTATGCTCAGACAGTCTGTGACCGACTCAATACGCCAGCAAGCCGACCTGGCCAAAACCATGTCGGATAGGATCAAGGCACTGGAGACCCGCAAGACAGACAAGCGATCGCAGAGCAACTCGTCGGACGACAGACCCGTCCCCAAACGCAGGAAACGCGGCACCCCAGACCCAGACCAGTCTCCAACGCCACGTGCTCAGACCTCCCACGCACGTTCACCGAGATCACCCAGATCGCCGAGACCCATGCCTCGCAGCCAACGCACCCATAAGGATCGACGGAACAGGTCAGAATCCCAAGAGCGACCAAAACACAGGAGGTCGCGCCACGCACGGTGCGCCACCGCCACATCCTCGAGCGAAGACGACTACCACCAAAAGGATGTGATCGACGCCATCATCGGAACCAACCCAAACGGACGGAACGACAAAAGAGGTAGGACCCAACTCCTCCCCCACACGTACGTTATTAGGGACGAGCGCAAAGGCAAAGTGGGCCCTGGGGAGAGCACGTGGCACGAGTACCTGGCGGCCCTGTCACGAATGCGCAAAGACCCTAAAGTGCTCCGGTCATGGATAAAACCCATACTCAGCCACCAGGACGAGATGTTTGACATGGCCGCAGAGTGGAAGTGGGACACGTGCCTCGCCTGGTCGGAGAAGGTTTTCTCCATGATAGAAGACGGCCGCCTCCCTAAGGCCTGTCGCGACGAACAGGCAATTAAAGACCTACAGCGCGCAGCCTGCCTTGCAGGCATACGGAAAGAAGAGGAAAAGCGAGCCGCTAAGGCCGATCACACCACCAGACCCCTCCACTCATGCACTGATTAACAAACGACAGCCACGAACACTACACCCTACAGACGCCCAGAGTTTAACACTGAGACGGACGGGCGCCCATGCCACAAATGGAACTGGGGCACGGATTGTGGGTACACTGCATCCCACGGCACCGGGAGCGATCGACGCGCACATCTGTGCGCCTGGTGCGCTAACAAGTATAAAAAATCCAACCCACACAGAGAGCAAGAGTGCAACAACAAAAAGCGACAGACTGAGCGCAAAGCCGCGGCACTCGACACAGAAGACTCAGCGAGGGCGGATTTTTAGATAGCGGCCCTGGCGAGGCCGCAGAAAACGCCACCTCAGACGACGCACGAGACACCCCGCAGCCGACCCCACCTGCCCTGCGCCTCGTCTCCTCTACATGCAGGTTCGTCCCGTTAATCCCGCCCTGGGACCCAAAACCACACTCATACGGCACTGAGACCGAATCCGCCCACGCTGACCCGCCCACCGACCCCGCTCCCGCCAAAAACGCACCACGTGGCGTAACGGCCAGACCGGCCCAGACCGATGCTGAGATTCCCGCCAAAACAAGCTGGAGCAACTCAAAACACGCGTCACTGGACACCCCTAACCGCCGCCTCACGCCGGACGCAGACCGCCACCCCTCACCGCCAGATGTCGCCGCCTCCGACCCATCAGTCGGCACCCCCGACCCCGATGCCGCCACTAACGACACCGCTAATGGCCATTACGCTGCTCGCCTACCCGACACCGCCGCGGCACCCTGGACGGCCCCGTAAAGACCCCGCCCGCCTACCCGACACCGCACCCATAACCCGTCCTCAGACAGATGCCGCCCGGAACACACACCCCGGAAGCCCCCACCCGGAACCGGAAATCGGTAACTCCCCAGCCCCGACCAGCACACATACTCTCACCCCCACCCCCGCCAAAGCCCCCCAAACCCCCACCCTTCACCCCTACCCCCTCCTCTCACCCCTCCCGCCCCCCAACCCCAACGCCTTCCCACTGACCCTCCCCCACACACCCCCACCGCCACCACCACCCGTGTCCGGCCACGCACACGGTCCAACACCCGATAACGCCCACACACCTCCATCACCACAGATGTTGTCGTGCGATACGAGCCGACTGATGCCACCATAGCATGCGTCCAACCCGCCACCGCCAGCCAACCCACAGCCCCCACAGACGACGACGAACTCGACCCGGCCGCGGCACCAGACGCCCTACTCACCTACCATGACCGGGCACACGCCAGTGAAGACATCGACGACATAACCGACGATCAAGTCGACTCCCCTTCCCCCCCCTACAACCCCCCTCACACCCCCTCTCCTACAAGACTACCCTACACAACATATGGCCCACCACCGTTCCCGCCGCATGGGGGCATGAAGTATACAGGCACATATTCAACCAAGTCCGGGCGACTGCCCTCCCTAACCACGTAGCAGCACGCATACCGGTGCCATCCGACCTCAACATCGACCGATGGAGGGCACTCCTCGCCGGCTACCACGATGCCGAGTTACTCGACTTCCTCGAGTTCGGGTGGCCGGTCGACTACACTGCCGACGCCCCCCCCCGTCCCGTCGACCGCCAACCACCGCGAGGACCCTGACCACCTGCAATGGATCCGCAAGTACGTCAAGGACGAGGCGTCCAAGGGCGCACTCCTCGGGCCTTTCCGCCAACCTCCCTTCGCCCCTTGGGCCCAGACGAGCCCGATGATGACCCGACCCAAGAAGAATACCGTCGAGCGCCGGGTCATCGTCGACCTCAGCTACCCAAGGGGCGCCAGCGTTAACGCCGGCATACGCAAAGGACACTATCAAGGGAGGCCCACCACCTACACCCTCCCCAACATAAACAACCTCACCGACGAAGTCACCCGCCTCGGGCAAGGCGCATATATATGGACGATCGACCTCGCCCGCGCATACAGACAGCTCAGGACATGCCCCCTGTCTGTCCCCCTCCTAGGAATAACAATCGACGGCGACACCTACTACGACATCGCCCCCCCTTCGGGTGCCGCACCTCCTCCATGGCCTGCGCCCGCACTACGAATGCGGTCACATACCTGCTACGCCGGAAGGGCCACTTCGTCCTCTGTTACCTGGACGACTTCGTCGGGTCTGCCGCCACTGAATACGATGCCACCCTCGCCTACCTCGACGCGATCCACCTCGCCGCAGACCTGGGCCTGGCACTCTCCCCACACAAGTGCATCCCCCCCACCCAGTGCGTCGAGTGGCTCGGGTTTGAGGTGGACACGGTCGACATGATCGACCGGATCCCCCCGGCCAAGCTCGACGAAGTCGTCGCCGAATGCGCCGCCTGGGCACCCACAACAAAGGCTTCCAGGAAGGACCTCCAACGCCTAGTTGGGAGGCTCCAACATATTGCAAAATGCGTCAGACCCGCCAGGCGCTTCATGAACAGGATCCTCAACGCCCTCAGAAGTGCACCTTACACCGGAAAGCACACCATTACCGCCGAAATGACCAAGGACATACTATGGTTCAGGCAGTATGCCCATGCCTCCAACGCCGTTGTCCTCCTCCGCCCACCACCCAAGCACGAATGGGTGATCGAGTGCGACTCTTCCCTCCTCGCCGGCGGAGCGCACTCCCCCGCAGGCTACATGACTGAAGAATACCAGCCAGGCTTCCTGGCCGACGGACACAACATTGCCCAGCTCGAGGCTATAAACCTGGTCGTCGCCCTCCACGCACTCACCCCCCCCCAAACCCCCAAGACTATGCCGTTGTGATCAACACCGACAACCAGGCCTCCCAGATCGTCCTCGACTCCGGTGCCGGGAGGGATCCAACCCTCTGTGCCTGTGCACGGGCGATCTGGCGATTCGCTGCACTTAACTCTTGCGAAATCCAGGTCATCCACAAGCCAGGTGCCGAGATAGCCTTCGCAGACGCCCTCAGCAGGGCCCCCTTCGACCATGCTGCAAGACTCAGAGCCAACCGCTTTGTCGACGACATGGGCCTCACCCGCATACGGGCTCACCACGACTCCTCCCTAGTCACCGATGACGACTAGCCTGGAAGAGACACTAATTTGCCTCTCTCTTCCAGGCACACACCAGGACCACCAGGACGTCATCCACCTGTTCCGCGCCGGGCTCGCCCACGGGACATGGCGGAATAAGCATCGACAAGTCACCACCTACCTCGAGCACGCCCGCAGCCGTGACTACAACCCACTCCGGCCGACCCAGATAGATCTGGCCTCCTACCTCGCTCACCTCTCCACTTCACTCAGGTCACCCGGGGCAATCATGAACCACCTCAGCGCGGCCAAGACCTGGGTGAGGCTTAACGACGGAAAGACCCGCAGCTTCGAGACCTATCTGGTATCCATCGTCAAGCGTGGCATCATACGGACCTCATCCCACTGCCCACGGCAGGCTCCACCCCTCACCGTCCCTCCCCTCCTCGGGGTCGTCCGCTACCTTCTACGGGCTGGGCCACGCTCCCGAGTCCTCACATCCGCCATACTCCTCGGATTCTTCTCCCTCCTCAGGCAAGGAAACCTTCTCGTCACCGGCCGGCCCCACGACCCAGGCCACACCATCCGACATAAGGACATCGTCGACTTAGGGACCCACATCACCATCAACGTCCGGTCGACCAAGACCTCAGTCTCCCGCTCGGACCGCTTCTCCATCACGATACCAGCCATACCCGCCTCCGTGTGCTGCCCTGTGAGGGCCTGGCGTCGATACGACACCAGCATCCGGGTGTCGCCCTCTTCGCCAGCCTTCCTCACCCCTCAGCGGTCTCCCCTCACCATCTCGACTCTCACCACCGCGCTTCGCGCTGCACTCCGCGACATTGGATGCCCTGACCATCGGGCTTATACCCTCCACAGCCTCCGTCGAGGGGCTGCACAGGCCTGCGCGGCCGCAGGTGCACCTATCCAAGACGTCCAAGACCTCGGACACTGGCGATCGTCGGCCGTACACCAATACGTACCGGCCCGCTCCTTCACCGCGGCAACCCGGGCCCTCTCCACTTTATTTGGTTGAGGTCCGGGTCACCCAGAGACTTCATTCTTGCCTACCTTGATTATCGACTCATTAACCTACCCTCACTCTCGACTTATCTACCTGAACACTTGACCCAACGCATTATTACTTATTGACACTTCACCTATCATTGAACCTGATTGATTTACCTACACTCATTACTGTACTCAACCATGACCTTCCTAATTGATTACCTTGATCATTGATTATTGACTTACTACTTGACATTGATTACTACCTTCACTTCACCCTTACTCTGATTAAAAACTCCACATTATGTACTTCCGCCTCGTGTTTTGAATTGTTCATATTGCTACGGCAATATGGGTAATTCGAAACAGAGGCGGGAACCCTCCCCTTCCTACCCTCCTCCAACCTTCCCTCTCTCCCCTCCTCCCCCCTCCTCCCCCCCTACCACCCCTTCTCTATGTCCCCCTCGCCTCCACTCTATCCAGACGGCGCCACCGACGCCCCCCCTTTCCTCTCCCCTCCTCCCCTGCAGCTGGCGGCACCGGCACCCACCGCTGGTGCTGCCGCTGGTCCCCTGCCCTCCCCACCTCACTTCCGCTCTCCTCTCACTCTGCCACTTCTCCACCACATGCCTCGCCACCAACACCTCTTTTCACCAGCCCACCCGACCCCACATATCATAAGGGTTGAGGTCCGGGTCACCCAGAGACTTCATTCTTGCCTACCTTGATTATCGACTCATTAACCTACCCTCACTCTCGACTTATCTACCTGAACACTTGACCCAATGCATTATTACTTATTGACACTTCACCTATCATTGAACCTGATTGATTTACCTACACTCATTACTGTACTCAACCATGACCTTCCTAATTGATTACCTTGATCATTGATTATTGACTTACTACTTGACATTGATTACTACCTTCACTTCACCCTTACTCTGATTAAAAACTCCACATTATGTACTTCCGCCTCGTGTTTTGAATTACGTACAAGTATCTAACTTCAAATATCAGTTGTAACAAAAATATCACGAATGACAGAAAGCTGTATACCCACAGCATATACTCAGCATCAAAAGGTAAACAAAGCAATGACAGCGGTTCGCTTAGAACTTTGAAATTACAATGGCTCCGTCTATATTATTAAATAATAATAGATTTCTAGCTTTTAGCTGCAGTTTTACATGCTGTTGCGGTCTCCATACACTTACTTCATCGGTTGCCGTCGTTTCGTCATGTTAAATGTAGATTATTGCTTCGATTTAATTATATATGCCAGTGTTCTCCTATGAACTACTGCATTCACGTTGCGATATTGAAGATATTGATCCAATCTTGTAGGGTCGCTATCGATCTTGGTCATCATATTCGCAGAAAGTTTCACCTTTCTTCGCATTAACATATACCTGAGTTTTATTCAGTCAAGTCTATTTGAATAATACATTTCCTCAAGTATTTTTCTTTCAACTCTCAAATCTATCCACATAGATTATAGCATAACAATATGTATTTTCCAGCTCAAGGACAATTAATTAGATCCATAGATTAATATCAACGATGTCAATCACAGCATAAAGTTAATAAATTATATGACAATAAATGGCAATATTCGACACATTTTTATGTTCATGAATTTTCAAATGAACCAACATTTTATGAATAAATGGTAAGTTTTAACACATTTTTATGTCCATGAATTTCAAATGAACCGACATTTCATGAATAAATAGCAATATTCCACACATTTTTATGTCCATGAATTTTCAAATGAACCAACCTTTCATTAATAAATGGCAATATTTCACACATTGTTATGTCCATGAATACTACTGTATATTACTATCGGTCAACAGCTCTGTAGTCTAATATAGCAGTTTTGTCAAGTACCTCTGCCACTTTGGATTTCCACCGCTGTGTATAACTTACAGCGTCATCAAAGGCCGGTTGCTCTCATACCATGTCTATGTGGTGTGGGAGGTTAAAAATCGCTTGGGTCGGTAAAAGTGTAGGCTCGGGCTTTCTATCGACAAACTGTCTAATGGTGAAAACAAGTCTATTCAGACTTATCCATGATATGCAGAATAAATCTTCAATCAATAGAGCTTTGTAGTTTTGTGGTAGTTTAATAGTTTGTAGATGAGTTGTTCTGTATGAATAACTTAGGAAGGACAAATTATTATCAGCTTTTAGCTGAGCTGTCCTCACAGACTCGCTTTTGTAAAGTGATTTAGGATATCAAGAACAAATTTCATCAACTTTTTAGCTGAGCTGTCCTCACAGACTTGCTTTTGTAAAGTGATTAAGGATATCAAGAACAAATTTCATCAACATTTTAGCTGAGCTGTCCTCACAGACTCGCTTTTGTAAAGTGTTTAAGAAAAAATCCTTCTATTCATTTGAGCTGAGCTCCCAACAGACACTCGCTTTTGTAAAAATGATTAGAGTTCATTCAATGCCCTAGGCATTACCTATGCCTCTCCAGGCATTATCTCTGTAAAAAGCAGTGGAAATAACCTCATGCAATCGCCTAGTGAACAATAGAGAAAGAAAAAGAGGAATCTTTCTGATCATTTGAGCTGAGCTCCCAACAGACCTCGCTTTTGAAAAAATGATTAAGACTTTTTCCTGCCCTAGGCATTACCTATGCCTCCCCAGGCATTATCTATTGCCATCGCAGTGCGAAAAGAGTATTTCTGAAAAATTGTATGTCCAGGTCTGGACGTTGGCAAAAATACCTATACGTTAGATCAATTCAATCCAATTATGTAACACTCGACTGACTGGCCTGGATTATAGGGAAACAGACTTGTCGTTTGGTTTTAATGATCTATATCGTACTACTCTCTGCCTCGGCAAGAGTACCTACACGTTCGATCAATTCAATCCAATTACGTAACGATCCAGTGTCTGGCCCGGATTATAGGGAAACAGACTTGTCATTTGCTTTTAATGATTTACAGCATATCTATTCTCTGCCTGTGCTTAACCTGTAAGTTTTTTCAAAACTATATATTATTTTATTATTATATTTATTTTTATTAAATAAATAATTTGTTTCAATATATATTATATTATTATTATATTTATTAAGTAATATCATTATATACAATAATTCTTTATAGAAATGGAAAGTGATTTACGAAAATTAACTTAATTAGTATTTTATTTCATTTTTATATATTTGTTATGCTTTGTAATACATATAGTAATATAGAATAGATTCTCTAGGTATCATAGTTATTTTATTTCATGTTTCTGAGTGTCATAGGTATTTAGTTATGCATTTCAAACAATATAAACATATGTATGGAACTCTATCATAGTTCCAACCGATGAATTCATGCCCACTCCGATCTTTTGTCATCCACAACAAAAAGAATCCTATCATGACAAAACTCTCATGTTTCAATTCCACAACCGGCGAATTAACTGTAAATTCAGCTTCAGTCAAGCTCGACGAAAACTGTAGTTGCTTCGCGAGTGTGGTCATCGACATTCGATAAGAATAGACTCCCGCGCTGAGCGTCTGGTTATTTATAGATGGTTATCGTATACTCGCGAAAAATTTACCCCTTCCAGAATAGAAGAACTGTATCTGTTATTCGCATTCACTTTTCACCAAGTGAGTACGATGAGTATCAAAAGAGTAAATAGATTAGTAGTCTGAAATAAATTTTCAGGATTGAGAAATTACTATGATTATTACGGTAATGCATGAATCAAGGCACTGTGCCATGTGGTCTTGGTCCTCCATGCATCTGCCAAGTAAGATTTTTGGAACTAGAAAAGTTAATACATACTCAATGCTGTCTCTCAAGCACTAGCATGCAACATCTTTGATTTCTTGCATTCGTATCCGCATCCAGAGTTTCACTTCTCCACCTGCTTAGTCTACCCCGAAAACAAATCCAGAGCCCCTAAGTATAAACAGAACTACATGGTGTACAGGTTTAACAAACCCAGATCATTTCCATCATTACTGTGACAGTTCAGAGGTTTTCCAGTAGATAAACAAGTTTCAGCTCGATCAGCGGACCACAACCTCGTGTCTGCCATGTTATGTAATATGCCAAGTACACACCTGTCCTAGACCTGGCTACAAACAATTAACCTAGATAAATAGAAAGTCAATGGGAAAAGAATTCATCTGTTAATTGTTAGTGTGACATCACGTTCACCACCGGTGTACGTTTTACCGTCTATGTCACGATAGAATAACAAGATTTATTTGGTACATGGATGTACACGACAATGTCTATACAACTCCGTCCATGTTTATACCATTTCTCCATTTTATACAAATCTTCCATCCTGAAATGTAAGTAGAAGCATCAGTAAGCAAAAATGTCAATATTTTTACTATAGTAATGCTACAGTGGAATCTATCCCATCTCTAACATGCCTGTAACTCCATTGAATTAGTAATGTTATTAGTGCCGCAACTTACGTTACTATGCGCAAACCATGACACAAGTTTAGTTAGGAACATAAACATTTCTTATGATTAAACTTCGTAAACCCTGTTGATCAGTTCGAAAGCTGTTGACTTGCACTATTTTTAGTTCATGCTTCGTATTAGCGCAATGGTTAGGTATGGTGCAATCATTCCCAATTAGTGGCGCCGAACAAAGAATTTTACGTTCTGGCAGAGCCGAAGCACTCTGCTGTCCGCACTCCGTGGCGTTCTTTTTTGTGATTGGTCAATTTTGTGGATTACAGTACAACTAGCAACAAGTGCTTCTGGTCTACGTGCCTGATGACGCGTAAAAGCTCCAGTACCAATATCACGAGAATGTATTACTTTAGGTTTTTGTTTTGTTTTATCAACCAAAAATACATTAGTTTATTTATCCTGGCCAGAAACAATTGGATCGAATGGCAAAAGTTCCCTACTAGCTTTTAACCTGTCCGTACGAGTTAATCTAGTTGCCAAATCATCCCAATTCATTTTAGAATCAACTATTCAAACCTTTTCTCGATTAACAATTTTTTTATCGTTCTTAGGCCCTACATGTTCACTACTGAACCCCGTGATCTAACTACTATGTATCCTGGATCATATTTTCGCTCTAAAGTTCCAGATTCATTCACTATAGCCGTGTTCACACCCACAACTTTAGGCCGAACTAGATAAGGCGAACTAGATGAGGCGAACTAGTGTCGTGTCCACACACGGAGCGGTTTAAGGCGGAAATCGATATCTGCGCATGAGCAAGTCCAAACTAACCAGCGCCAGTTTCAGTTAGTCGACGTCACCACGAGAGAGTGTGGGTTCGACCTAGATATGTATTAACTGAATCGCATTGTTTTGGAACGGTCAAAACTTATGCTGGGCAGTGAAACTCTACAAATAAATGATGAAAAAAATATCTGTGCACCTCTAGCCGGTTCATAGACCAAATTAAATTATATAGTGTGATGTGCTTAATCCACTTCAGGTAAACCGCTACCGTCCACACAAGCAAGATGGGCCGACTCAAGCTAATTCGCTTCATTTAAACCACCTCGCGAGGCGAACTAGATGAGGCGAACTAGATGAGGCGAACTAGATGAGGCGACTCAGCCCTAATCCGCCTCAGCGTCCGGTTCACACTGCCAATGTGAGCCGACCTAGATAAGGCGCACTATATGAGGCGACTTAACGCCCAGGTGTGAACACGGCTTATGATACCACATCATCTAAATAAATCAAACAACATTTTCTCCAAAACTCTGAGAAAATAACATTCATCATTCTTTGGAAAACAGCTGGTGCATTAGTTAATTCAAATTGCATGTGTTTAAATTGAAAGAGTCTAATATGCATATTAATAGCTGTTTTAGGTCTACTTTCCTCGTCTACCATTACTTGCCAATAACCAGATTTTAGGTCTATAGTGGTAACAATTTTAGCTCCATGAAGTTGATCAAAAATATCCTGTATCCTGGGAAGAGGATAAGGATCTTTAGTTGTCACTGCATTTAGCTTATGATAGTCCCCACAAAGACAAATTGTACCGTCCTTTTTCGGCACTATAGTGACTGGTGAAGCCCAAGGACTACAACTTGCCTCAATAATATCATCTTCAAGCATTCTATCTAACTCTCTTTCTACAAGATGTCTTCTACTCAAAGGTAGAAGGTTACTCATGCTTTCATTGGTTCACACCTGGATTATTGTAATGCTCTCTTGTATGGTCTGCCGCTGTCAAGTATTTCAAAACTGCAAAGTATACAGAATGCGGCTGCCAGGTTGTTGACGGGTACAAAGAAATTTGATCACATCACTCCTGTGCTGAAATCATTACACTGGCTCCCTGTGGAGAAGAGAATTGATTTCAAGGTGCTGCTTCTTGTATATCATGCCTTGCATGATCAGGCTCCAGAATATATGAGAGATATGCTCCAGCAGAGAACAAATGTTCGAACACTACGCTCCACAGCCTTGGAGCAGACTCAAAGGCTTTGGGGATCATTGCTTTAGTATTGCTGCCCTGAGACTGTGGAATGCTCTGCCAGGATATATCACTGATTGTAAATCTGTTGGTGCTTTTAAAAAAGGTCGTAAGACACATTTGTTTAAATCTGCTTTTAACTAGGTGAAATTTATTTTCCTGTATATTTGTTTGTTATGTAAAGCGCCTGATAACGGCTTGCTGGAACGGGCGCTATATAAATGTTTTATTATTATTATTATCTGAACCAGAGGATTTAGAACTTCTGTGAGAAGAGAAAGACTTGGAAAGATAGTAAGAAGTACCATTTAGACTATCTATTTGCTCACAAATAGGTAAATTCCCAGGACGTGATTTTGCACATCTCTGCTGCCTAATAACAGACCTATCACTGAGAATAGAAATTTTGAAGGCTTCTTCAAGAGTTTTTGGTCGGTTTGTCTCTACACACCACATGGTATTATCATGAAGTAAGGAGTCAAGAAATCTCGAAAGAAGTATCTTGAAGGTATCAGTGCCAAAAACTGTGGTTGGAAGATCCCAACCTTTTGCTGCAGCAGTCTTAAACCGCTGACAGTATGCAGCTACTGTTTCCCCTTCTTCTTGCTTCATAGCCACCACTACCCCATTTAAATGACTACGTTCATCTGCTGTCAAAAGTGTAGATGCCATCACTTCCTGAATTTCCTTGAAGCGGTGAAAAGAACCTCATGCAGCGTTCCTGTTGCATTTGACAAAGCAAAGCGAATAATGTCTAGGTCTGAAACATCTGCAAGAGTCCCGATATGTTCGATCAAATCAATCCAATTACGTAACACCCCTCTGTCTGACCCGTCTAGTAGGGGAACAGACTTGCAGTACGCTTTTATTGATCTATTTTGAACCTCTCTCTGTCTATGCTCAACCTGTAATAGTTCACGTGCCTCTCTACGTTCTTCTCTATCCTCCCGGAATTCTGTCCTGTCCTTAAGATCAGATAAACGGTCCTCATTTTCCTCTTTAAGAATGTCTAGCCTAAGTGCCATAAATTTAGACCACGCTTCTAATGCTCCCTTTTCAGCAGAATAATTCCCAGTGTCCACTGACCTTGAAACCAATGTTGAAACTCATCACGCAACCGTGCCTCCTTTGCGTGTGTGAACGTCATCTTCAAGCTGCTGTTGTATGCGGTGGTAGAAAAGATTTAGTAGAATTGAATCCAAGTATAGATACGTCTGTAAATAGAAGAATTAGTAAAAAAAACAATGTAGTGTATTACTATGCTCCCCCATCTGTGTCAAGGTTAAAGAAAAGCCAAAAGTGGTGCTGCAAAAAAAGAAATTTTAGTGGCGACGTGAGTCTTCAATGACGGCACGTTACAGACATACCATCAATAAAGTCTAGGAGACCTTCCAAAATAGTAGTATTGTCGACAAACCAAATTCCGAATAACTTTCAAACTCCAACAGAGCCGAGAAATAGCAGAAAAAACACTATGTACACAGCACACCAAAAGCATTGACTAGTAAGTTCTATCCGTTTAAATCAACACCGTGTGACAAATAACCATCGTAGTCACTAACCGTCGTGTCAATAACTGTCATGGTCACCAGTTTTGTAAAGTCCAATGCTCGAATCTGTGGCTGTGTAGGCAGGCTATGGTGAAATCAATACAGACAAAGAGAAAGGAAGAGTATAAAATGCAAAGAAGAGAGAGTCCAGCCCTCTGGTTTATTATTTATATGGTTACATGGGTTCATTGTAGAGTATCACCCCACCCCTTTCCCCCAATGGGAAACAAGCATTCTTGGCCCTACCAATAGGGATCCAGCATTCCTGGTCCCCATGGATACCAGTGGTCTTCCCACCACCACAAGCTGTATGGCCCATGACCACCACCAACCTTGACCTTTGAGTGTGGTGATCCCTATCCCAGCAGAGGGGATAGGCCCTGAGTGCACTCACACCCAGACCTGCCAGCACCACTATGTCTATTTACATCCCACTCAGGCACCAAGAACCCATACATATATATATACATACATGCACCTGGTGACGTACACCGATCAGTAATAGAACATTTGCATTCCCCCATGCCGAATATCAGAATATTTTACAACATACTCCGCCCCTCCACTTTCGGAATATTTTACACATAGTTTGATTCAACATACCCAAATTAGATACTGGAGCACTCATTGGTTGTAATGCTTCCACCTCTCACTTCCCTGTCTCCCCGACCCCCCTTATAATCCCGGCCGTTGCTGCCTCCAGACATTCCGCCTCCTGCTGCCTCCTGCTCCACCTCTCGTCTGGTGAGGCCCGGGTAACCCACCGTACCCTCGGGCACCGCGTTCTGCAAAGCATCCTGGGACGCCTTAATCATGTCGGCATACCGCCTCCTGCTGCCTCCTGCTGCACGTCTCATCTTTCTTCAGCTGCCGGCCACCCCGCCCCACCTCCCGCGACAGCCCCCGCTGCACTGTCTGGGGCCTACGTCTACCCCCCGCCGCCCACGTCAGCGTATCCTCCACAGACGCTCACTGCCCTTCACCTCAGATCGTCAACCATCAGCGACGACGATGACCAGCCGTCAGGCCTCGACACTTACTTGGCCACCACCCCCCGGACCTAATCACCCACCCATGCCCACACGCTAGTCGTCGCGGACGACCTCGGGGAACCCCTGGCGATGTGGTCACAGCTTCCGCGCACGCTTCCCAAACATCCATGAACTCGAGGCAGTCAACGTCGTGGTCGCCCTCCGGGCCCTCCTCCCTAATGACATCACAGGCACCACAGTGGTGGTCAACACCGACAACATGGCCTCGGCCATGGCGCTGGAGTCTGGCCGTGCCCGCGACCCTACCTTTGGGACCTGCACCCAAGAGCTCTGGCTCCTCGCAGCAAGCAACTCCTTCACCCTCTCCATCGTCCACAAGCCCGGTGCCTCCCTCGTCCTGGCCGACGCCCTCAATCGGGCCCACCTCCCCGGCCCCTGGGCCGAGGTAGCCCGCGCTGAGGTGGCTCGCCTCGGTCTAGCCCATCTCGATCCCTGACATGATGACTTCCCCTTCAACCCGGGTCTCTAAATTCCAGGTTTCTGCCCTGCCGAGGTTGCCCTGCTGGAGCCCTTCGAGCCCTCTCCTCTATTTTGGTGGAGGGCTCTTCCGAGCTCTCTTCCCCCTAGCCTCTCTCTCGGACATTTATTTCCCTCTCTTCACTCTATAACCTGTTCCCCCCCTTTGTGTTGTGAGGTATGCCTGATTTGTGACTGTTTTGAGCAATATTGTTCTCTTCTTGTATAAACATTTTGTTCTTCCTGTAATAAAGTGTTTTCTTCCACCCCTGCCCCCTCATTCTTCTTCCATTACGTATCAGTCGTAATGCTTGCATTGCAGTTGATTCACGGTGGGAGAAGATGCCCCCTCCCTCTTTTTTGCTGTCGCTGACACCTCATGGCTCACACCCCTGCCCTGACATCTGACTGATTCTGCTCCCCCCCCCCCAACCTCTCACTTTCCCTCTGCTGGCCCCTGGGGCTTTCTCGCCGTCACTGCCTCCAGCCATTCCGCTTCCTGCTGCCTCCTACTCCACCTCTCCTCTTTCCACCCACCACCCTACTTTTCTCTTGTCTTCCCCCTAAGGTGGAGGGCTCCTCCGGGCTCTCTCCCCCCTAGCCTCTCTCTCGGACATTCATTTCCCCTCACTTCGCTCTATAACCTGTTACCCTTTTTGCGTTGTGAGTTATGCCTGATTTGTGACTGTTTTGAGTGATATTGTTCTCTTCTTGTATAAACATTTTGTTCTTCCTGTAATAAAGTGTTTTCTTCCAACCCTGCCTCCTTGTTCTTCTTCCGTTGCGTATCAAAGCTGCATAGTCCGATAAAATTCTTAAAAGCATCAATTTTTTTAAACAAAAACAATTTAGATTTGGTTCTATATATCCAACTTAAATTCTGGTTCACTTCAGCATTTGTTGCTGCATACAAGGGGAAACTGAGCTAATTGAATAGAATGTTACTGTAGAAGCCTATATGGTGTTAGGGTTTTGATGTGCTTGCCAAAATTAATTTGGCATGTTTGTACTTCAAATATCAAAAAGGTTAACCATATAAAGTAAAAGTTACTTCTAACTGAAGAAGGTAGATTATAACAATCAAATTAATATATTTATCTAGAAAAAAAAAGACAAACCCTTAAAAGCATCGGATTATGCAACTTTAAGTTTAAGCCTTTGTCGCTGCATAAAAGACAGTATTAAATCAATTTAATGGAGGTTTTTATGTGCATGCAAAAATTAATTTAGGGCATTTGCACTTTAAATAACTGCAAAATTAGGCATTTAAAATAAAGTTACTTCAAACTAAAGTAAGCTAAATTATAATGATCAAGCAAATATAAAAAGCAAACTCAAAACCATCGGATTGGGGATGTTGATTTCAACATCGGTAATTTAACCCGCAAGAAAAAGTACATACTTAATATGGAGGCGACTACTGGCGCCATCTATAACGTCTTGCTTAATAATAAATGCTCCGATGGTGGCGCCATCTTCTGTAATTTTGCATAACAAGATGCGACCCAGTTTCATTATAGCCACTTCGACCAGACCCTTTCTATCGATAGGACGTGTTCTCTCCTTGGATTTGAATTCAACAAAAAATGACGGTCGGCAAGCATACACGATTTAAAGGTCGAGACGAAAGGCTCTGGAACGACAAGATCTAATTCCTAAAGCATTAAGGTAGGACGAAGTCAATCTATATTCGTTTAATCTACCAAATAACTGCCCGTGTTGGTTGAACAAAAGACCGGTGCGAGCTCCTTGGAGAGACGACAACATATCAACTACGACACGAAACTGGGCTACGGGTGTCGGATTGACCGTGGCCTGGCTACACTTCAGAAACGGATGGCCGATGTCAATGATGGCTCGATGCTTGGATGGCTCACTTTTAAAAACGCCGAGTGTCGTGGTCGGGCTCCACTCACGCCACGTGGAGGCGGCCATGACAGCATCCTCGTGTTGGTCGAACAAAGGATCGGTGCGAGCTACGGTGCCACATCAACACACGGATGTGAGACAAGTCACTATGGACGTTGGATTAACTGCGGCCTGGCTACGTTGCAGAAACGGATGGACGATATCAATGACCGGATCAATACTCGGATCGATCAGCTTCAGAAAAGTGCTGAGTATCGAAGGTCGAGGTCTACTACGCCGTGAAAAAGGGCTCGTGATGTCACGCCACGTGGAGGCGGCCATGACAGCATGCTCGATTTCTCGCAAACATGATGGCGGTCTTCCTCGTCTTAGGAGGGCCGACCATGTTACCTACGACACACATCAAGACTGCATTAATAAGGGATGCAAAAGGTCTGCATAACACTCTGGCTCATTGTCTCATTGCCGCTATTCTAACAACCATAGGCGCACGCACAACGAGGAGTTATCAATACGAACTACATATGAAAAACGGTGTGACAAAACCAACAATTAGGCACATAGTGACGCCATCTGGCCTTATCCTTAATAACAACTTGACTACCATCCTGCTCCTAATCTTGCCAACACGGGTGGCCACAGCCACAGAAAAATTCCATTCATTCAACGGTGTGTTGTGATATTCGCCAGACGGTTTCATATCGTCATTATACCCATACAAAAGCTACACTCTATATTGACACTGCTATATACCACACATGCAACCGATGTTCGTTATACGCTTGATAACAAGGTGACGTTCATCTACCACCCTATGCGAGAGTGATATGCCATCATAATAATACTCTAAATTGACTCTCACCAACAGATAGTGCCGTGTGAGGCGGCCATGATACTGTCCAAATCTATCACGACAGATGGCCAATTGCTCCCGCCAACATGGCCTCATATAACAATCAAAGGCACGCAACGTATATGTTTGGCTTGCTCCTACTCTCACCAACAGGCGGGTGGCCATAGCAACAAAGCATGCGTTATAATCCTCCCGTCCCCTGTTGTTTGTACTCGTAGAACCAAGTGACACAGGCTTATGTATACATAGCCACACTAAAGTAACGAGTATAACAACCTCCTACACGGAACCTGAATTCATCTACAGATGATGTTCATGTCCAGATTTCGTACTCGCCAGACAAAAGTTATCAGTAACCAGAGTGCATGTGAACTACACCCAGATCTTGTCTGCCGGCTGTGATAGCGACCGTCTAGACATTGTCTAGACGCAAAGTCTCACGGACTGCTGACATCACCATGACCTTGAGGTCGGGCAGTGCATGGGATCTGATTACTGACATGAAACCGCGAAGCATTCTTCATCCGTCTGTGACATCATAAATCGTCTTTACACCCATAAGGATGATTTTTCACTGCCTGCATGATTGGCACTGCCATATACACCCATACGGATGATGTTCATATCGCTTAAATAGGCCACGATGCCTTATCGCCATGTGCTCCTCTAACAACTTAAGGTGCACCCACACTAAGCAGTCATAGATAGGCCCCAACATGGGAAAGCTATCTCATTACTGACATTGCCATATCAGGCCCGCATATCAAAGAGCTTGTGCTTGGGCTGGTCCTACTCAGTCACCAAACGGACAAATGGCCATAGCCACAACTAAAATCGACCGAGAATAACTGCTCGTATTGGTTAAATATCTGGCCTTACCATGTCCTAACATCCTGACAATTTCTTCTCAATACTGTGCTTGTCAACACATGGTGGCCATCCATCAAATAGCTAGGAACTGGGCCATGAGGCCGCCATCTTCAACTTGGCGATCATATAACAACAAAGGCACATGCCAGCATATCATCGCAAGCATCATCGCATCATCGGAGGACCTCGCCGAAGGTCGGGTGGTTCGATACATTGCAAGGTGTATGTGCACAACTACTAACCACCATCACCCACAACCACATATTATAACCTGGGATTCGACTGCATTATTTTGCCTCTCTTCCCAGGTTATCCACAAAACGACACCGGTGCCTCCGACACCCATAGCGGCCGGCCTCCCGACTGTACATGGACAATAAGGTACTGCAGAGCAATCTGTTCACGACATCCGGTGGCCTTCATGGTCACTCAAGTCACGCGAGGATCTGAGGCTAACTCCTGGGCATCAATGCCCGTGTCGTCATTCAAGACACCATTCAACTCATCGTCTCCCAGAGACATCGCGCTCAGCGATTCTGCTTCGCCTTCTGACCAGCACCTGCCTGGGGGCGAGTACGTGTCCGGGACACCACATTGGCACGACGGACGGCCTCTTCACTCATGTGGGCACCACTCACATGTTCGTGGATTAATCTCAATCATAACATTAGCCCTACCCGTGGAGGGCCTCCTGGCACCCGGTGCTTTCAATCATAAGACTAGCCCTGTCCCTGGTGGGCCACTTAGCACCCGGTGCTATAACGCTACTCACCATGTCTTCAACTCTCCATACTTCTGCCTCCAAGGCACATCGAGGTGGGACGTAAGACGACTGGTCACGAGGACCTCTGCTGTTGTCAACATGCAGCTTCCACTCTCGGCTTCCAGGCACTTGAGTTATACTTTTTGGCTACGTGCCTGAAATCCTCAAATCTTAATAAATCAAACATCTGATGACTTTAATCAGGTTGGAGAGCTTACCTCGTTTGAGCTACGATGGTTAAAGTACCTAATTTGAGCCCCGGTTCAATTTCGAAGGTCGAATTTCATATAAGATTAATGTGAAGGTTCACAAATATGGTTGTGGAACACTGAGTTTTGGGTTGTTTTCATATTAGAATACATCACTAGAAAGCAAAAAATTATATCTAATTTCCTGAATATTCATAGGACATTTAGTTGGGACCGGATCGAGTAAATTAACAGTGAATATTAGGAAATAATTCAGTAGTTACAACACATGTCTACAGGACAGAACTGCCCATGGTAGTACTGTGTTGGTATAGCCATAAATCCTAAACAATAGAGGAAACTCCAGTCAACCATGGGGGTATATGCTGGTCTGTGGCCCACTCATATACTTCCACTTGCCACTGGGGGAGTTCCTGTGGGGACTGTTGTACATCATTTAGATATATTTTTTGCATACCAATATATATATGCATAATAAATAATTAACTGTGATTATGCATATGATGCATTACCAGCACAAATATGGCTTGTCTTGCTGGTACAACATTAAGAAAAACCTACCTTAAATATTATTGTATTTGATTTATTTTATTGTTGGTTATCACTTTTTATTTCTATTCATATTATTTAAGGGAATACCGGTGCTGGGAGGCCTGGTGACGGGAGGCCGAGAGTCCTGGCGCCGGGAGGCCGAGAGTCCCGGCGCCGGGAGGCCGAGAGTCCCGGCGCCGGGAGGCCGAGAGTCCCGGCGCCGGGAGGCCGAGAGTCCCGGCGCCGGGAGGCCGAGAGTCCCGGCGCCGGGAGGCCGAGAGTCCCGGCGCCGGGAGGCCGAGAGTCCCGGCGCCGGGAGGCCGAGAGTCCCGGCGGCGGGAGGCCGAGAGTCCCGGCGCCGGGAGGCCGAGAGTCCCGGCGCCGGGAGGCCGAGAGTCCCGGCGCCGGCAGGCCGAGAGTCCCGGCGCCGGCAGGCCGAGAGTCCCGGCGCCGGCAGGCCGAGAGTCCCGTCGCCATCAGGCCGAGAGTCATGGTGCCATCATTATTATTACCTTATTATTTTAATTATTATTGGAATTATTTTTTTATTTTCATATACATGTATATACATATATAATATATATGTACATATATATTACATATACATACATACATATATATACATCTACATATATATACATATGCAGACATATATGCATGACTCTATATATATATATGCATATAAATACATATTGTATTTAGAGATGACTGCATCACATATCTTAGAGTGATACTCCATTTGTCACTGCTAAGTTAATCCATATGTAGTCTGTGTCACTATCAGACTTATTGCAACAATGCAAGAGGCCTAACCTCTGACACTTTCACACTCAGATTTTAACCAAACACTGCCATTACCCTAAATAATATTCCATTTATATTTTATTTATTTTATTTTTGAGTATGCATGTACATGTATACATACACATACTTTTAAAGGTATATGTATATATGCACATATGAACATACATATGTATGTATTATATATAATATACAATATATAAATAATATTGCAATATCAGGTGAAGAATAACTTACCAGTGTTCCTAAATGTAAGGATGACTCTGCCAGATCCTTCACAATGGTAATCCATTTGCAAGTAGCAAGTTGACTGTTGTGTAGTGTGTGCCTTCAGAAATATGTGTGTGTAGTGCACTATGGCACAGACCCTTATAAACCAAATCCAATCCACTCTCACACCTATTCAAAGGGCATAAGCTCTGACACATTCACACTCAGTGAGCTCAGCTGCCAGTGGAGGTGCAGCCCAGAGAACCATTAGCAACCTGAGGTGTGAAAGCTTTCCTTGGCAGTTTTTGGTTAAAATCTGAGTGTTAAAGTGTCAGAGCTTAGGCCCCTTGCAATAAGTCTGAGAGTGAAACAGACTACACATGGGTTAACTTACCAGTGACAAATGGAGGACCACTCTACAATATATGATGCAGTCATCTCTAAATACAGGATGTATTCACATATATATATATATATATATATATATATATATATATATATATATATAATTATGCAGTCACATATATAGGTCTCCATATGTATATATGTATATATGAATGGATGTATATATAGACATATATATATATAGGAATATGTAATATTGATATATGTATATACACATAGGTATATGTATATTTATATGTATACACATGTATGTGTATATGTATATTTATATCGCTATATATATGTATATGTATGTTAATATATATGTATGTGTATGTATATGTATGTATATATATGTATGTGTATATTAATGTATATGTATGTGTATGTATATGTATGTATATATATGTATATGTACAGCATTTATAATAGGCATAGGGGGTTTGGGTTTCGGGAGGGAGAGAAGATGGCAGCGTATCGGCGCAGGGATTCCCGGCACCAGGGTTCCCGGCCTCCCGGCGCCAAGACTCCCACTACCAGGCCTCAATTTAAATAATATAAATATAAATAAAATGTGATAACCAACAATAAAATAAATGAAATATAAATGCAATAATATACTAGGTAAGTTAATGTTGCCGTACCAGCAAGAAATGCCATATTTGTGGGGATTATGCACCAGATGCATAATTACAGTGTTATTTATGAACATAGCTTACTGGCCACCCATCCCCAGGCCTTCTGGCACCGGCCTTCCCATGAATAATATGAATAGAAATAAAAATGATTTATTATGCATATATATATGAAGAGTTCAGGCGCAAAACCATGTAAACGCCAATCCAAAAATGTGGTTAAAATAAAACATTTTCCCCTGAAAATAATGTTAATTCTCACTAATTCCACTTTGCATATGTTCATATGGTTATGGAGCAATGAACAAACAAGTGGGAATATAAAACAATTAACTTTTTGGAGGTTTGATCCCAATGTTTATCTCCATTTTTGGATTGGTGTTTACTGGGTTTTGCGCCTGAACTCTTCATATATATATATTGGTATGCCAAAAATATATCTAAATGATGTACAACAGTCCCCACAGGAACTCCCCCAGTGGCAAGTGGAAGTATATGAGTGGGCCACAGACCAGCATATACCCCCATGGTTGACTGGAGTTTCCTCTATTGTTTAGGATTTATGGCTATACCAACACAGTACTATCATGGGCAGTTCTGTCCTGTAGACATGTGTTGTAACTACTGAATTATTTCCTAATTTTCACTGTTAATTTACTCAATCCGGTCCCAACTAAATGTCCTAAGAATATCCAGGAAATTAGATATAATTTTTGGCTTTCTAGTGATGTATTCCAATATGAAAACATCCTACAACTCAGTGTTCCACAACCATATTTGTGAACCTGCACCTTAATCCTATATGAAATTCGACCTTGGAAATTGCACCGGGGCTCGAATGAAGTATTTAACCACCATAGCCCGATCGAGGTAAGCTCTCCAACCTGTTAATGTAACAACGAAATAGTAAGAATAAATACCACCTTATACTGTACTTGTCTTGCGTTGGTTGAATTGGGGATGTTGATTTCAACATCGGTAATTTAACCCGCAAGAAAAAGTACATACTTAATATGGAGGCGACTACTGGCGCCATCTATAACGTCTTGCTTAATAATAAATGCTTCGATGGTGGCGCCATCTTCTGTAATTTTGCATAACAAGATGCGACCCAGTTTCATTATAGACACTTCGACCAGACCCTTTCTATCGATAGGACATGTTCTCTCCTTGGATTTGCCGTCCCACCCACCCAAGCTACAAGTGACATTTATAGGGCTACGTGCCTGAAATCCTCAAATCTTAATAAATCAAACATCTCATGACTTTAATGTAACAACGAAATAGTAAGAATAAATGCCACCTTATACTGTACTTGTCTTGTGTTGGTTGAATTATGCAACCTTTTAGCTGCATAGTCCGATAAGGTATACGATTTTCAAAACCCAAACAATTACCTACATTTGATTCTACACATCTAACTTAGATACTGATGCATTTCTTAAGTGGTTGTTGTGATGTAGAAGGGAATACTAGGTCAATTTAATAGAAGCTGTCACTGCAGAAGCCAATGGTCTCCAGTTTTAGCATGCTTGCCAAAATTAATTGTACACATTTGCACTTCAAATATATCGAAAGTCATTTAAAATATAAGTTACTTCAAACTAAAGTAAGGTAATTTAATACATTCACACCAGAAAAATGACAGAAACTCAAAACCATCGGACTGTGCAACCTCAAAGTTGCATAGTCCGATATCTTTGAGTTTTTCTGAGAAAAATATATTAGGTTAATCCTTATAATCTACCATATGTTAGCTTGAAGTAACTTTTATTTTAAATGGTTAACTTTTGAGATATTTGAAGTTGCAAGCATGCAAAATTAATTTTGTCAAGCATGCCAAAGCTCTGATACGCTTATGCCATAACTGCTATTCAATTGCCTCAGTATTCCCTTCTGTGGGGCGACAAATGTTTGATAAGTGCACTAGTAACTAAGTTATCTGTATAATCAAATCTAGATAATTGTTTTGTTTTTGAAAATTTGATGTTTTCATCGGACTATGCAAACCTGAAAGATGCATAGCCCAATGAAGCACAAACTTTCTAAACCAAAACAATTATCTAGAATTTGTTCTACATATCTAACTTAGATACTGAGACACTTATTAAGCATCTATTGGTACATAATATAAGGGAATAGTGAGGTGATTTAATAGAACCTGTCAATGCTAAATAAAGCCTGCGTTGTCAGATTTTTAGTGTGCTTGCCAAAATTAATTTGACATGCTTGCACTTCAAATATCACAAAACCTAGCCGTTTAAAGTAAACAGTACTTGAAACGAAAGTAAGGCAGGTAGATTATATCAATCAGTTTAACGCAGTTATCTCAGAAAAAAATGACAGAAACTCAAAATCATCCGACTATGCAAACCTTTAGGTTGACTTGTCCGACAAGGGTGCACTGGACGAGGAGACTATGGTGGCGCCCGCGTCGACCACCTTCTCCTGGCGCGAGAACAGCGGAAGCTGCGACTTGCCAGGCGTGGTCGAGACCGGGTCACTGCGATGCACCGTCGGAAGGTCCGTCGGGTCGGTAAGCCTGTTGATGGGAGGAGGATTGTCTTGTTGCGACTTCGTTGACACGCCGGCGTAGCTGGCGGCGCGATGCGAGGACTTGTCCTGTGACCCCGACGGGTCGGGGTCCAGGTGCACCTCGGCGATGGTCGACAGGCTCAGACGCTGCTTGGCCGGCGGGGGGGCGTCATGTTCGATGTTGCTGAAGACATACGAGTTGTTCCCGGACAGAATTTCGGGCGAGGGAGCGAAGCTGATGCAACGCCGGTAGCGCGTCGTGCGAGACTGCTTCTCCTGCAGCTGTGTCATCAGGTCCTGTGACAAGTTCATGTTCCGGTCGTACCGTCTCTGTCAACAGCGAAGGGGGAGGGAGAGGCGAGGGTCAGTTGGTTGGTTGTTGGGAGTTTTACGTCTTCGCAACATTTAAGGTCATATTAGGATGGGTACTGACTTGTGACAGTGGGCACTCATGGTGACTTTATAGTGCTGCCCCACTGGGAAATCAAGCTGCCAGCACCATGACCCGATATCCCACTCAGTCAAATTATCCTGACACTGAGCTAACCAGTCCTTGCCCCATCCTATTAATGCAGAGCGCCAGGCTAGGAAGTGACAAGTATAAATTTGTATAAGTCATTGGTTTGACTCGACCGGGAACTTAACTCTCGATCTCCTGCATGCGAGGCCCGCGCTCTACCGATTTGGCCACGGCGCCTGGTGCGAGCATCAGAAACCAGGCACGGGAATTATCGTGGGGGGTGATGAAAATGGGAAAATATCGCGCATAGAATGGGAATCAAACACACATCTCTTGCATTCCGGGCTAGTGTAGTGTGCTAACCATTACACCACCTATGCTCCCTGATGTTACCACCCTACCCACACACACCCGTCTTTGCGGATCCTTGCCTGAGAGGTCAGTACAGACTACCACACTCATCCCCCTGGAATTGTAAGTATTTTAAACGGTCATTTAATGTTTACATTTACGTACATGCAGGCAATGCACTTACATATATATACATACACAGGGTAAATTCAACAACCATACAGCATGTAGCTTGTACAGGATACTGGTCATGGCAACCAGTGTCGTGAGGGTGATGAAAATGGGAAATATTGCGCCTAGAGTTGATTGATTGATTGGTGGTTGCTTTACACCATGTCGGCAGGATAGGCCATATTCATGGCGAGAAATGTTTGCTTTTTGTTCAAACCATCGCTTTTACATGTAAAAGCAGACAATCAATTATGTGCCAATAGACACTCATTAAATTAGAAAGCTCACAATCATATATTTGTGGTCAAGGGAAACAAATTCCCATAGAAAAAGAAAAGTTTTATTAATAATTGATAGAATTTATTTAGTAAACTATATGAGGTGGTACAGTCCAGCTGCCCTCAAAAAGGCTAAAATGTTTTCTTGTTTTAGTTTAGTAAAAAGGTCATGCATACTGTCTGCAGTGTAGAATTGTTGGCGCAGGGCCAACAAATCAACGCAACTTAGTCAAATGTGTTTGAGTGTCAGCGGGGACTGACACCCAATACATTCAGGGGGAGGTTCCCCCTTAAGCAGAAAAGCATGTGTAAGCCACGAGTGGCCAATACGGCAGCGGCTAAGGACGACATGGTCCCGCCGACCTCCCGCATGAGGTCGGCGGGACCATGTGGGAGGTCGGCGGGACCTCCCACATGGTCCCGCCGACCTCCCACGGATGGTTCAATTTCTTAAAGACACGGTTCAAGATCACAGTTTGGGGCCTTCTTCGCAGCCCGATCAGCTCATTCGTTTCCTTGTATGCCGGCATGGCCAGGCACCCAGCAAAGGTGGATGTCATACCCATCCGTTCCCAGTTGGTTCATTTTATAAATGACCGTTGCTAGAATAGGGTGATTTGTTTTCAGTTCAGCAACAGCCAGGAGGCAAGAGAACGAATCACTGTATATAACATAGTTAGTGTGGTTGGATACCTTGATACACTCCAACGTGAGAAGGAGTGCTCGGGCTTCTGCAGTGAAAATCGAGCTCTGATCGGGCAAGCGTACGCCAAATCTTTCCCGTCGGCAGACTGCCGCAGCTGCTACTGGCCTTTGGTCTTTCGAACCATCAGTGTATATGGAGAGGTGGTCTGCAAACTGGCCTTGAATCTCTGCATGCAGTCGTTGGTACTCGAGTGGATGTGTCCCAGACTTCCTCAGTTCCGTGAGTCGGAGGATAACCGATGGCTTCCTCAATGACCATGGGTAATGTTCTGGGACTTTTACATCCTCCAACATGTCCAAATCCATGCCAAAGGCCTCCAAATGAGTTTCATTCGGAGCCTCAGTGGCCGCGGATGTAATTCGGCCTGGCTTCATACCTGGATTCGTCATGTTGCTCGAATAGACAATTGTGTGCAGGATTCAATGCATTAGTTTTTATCTTGACTATATATTGCATGGCCAGTTTGATTCTCCTGTTGTTAAGTGATGGTTCATTGGCTTCGACATAGAGGCTCTGAACCGGTGAGGTGCGGAAGGCCCCAAGGGCCAGCCGCAGTCCCTGGTGGTGGATCGTGTCTAGCAGCCCAATATATGATTTCCTTGCGGAATCGTATATTATGCTGCCGTAATCCACTCGTGACCGAACCAAGGTTCTGTACACGGAGAGCAGAACATGTCTGTCCGCTCCCCACTCTGAGCTGGACAGTGTGATATATGTGTAATAGACGTCCAGACATGTGGGTAATATATGCTAATGAGATGCATGATGTTCTAGAAAGTGAGTGAGGCAAAGGAGTATGTAAATGAGATGACGTCATGGAAAGTTTAGCCGGTGGTTCAGTGAGCCCTGGACGGGAATAAACCATGCAGTATCCAGAAGTCAAAGTGTTTAGACGTTGTACTTTCACATGGTGTCAGATGAGGAAGAATGCCGCCTGCTAATACACTGCCGGGTTTGCGGCCGCCTGGTCAGCTTGTCCTCAGCAACAACGCGAGATCAAACTGGAAAACATGGATCAGGGCATATGACATATACGCCATTGCTGCAGGTGTCATATTAAACGCAGAACGAGTGAAATGCTGCATCTTCCTTTACGTCGCTTGCGAAGAAGCGCAAAAAGTTTTCGCCAATATGTCACTGACCGAGACAGGATCGGACCACTCACAGAAGCATTCCAGACATATTGTGTAGGCAAGTGCAGTTTGATAATAAGAAGGTACAAGTTTAATTCGCATAATCAAGCTACAGAAACTATGGCCACGTACATCACGGCATTGAGAGACAAGGTAAAGGATTGCGAATATGGAACAGTGGAAGAGTCGCTGTTGCGCGATCGGTTAGTGGCTGGTGTAAGGAACATTAATTTGCGTAACAAACTGTTGCAAACTGCCGTGTTAACTCTGGAGAAGTGTGTGAGTATGTGTGAAATGAGTGAGCTTAGTTCGGATCTGTTGGAGGACACCAAATCAGATGTTGAGACTAAGGAAATTGATTTTCTTAGGAACTATGCTACTGCGCGTACCGGTGTACCGGCGGTCCGGTCATCGGTGGCGCCATCTTGGAAACTCTGGCGGTGCCGGTGCAGGAGAGTTCAAGATCCGCTGTCAGAACTGTGGGTAAGAACACCGCCGGGGAGTCTGCCCAGCGAAAAGCAAAGCTTGCATAGCCTGCCAGAAGATTGGGCACTTTGGTAAGGTCTGCCGGAGCAGACTGGGCAGGGTCAACGAGTTGGCTGTCGAAGCGCCCAACCCTCACAATGCTGAGCAAGACCCGGATCCGGCGGAGGTCAACGTGCTGACAACGGATCTGTTCGTCAGTGCTGTTGACCGCGGTGCCGAGCAAGATGCCGAGCTGTGGTATGCGACCTTCCGAGTAAACAGTTGTCCTGTCAAGTTCAAGCTCGACACCGGGTCGGAGGCGAACGTGCTTCTGAGGAACGTCCTGACAGAGTTGCCCCGGGGCAGTTGACGAACACCGGGTGTTCGTTGGTGACGTTCTCAGGACACCGGATCACTCCTGACAGGGAGGCGTTGGTGGATGTGAATGGCAGAGACTTCAGGTTCCAAGTGGTGCTGAACTGTCAGCCTATTTTGGGGAAGCAGGCTTGTGTGACATTGAACCTGCTGGCGCGGGTTGATGAGGTGCACTCTGCCATGCCGACAAACATTTCCAAGCCGAACGACAGTCCCAGCGCCCGGGCTGAACAGCTGGTAAGCGAATACAAAGATGTATTTCAAGGTTTAGGTCTTATCAAAGCAAATGCTGTTATTCATGTTGATAAATCTGTACAACCTATGATAGATCCACCTAGGAGAATCCCATTTGCTATTCAAAGTAAAGTATGTAGTGAGCATGATCGCATGGTGAAGTTAGGTGTAATAGTTGAGCAAGATGAACCTACCGAGTGAGTTAATTCCATAACTATTGTAAATAAAACAAATAAGATAAGGATTTGTCTGGATCCGACTAAGTTGAACAAAGCGATAAAGAGAGAGCCTTTCCCTACCAAAACAATTGACGAAATTATTGCCAAGCTTGTTGAGTAAAATTGTCAGAGAATATGAAAGAGATGTGTCCATGTCCATGTTAATTACGCACATTGAGGATGGGTGGGGCACTACACGCATACAGACACTGCCGTGTCTTAGACAGTACATCCCACACAAAGACGAGTTAACGGTAAAAAACAATCTGGTCATGAAAGGCAATCTCCACGGTGAAATGATTGAGGTGTTACACGAAACACACTTAGGTGTAACAAAATCCAAGCAGCTGGTGCGAGACTGCATGTTCTGGCCTAAACAAATTGAGGAAAAAGTCAGTCGGCGTGACAATTGCCAAAACAACCGGAAAAATTTGCATAATGAGCCATTAATAAACCACCCGATAGCCTGTCAGCCGTATGAAAAAGTAGGAGCAGACGTGCTTGTGTTAAATCATAAAAATTACCTGATAACTGTGGATTATTACACGAAGTATCCAGAGGTAACGTTGTTGGGTGATACGTCGCCTGTCACAGTCATTGAGGCGATGAAGGATAATTTTGCGAGGCACGGTATTCCTAGTCAGGTCATTTCGGACAATGGTCCGCAATTTAAGAGCCATGAGTACAGGGAGTTTGCACAACACTATGGTTTTAAAGCTGTGTATTCCAGCCCACAGTATCCACAAAGCAATGGCCAGGTGGAAAGGTTTGAACAAACGGTGAAGGACCTGTTAAAGTAGTGTGAGAAGACAAATACAGACTTTCAGATAGCTTTGTTGAACTATCAGAACACTCCATTGCCCCTCTTGAATGCATCTCCGGCTCAGCTGCTCATGAGCAGAAGGCTGAGAGGGAGGTTGCCGATGGCGGAAGAAATTTTGGTACCCGAGACACAAAATTTAAAGAAAGTGCAGACAGTGCAAAGACAGCAAAGCCAGAAAGTGTTTCATGACAAAAAATGTGGTAAGCCGCACAAGCCTATGAAAGTTGGGGATAAAATAAAGTACAAAAATCATGCAGGGGAATGGAAAAAAGGGGTGATTTTAGGTCGTACGGGTATCTCAGGGAGAGAGTATCAGATTTTAAACGAGGCGGGTAATATGTTGTATAGGAATAGGGCTGCCTTGAGGTACTCCTAGTTCCTGTGAGTGTAGGCTGGAATAGGTAGTCTTGACTCGGACGCGGAAATGCCTGAATGCTAGAAAGTTCTTGATGAAAATTGGCAGGTGGCCACGAAGGCCAATCGCATGGAGATCTTCCATGATGCCGTGCTGCCATGTTGTGTCATAGGCTTTTTCAAGGTCGAAAAAGACAGCCACAATGTGCTCCTTCTTCAGGAAAGCATCTCTTATGAAAGTCTCCATGCAAATCAAATGGTCGAGGGTGCTGCGTCCCCGTCTGAAGCCACATTGAAGGTTGGTCAGATGGTGTCCTGACTCCAGTAGCCAGACAAGGCGGTTGTTTACCATATGCTCCATGGTTTTACAGATGCAGCTTGTGAGGGCTATGCGACGATAGTTGTTGGTTTCACTCTGGTCTTTACCAGGTTTAAGAATCGGTATTACTGTCGCCTCTCGTCAAGAGGCGGGGATGACACCCGACTCCCAGATGTTGTTGAAGGATTGAAGCAACAGTCTCAGTGCAGGTTCGGGGAGATGTTTAAAAAATTGATAATGAATCAGGACCAACTGCCGTGTCATGTGAGCTTTCCAAAGAACACCTCACCCATACTGAATGGGGAGTTGTAATGCTCCTCGCTCTTGGCGTTCCCTGACGGCCAGAAAGCCTGGGAGGCAGTTTGCCACAAAGACAAGTTTCCAGCAAAGGCACGAGCCAATTCTTCACATATTTCATCGAGTGATGTGAGAATGGTGCCATTGTGTTTCAAGTGCTGGACTACAGAAGAATCACCTCCCTTTCGTTTGATTCTCCTGATCATTTTCCACACTTTGCCCAAGGGCGTGCACATGGTGATGCTAGAAACGAATCGTCTCCAACACTGCCTCTGCGCTTCTTTGATTGTTCTGTGAGCGCGAGCCCGCAGAATTCTAAGCCAGATTTTCAGCAGTCGGTCTCCTGTGGAATTTACGCTGAGCTTTCTTTCGTTCCTTAATAGCCCTCCTACAGCCATCATCCAACCATGGAGGCCTCAGATGCTTGGGAGTTGCCGAGGTCTTCGGAACAGTTTTCTCTATGATCCATCTCAGTGAAGGAATCGATGTCACTGATGTCTGGAGTGAGCTCCTCACGACATAGGGCGTGGAAGGTGGGCCAGTCGGCTTTACTCATCCGCCAGCTCCTCTCTCGCCCTACGGGATATGCCCCCTCGCAATTAAGAATAATTGGGAAGTGGTCGCTCCCGCAGAGGTCATCCCAGACCCTCCACGAAAGGTCCTGCGCCAGTTCTGGTTCTACAATGCTAAGATCGATGGCGGAGTATGTTCTGTAGCCAGGATGCAAATATGTGTATGAACCATCGTTCAATACACACAGAGCATGCCCAGCCACAAGGTCCTCAATTCTCTTGCCTTTAGCGTTCCTATTGTCCCCCCCCCCCCATAATGGGTTGTGGCCATTGAAGTCACCCATCAGTAAATATGGGGACGGTAACTGGTCCACAAGGGCATCCAGTTCTTGTAAAGTGAGAACAGAGCTCGGAGGAATGTAAATGGAACAGAGAGTTACAGTCTTATACAGCCTCAGATGAACAGCTACAGCCTGTAGTATTGTGTCTAACACCACTGGCATACATACCACACCACATCGGTCTCCGTCTGGTGCGTGCTTGTTATAAATGGTGTAGCCTTTAAGACTACAACTCTCAGAAGCTTTAATATAAGTTTCTTGTAGGCAAACAGCAAGTGGATTGAGGTTGCAACAAAGAAGAGACAACTCTTCGATGTTGCTCCTAAAACCTCGGCAGTTCCACTGAATAAGAGATCCACCTGTCACTGTCAATTTGGAGCAGTTGCAGGTGTTCTCCCCCTCGCCTTTGGCTTGGGGGAGAGACTTCGACTGTGGGTTTCTGCAGTCTCAGGCATCTCAATATCAGCCAGCGCCTGATGTCGATTTAATGTTAAGTTTTTGGAGATCGATGACCCCCTGGACGTTTTGTCAGTAGGGGTCAAAGATCCCTTCGGAACTCGGTCCGACAAATTATTCTTATTCTTTTGGGGCATCGCTGGTTCGGCCAACGTCTGCACTGCAATACTATTATTACTATTATTTTTTTGGTCGAAACCAGTGCCGGATTTGGGACTGGGGTGAAGGTAGTGGGCTTCCCCCCGGTCAACCACGTTAGTTCAGGCTGGCATTCAATTGTCCTGTTGGAGACTTTCGCCTCAGTCAGCCTTCGAGTTTCTGGGTAGCTTAGCAGCTTTTCAATTTTGATCTGCTGAATGAGCTTTTCTTTTTTCCAGACAGGACAGTCTTTAGATATGGCCATATGGTCACCCAGGCAATTGGAACATTTTGCATGGTTTTGACAACTGGTGTTGTCGTGACCTTTCTGACTGCACTTAAAACAGGTGGTTTCATTTTTGCATCTATCCTTGCCATGACCAAACTTCTGGCATTGGAAGCACCAAAGTGGGTTTAGGATGAAGACATTGACATTCACACTAAGGTATCCAATTTTTGAATTCTTGGGGGGAAAAGGCTTGCCAAACGTGATGATATATGTCCCTGCTTTTATGGACTTGTTATCCCTCTTTATAACTATTCTTCGTACGTTTAACACTCCTTGAGACTTGAAATCATGTGCTATATCATCCTCATCAACATCATCTAGATCTCTAGTCCAGATTACTCCTTTGCTAGAGTTGAGAGTTCAACAAGGAGAGGCCTTGATGCCGATGCCTGCTTGCACATAGCAGATTGTTGGCATGCGCTTTCTAAGCACACTCCACCAGAATATGTCCAGTTTGTAGCTTCTTCACGTCTTTAACTGTGCCAGTGATTCCCATAATGCCCTTGTGAATGGCAAAGGGGAAAGTTTGGCAACTGATGGCTTGTCATTTAATGATTTGATCATAATGAACCATGGCCAATCATCAGCGTTCGGACATGAGTCCGAATCTGAGTCCGATTTCGTTTTCGTGTAATCGTTTTTTATTTGGGGGGTTTTGTGTAGCCATATTTTTTTTTGATGGTTTGTCATCCTCGCTTCCCACCCACCACGGAGCCCTAAAAATTGGGGTGTGTTGCACTATGGTAACCGACAGATACACACCAGGGATACGCGGATAATATACTCTAGCATGGAGGCAAAAAAGCATAACCAGTACAAGATTTACCCTAGCCACCACCTTCTAGGAAGTAAAGAATGACTTGGTAGTTGTGTAAATATAAATATGAATACATTTGGTGTATGATATAATATATCCATTCTCCATTAATCTACTTAGGGCTTGGCATGACCAGCCGATTGATTGGAATGGGCCAGTCCAACCTCTCGTCTAGATGAAGTCAGGGCCAAAGTGCAGTGTTGGTCCACCAGGAGCCTTGGCCCCTTTCAATCCTCATGCACCAGGATCCCTTCCTCCACCGACACGAGCTGCGACTCACGGCAAACGAGCCACCCCATTTGTCGCCTTTTATGATCTGCAAGGGGCTGCAGAGGAACTATTCTAACCCAGTTCCTCATGGGGGGTAAGGGTTCACTGTGCTGTTTGTTTCAATATTGTTGACATAGACTGCATCTTGTTATTTTGTCTTCTATCTGTGTTTGCATGCCTGGCCAGAAAACATTGTAAAATATTCCGCTATTCGTCATGGTCACCAGTTTGTAGAATCTAATGTTCAGATCTGTGGCTGTGTATGTAGGCTATGAGGAAAACAATACAGACAAAGAGAAAGGAAGAGAGTAAAGTATATAGAAGAAGAGAGAGTCCAGCCCTCTGGTTTATTGCTTATATAGTTACATCGGTTCATTGTAGGGTATCAGACCACCTCCTTCCACCAATGGGAATCGAGCATTCCTGGTCTCACCAATAGGAATCGAGCATTCCTGGTCTCTATGGATACCAGTGGTCTGCCAACCACTAGTAGCTGTATGGCCCCATGCCAACCACCCACCTTGACCTTTTGAGTGTGATGACCCCATCCCCAGCAGAAGAGGTAGACCCTGAGTCCGGCCAGCACCACTATGTCTATTTACATCCCACTCAGGCACCACCAACCCATATATATATATCTATGCATGCGCCTGATCATGTACACCGATCAGTAATAGAACATTTGCATTCCCCCCGCTTAGAGCAGGAAGGGCATTTCTCAGAAATAAGGGATAGGACAGAATAACGGGAGGATAGAGAAGACCGTAGGGAGGCACGTGAACTTTTACAGGTTGAGCACAGGCAGAGAGAGGTATGATGTAGATCATTAAAGGCGTACGCCAAGTCTGTTCCCCTATTAGATGGGTCAGACAGAGGGGCGTTACGTAATTGCATTGACTTGATCGAACATATAGGGACTCTTGCCAACATTTCAGACCTGGACATTATTTTCTTTGCTTTGTCCAATGCAATGGGAACGCTGCATGAGGTTCTTTTCACCGTTTTTAAGCATAAAAATGCAAGGTCCTGGAAAGAAATTAAGGAAGTGATAGCATCTACTCTTTTGACAGCGGATGAACGTATTCATTTGAAGGGGGTAGTGATGGCTATGATGCAAGAAGAAGGGGAAACAGTAGCTGCATACTTTCAGCGTTTTAAGACTGCAGCAGCAAAAGGCTGGGATCTCCCAACTACAGTTTTTGGTACTGATACCTTCGAAATACTCCTTTCAAGATTTCTCAACTCCTTACTTGATGATAATACCATGTGGTATATGGAAACAAACTTACCAAAAACTCTTGAAGAAGCCTTCGAAATGTCTATTCTCAGATATAGGTCTGTTATCAGGCAGCAGAGACATGTAAAATCACATCTTGGGAATTTAGCTATTTGTGACCAAATAGATAGTCTAAATGGTACTTCTTTCAATTTTTCCAAGTCTTTCTCTTCTCGCAGAGGTTCTAAATCCTCTGGTTCAGATGTTCAGGTCATGAAGTCACTTCAAGGTGAATTAAAGTCTCTTAGGAAGTGCATAAGTAGCTTGTCGTTAGCCAGTGCAGTTTCTGACCATTCAGCGTTTGATGCTGTGAACGCTGCCACATCTTCTCGTGTCAGTTCTTACAACCAAGGCGTACATGGTGGATTGCCGCACATAAACCTAGGGCAGTCGGTCGGGGTAGAAAATGCTGGTGTAATTAGGCACACTCCAGTCACACAGCACACGGAAGGTAATGCACTGTCAACGCAACAGCAGGGGAGCAATGGAAATTTTCCACCAGTTGCGCAGACGCAGACATTACCTGTTGGTACTTCTCACGCGTAGCCACAGTCGCAGAAAAGCAAAGCTTTTAGGAAAAGAAAGCATAGTTCAGTGCCAAAGCGGACAATATCTTGTTACTTCTGTAATGAAGCACACATGATGCGTGATTGTCCATATAAAATAAAATAACTTTCGGGTAACGTTAACATGAGCGGTACTACAGTGTCAGGAAACTAGAAAACACACTTGATGCACGCACTTCGATTAAAATTGAATTTGACGGGATTAATTTATCGGGTCTTGTAGACTCAGGTGCGGCTAAGAGTTTGATACATTTGTCTTTTTTCCAATCTTTAATTGACATCGGTGTATCCGATGGGCAATTGTATCCGGGTAGTAGATTGAGATCTCTGTCAGCACATCTAATTCCTACTGTAGGTATAGCGTATATTTCTCTTTACGATACGTTATGTCCTTTCTTTGTAGTAGATTCACTGAGCTTAGACATGCTCATAGGTACAGCTGTAATGGAAATTTGTGCAGCTGAAATTAGTTATAAAGATAAATTTGTTTCCTTGTGTGATATTCTACATCCGTTTATAGGTTTAGAGTCTATAAATAGAGGAATTGCAGGGGTAGTTCTAGAATTAGAATTGGGAAGATACAATTTCCAGTCTATTGTTAAACTAAGAGCTACTAAGGTTGTAGAAATGCATATCGATACGGGTAATGGATATCCTGTTGATCAGAGAGAGACCTTATATGATCCCTTTGATTAAACAACATCTTGTGGAAAAAGAGTTAAATAGAATGCTGTTAGATGACATTATAGAGGCAAGTTGTAGTCCTTGAGCTTCACCAGTCACTATAATGCTGAAAAAGGATGGTACCATTCGTCTTTGTGGGGACTATCGTAAGCTAAATGCAGTGACAACTAAAGATGCTTATCCTCTGCCCAGGATACAGGATATTTTAGATCAATTTCATGGAGCTAAAATTGTTACCACTATAGACCTAAAATCTGGTTATTGGCAGGTAATGGTAGAGGAAAGTAGACCTAAAACAGCTATTCCCACTGATATTGGACTGTTTCAATTTAAATGCATGCAATTTGGATTAACTAATGCACCAGCTGTTTTCCAAAGAATGATGAATGTTATTTTCTCAGAGTTTTGGGGAAAATGTTGTTTGATTTATTTAGATGATATCATAATTTATTCACCTGATGAGGAAAGTCATCAACAACATGTAGCTAACATTTTGGACATCTTGCAGGATAATTGTATGACTATTAAAGAATCTAAATGTGAATTTGGAGTGGCTGAAGTAAAACTCTTGGGTTATGTTGTATGTGCAGCGGGTTTTAAACCGGATCCTGAAAAAATTACTGCAATTAGGGACATGGCTTCTCTGACTAGTAAAAAGGAAGTAAGACGTTTACTAGGATCTGCAGGATATTATTGTCAATTAATTCCTAATAATGCTGATGTCATAGCACCTATTACTTATTTGACTAGTAATGAATGTAGCTTTGTTTGGACAGTAGAATGTGAAAATGCTTGGAATGAGTTAAAAAGTCTATTATTAGAATGTGTCCTTCTAAAATTTCCTGCTCCTTCTAAGCCTCATAAATTGAATACAGATGCTTCTGAATACAGTTTGGGTGCTGTCCTAGTGCAAGAAGACGAAAAAGGGATAGATAGGCCTGTACATTTAATAAGTACTAGATTTTCTTCTGCTCAGCGTAATTATCCTACGGTAGAAAAAGAAGCATTTGCTATAATTTATTCATTAATTAAATTAAGACCGTACTTATATGGTGCTGAATTTACTATTTACACAGACCATGCTCCACTAAAATGTTTTTTCACTAAGGAAATCCATAATATACGTCTTTATGAAAGGAGTAGATAATTCACAGAACGGAGACAAAGTTGGTATAGTGGGTTTTTTAATCTTCAGAATTTCACAGTTACAGTTTAGTTGATGTCAATATACAGGAACCAGCACCGCGGGAATCGAGCCCTCAGCCCTATCGATTGTCTTTTATGTTATTGGTGTGGGTGGGTGGGCCAAGAAAGTCGGGTCGATGTTAGGCGGACGGCAGCTGCGATGGTTCTGGACGGGTTTGCACTTGGGTGAGGCAGGTAACGTACACATCTCGCCGGCAAAGTTCAGGTCGTTGGCGCCACCTATCGGGTTGGTCAGGAACTAAATTATATTCCTCCAGGTGGCGGGTCAGTGGTTTCATTTCGTCCAGTCTCCGCCGAGAATTACCCATTTTAATTATAACATGTACAATTCACAGAACGGAGACAAAGTTGGTATAGTGGGTTTTTTAATCTTCAGAATTTCACAGTTACAGTTTAGTTGATGTCAATATACAGGAACCAGCACCGCGGGAATCGAGCCCTCAGCCAATTAAAGGGAGGGTTCGAGGCCCGGCAGCAACCAAGTCTCGAGGCACGTAGGTGTGGATGGCGGAGGAGGTCCAGGCACCCAGGTCCATAATTTCTTCGAGGGACGCACCTGCCGCTGCCATGGCCTGGGCACCACCTGTACGCAGGCTGTGGAGGGTATAAGAGTCTGCATCAGGGACTCCAGAGGCCGAGAGCACCATGCGCAGGGCCGCTAGCAGGGTGTGTGCCTGGAGGGGCATTCCTACACGCAGGATGAAGGCTGGGCCTGTAGAAGGTGGCCGCTGGGCCCGTACGTAGTGGTCCCAGGCGGCCACTGGGCACGAGGCGGAACCGGTTACCGGTGGTATGGAGATGGCATACCGTTGATCATCTCTCCATCTGGTCTTGGTGGAGTTGACTGTAACTGTCAGCCCGTCGCATGTTCTTATGACATCGCTCATCTTAAGGGCGTGGCCCGGGTCGTTAGGTGAAATATTCTGGAGTAGATTACCCTGCCTGAGAAGGGTGTAGTAGCCCATGAGAATAGCGGCGACGAGTACTGCTGCATTGGGGCCGGCTGATAATAGGTAGGTAACAATTATTTCGACATTGGATGGAGACAATGGTGGGCTTGGGTGTGTGTGTGGCGTGACAGGCGTTGCACCCCTTTTTTTCATTAGGACCATTGGATATGTGTCAAAGCCCGTGGGGGAACCTCCAAAGAGTAGGACCCAAGTTCTCGCGCCACTGATGTAATTCATAACTGCTCCTGGCGTTAAGAGTGTGTTTTTAAGGTGTAGAGTGTAGGCTAGTATGTCATACTGCGATGGCGCTAGCGGGTTGACCTCGTGTAGGGCGGCAAAGCGGAGATACTTCTTGGCTTGTACAGCCTTGTTCCTCCAGGTGCCGGATGCTAGCCGGGCGAAGTAGACCTCGAGTATCCTGGCGTGGAGCTCGTCGGAGTAACCTGGGACCAGAGAGCCAATTAAATACGAGGGTTCCAGGTTAATCACAGATTTGCAGTAAAGATATTATCGAATTTGACTTTAATTTCAACTAGGTTAAGGTCTTTCATCATTTGTGTAGATTTTTGGTGTGCCGATGGTTGAAGCGCCTGCCTGCTGAGAGCGTCTGCAAGAACCAGCTCCTTGCCAGACTTATGAATGATTTCAACGTTACAGTTGTCAGTGGCTGCATAGAGCCATATCTCGCGGGCACATGCAGTAAGGACCCGGTCTCTCCCTGCACCTGATGCCAGGACCTGCTGGCTGGCTGAATTGTCCGTATTTATAATAATCGTATAGTCCTCAGGTCTCTTGGGTGCAAGGGTCCTAAGTGCCACTATCAGGTTAATGGCCTCCAGGTGGGCGATGTTGGTGTGTCTTGTGATAGGCTCTGGGTAGGTCTCAGAGTAGTATTTAGAAATCGAGAAGGCTCCTCCGGCGGGCATAGAGGAGTCACACTCAATGACCCAAGGTGGCTTGTCATCGGTCTTGAGGAGCACAATTCCATTTGAGTCCGTGGCATACCGGAGGAACCATGCGACATCACTCCGGAGTTTGTCAGTGATTTCTTGCCTCCCATAGAATGGTGCATCACGTAGGCATGCAAAATCCTAGACATAAATCGCCTAGCAGGCGCTACACATTTGGCGACATGTTGTAGCCTGCCAACAAGTCTCTGAAGTTCTTTTCTGGTTGCTTTTTGTTTGTCCATCCAAGCCGAGCACTCTTGAAGTATGTCATCAAGCTTCTCCTGGGGGATTGTAACTGTCATTTTTTGTGCAGATATGTTGAAACCGAGCCATTCTATTTCTTTATCGGGCGGGTGGCATTTTTCAGGGGATAAAACTAGTCCAAGTCTTGATGTTATATCGAGGAGGTCGTTATATGCTGAGTGAGCACTCCTGCTGTCTGGTGCCACCCCGACAAAGTCGTCTAAATAGCAGTGTGTGAAGTGGCCCTTCTTCCTCATCAGGTATAAACGGCATTCGTAGTTCTGGCACATGCCATAGCTGAAGTTCGACAGCCAAAAGGTGGGGTGACATCAGTGTAGTGTTTTCCTTCGAAAGTGAGGCCAAGGAGTGGGTTGGAGAGGGGGCAGGTCCTGAGCTGCCTGTAGGCTTGTGCAAGGTCGGCGCACCAAAGAAGACAGTCAGGACCGAGCCTAGCCACCTCATCAGCAGCATTCATCACATTGGGTAGGGAATAGGAGCTGGGGCAGCCTTGGTAGTATCCTCTCCGTATTCCACAGTTGACACTGGCCCCCTTTGGCCAGCTAAGGTCGACGATGACACGCCTGTCGGGAGTGTTCTTCTTCGGGCGCGTCATCATCGGGCTCGTTTGAGACCAGGGGGTGAAGGGTGGCTCCTTGAAGGGGCCGAGTAGTGCCCCATGGCTGAGTTCAGTCTCTACGTATTTCTTGATGTAGGTGGTATGTGCAGGATCTTCACGATGGTTGCTGTTTGTATTGGTAGGAGGGGCATCGGCGGTATAATCGACAGGCCAGCCAAATTCTAGGAACCCGACTACCTGCCGATCATGATAATCAACCAGGGTGCTCTTCCAGGCACAGATATTAAGTCCTGATCGTATTGGGACCTGGGCCTTCAGGTAGTTTGGTTGCGCCGTACGCCTGACGTTGTTATATATTTGAATATATTCAGTATGGCCCACCCACATGTCATGTCGTGGGTGAGGCCAAATGCGGTCGAGTGTGGCACTATACTCGACTGGGGTAGGCGGAGGGTGTGTCTCGGTGATGGGTGTCACTTGTTGCCCGATGCCAAGCATGTCTGCATCTGTCACACCAGTGTCGGTGCAGCTGTCGTGTCCTCCTGTTAGGACGGCCGTTTTTGTTAACGCAGTAGATCTGGGCTCCACGTGTCTGTTATCGGTATTTTTCGTGGAGCCATTTTTCAAAAACCCTGTGTGGGTTGTTGGTTTGTTGAACCACTGGTTTGGCCCGATTTCTTGTCTGTGAATCTCTGCTTATTTATGCAGTCTTTCTCGCGGTGCATGTTTGCGCAGTGGTGTTTATTGGCGCACCAAGCGCAAACATGCATCTTCTTGTCAGGGTGCTCCCCATGATTAGAGTTGAACCCGCAGTCGATCCCCCAGTTCCATTGGTGGCAGGGCTTTCCATCGGTGTCACGGTTGAAGTCATTCCTTGTGAAATTGTATGGGTTCCCACTGGAACTAGGCTGGTTGTTGGCAGTGTTCCCGGCCATGCGTGACTGATTGAAATTGTATTTTGTTGATCGGTGTTGATTGCGGGCCGGTAGGCGAAAGCCAACAGCATAGGTGTCCCGCTGTAGATCTTTAATGGCGTATTGCTCATTCCAGCCATCGGGGAGTTGTCCGTCATCAATCATGGTGAAGACCTGTTCTGACCAGGAGCGGCAAGTTTGCCACTCCCAGTCACATGCCATGATCGTCAGCTGGTGGAGGTGTTCAAGCAGGGGGTCTTTCCAGGAGACCGGCACTTCAACCACCTTCATCATTTTACACAGGGAGCCCGTGTACTCTGCGAACGTGGCTTCACCCACTGCGACTTTCTCCCTCTTAATCCCGCGAGTTACAAATAAATGTGGCAGTAATGCGGATTTACCTTTTTTCTTTCCGATGGCGGAGCCAGCGACAGCTAAGAGTTCATTAATGGCATCGGTGTGTTCGTTGCTTGATGCATCCCTGTTGAGCCTAGCTGACTGCGTGCGTGCTGCTTCGGCTTCTTGGCAGCAGTCATCATACTGTGTGTCATCATATATTTGGTGTTTTTCGGCATGTGTGGGGATGCGTGGTTTCCTCCTTGGTGCTGGTATGGGTTTGAAGGTTGGTATCTCCTGTTGGTGCGGTGGTGGGTGACGGCTCACCATCGGTGCACAAGCGCCGGCACAGTCACTATCCGATGTCTCGACATGGGTGACCGTGTGTTTTTTCTTGTGCCTGCCGGTCTCCAGTGCCTCCATTCTGGCGACCATCTTTGCTTCGAAGTCATGCATCTGTTCTGCCATCGCAGCTTGCATGGCTTTGATGAGCTCGTCGTTGTTGTTTATTGGCTGTGAGGTGGCCGATGCATTTTCAGGCATAGACGGTTTTTCTTTCATGGTTGGCTGATAAGTATCGTCAGTGTCGTCCTCACTGAATATTTTGCTCTCATTTATGAGCTTTGGACGTCCGCGATTTTTGGGCGCCTTGTTCTGCTTGTTGTTGCCTGTCTTTTTAGTCGTCTTCCTAGCTGTAGGCATGTTGACAGGAAAGCTGGTCGATATTAGGGACGGCAGGTGCGTTGGTTCCTGTAATGGTTTGTCGTCGTTGTTACTGTGATTCTGTAGGTTTTGTCGGCTCCTAAGATAGGTAGCACAATTTATAAAAGCCGGTAATTGAGTAGAATGACGTAAGATAAATGGTGTGAGATAAAATGTCAGATAAATGGCGTCAAGTGAAGATTAACCCGGCAGAGAATAATGTATATAATGTAATAAATAATTATAATAATTATAGTACTCCGGCATAAAGGAGTTTGGGGAAGAATAAATGAACGAAAAAATATATCATGTGTTCTAAAACGCCGGTAATTGAGTCCAATGGTGTAGTATAAATGGCGTCATGTAAAATGTCTGATAAAATTGGGGCCAATGAAGACTACCGGCAGAGAAATTAATGAGTAAGGAAAAGTAAAGATGATACTGGCGTAAAAGGTTTTTGACACATATATATGCTGTCAATCCCAATGGAGCCTTGCTTCGACGTGACACCAGTACCGGCAGTACATCAAATGTCAATCACACACCACAGAACCTTCTAGCAGCAGAAAACAGAATAATTAGGTAATATTTGTATTGCTGTTAGATTCCGCCTCGCGTCAATCCTTTTGTCCAGTCTGTTTCAGTGGTTTGCGTGGCGTAAAGTTTTTGACACATATGTATGAATATATATATATATGACCACCGGTAGGCCGTCACTTTCAAGTTGTAGTAATAAAATCAGTGTAGATTAATATATGAAATATTGTCCAACATAGTGTGACTGAGAAATTTCTTTGACATTGAATATGTAATGGCGCCGTATAGAAATTAATGAGTAAAGGAACGTAAAGATGATACTGACGTAAAAAGTTTTTGACACATATATATATATGCTGGCTGAAGCTGTGATGGTTGTATGACTAGATGGTTCTTCGTAGTGAAGTGGTACTATGAAAGAAAGCCGTCAATCTGAATGCAGCCTTGCTTCACGTGACACCGGCACCGGTAGTACATAAACAACAGAGAAATACGTAGCTATCTCGCTGCCATTACAGTATTTAGTCAAAAGTGTGAGTGTAGAATGCCGGGACTCGACTCAGTTAGTTCATAAGACATTCAGGCACAACGTATATTCCTGAAAAACGTATACACCGATGTAGGTTTCCTCGGTGTTTAATTCTATCGTGAGTGTATTAGATAAATCCTGAGAGATATGTATAAATATGTATATATGACCACCGGTAGGCCGTCACGTTTTAGTTGTAGTAATAAAATCAGTGTAAATCAATATATAGCTTATTGTCCAGCATTAGTGTGACCGAGAATTTTCTTTGACATTGAATATGTAATGGCCACCGTATCGGTCGCGCACGGTAATGGCGCCATACAGGTGTCACCGGCAATGATGTAGAAGGTTATATAAAGACAGAGAAATAGGTAGCCATCTCGCTACAGTAATTAGTCAGACATGCGAGTGTAGAATGCCGGCGCTCCACTCAGTTAGTTCATAAGGCATTCAGACAATAGGCTGTCAATCCCAATGGAGCCTTGCTTCAACGTGACACCGGCACCGGCAGTACATCAAATGTCAATCACATGTAGCTTTGCGTCAACATCACTGTCACTCCCAATATAGCCTTGCTTCAATGTCACACCGGCCACTTAGTTACAGTTCTTATGGTATTCAGACACAACGTATATCAATGAAAAACGTGTACGACTAGCCTGACACTGGTGTAGGTTTCCTTGGTGGTTGCTTCTATCGTGAGTGTACCAGCACTAAAGTACCAAGAAAGTACCAGCACTAAAGTACCCAAGAAAGTACCAGCACTAAAGTACAAGAAAGTCGGGTCGATGTTACGCGGACGGCAGCTGCGATGGTTCTGGACGGGTTTGCACTCGGGTGAGGCAGGTAACGTACACATCTCGCTGGCAAAGTTCAGGTCGTTGGCACCACCTATCGGGTTGGTCAGGAACTAAATTATATTCCTCCAGGTGGCGGGTCAGTGGTTTCATTTCGTCCAGTCTCCACCGAGAATTTCCCATGTTAATTATAACATGTACAATGTATGGGCTGACATGCTGTCCAGATTGAGACCTAATAGCGAGGCCAAGGAGCCGGTAGAGATGTTTGCACTCGATTCTATTTTGGTAGAACAGGCAATTCCATTTGAGAACTATGAACTGCCATTCGATGAAGTCATGAATGAGCAGAAAAAAATGCCCAAATATACATTAGGGAGGAATGAAGAAAATAATTATTTGCTAATGGATAATCTTCTTTATTCAATGCTTGCTCCTACACATAAAGATACGTATCCTCGACTAGTTTTGCCGGAGAGATACAGGGATTCTGTAATTAAAATAGCTCATACTGAAGTAGGTCATATGGCTATGTCGAAAACCCTGAGACGACGACAGGAACACTTTCGTTGGTCTGATATAGCTAGAGATGTCCACAAACTAATTACCAATTGTCCTAATTGTGTAGTGAACTATAGCAGACGCACACATGCATATCCACAGTCGATGGCATTACTGGTAGAACCTGGTATCGTAATTGCTGCAGATCTGTCTGGTCCTTATCCAGTAAGTACCAATGGAAATACATATTTACTGTCTATAGTTGACTATTGTAGTGGTTGGGTAGAATATAAATTATTACCTGATAAATCAGCTAAAGGTGTTCATGATTACATATTCAATGATTATATTCCTCACCATTCAATTCCATGTGTGTTTATTTCTGATAATGGGTTGGAATTTAAGAAAAAGATGATTATAGATCATTTCAGAGAAGTTGGAGTGGAGGTAAGGCATACTACACTGCATCATCCAGTCTAATGGGATGGTAGAACGTTATTATAGAACACTAAAAAGCATCTTTAGAAAGTTGGTAAATTCTCAGGCTAATCTATGGGAAAGTTCTTTACCTGATGTGATATACGAGTATCACACTGTACCTTCAGAGAGTACATGTTTTTCTCCTTTCTTTCTAACTTATGGTAGACATCCAGGTACGAAACATAGTTCTTTACTGTATCGTTCTACAGGTACAGAGGATTCAAACTTAGCGTATCGGATAGATGACTTGTCTATTGCTTTAAAGAAAGCAGTTGACAATACAATATTGCTCCTGCGGAGAAAAAGGTGAATGCAATTAAATTAAAACCAGGTGATAAATTTGTTTTATTAGTGAATGTATCTGGACCTTTGGAGCGAAAATATGATCCAGGATACATTGTAGTTAGAGCACGAGGTTTGGTTGTGCCTGTGGTAGGGCCGAAGAAGGATCGAAAATTTGTTAACCGAGAAAAGGTTCGAATAGTTGATTCTAAAATTATTTGGGATGATTTGTCACCTAGATTAACTCGTACGGAGAGGTTAAAAGGCAGTAGGGAACCTTTGCCATTCAATCAGATTGTTTCTGGCCAGGATAAACAAACTAATGTATTTTTGGTTGATAAAACAAAACAAAAACCTAAAATAATACATTCTCATGATATTGGTACTGGAGCGTTTACGTGCCAGCAGGCACGTAGAACAGAACCGCTTGTTGCTAGTTGTACTGTAATGCACAGAATTGACCAATCACAGCAAAGAACACTGTGGAGTGATAAACGGAAGTGCGGACGGCAGAGTGCTTCAGCTCTGCCAGACCCTGGAATTCTTAGTTCGGCGCCACTAATTGGGAATGATTGCGCCATACCTACCCATTGCGCTAATACGAAGCATGAACTAAAAATAGTGCAAGTCGACAGCTTTCAAACTGATCGACAGGGTTTACGAGGTTTAGTCATAAGAAATGTTTATGTTCCTAACCAAACTTGCGCCATAGTTTGCAGGTAGTAATGTAAGTTGCGCCACTAATAAACATTAACAATTTACAGATGATCTCTTTTCCCATTGACTTTCTATTTTTCTAGGTTAATTGTTTGTAACCAGGTCTAATGCGGGTGTGCACTTGGCGTATTACGTAACATGGCAGACGCGAGGTTGTGATCAGCTGATCGAGCTGATACTTGTTTATCTACTGGAAAACCTCTGAACTGTCACAGTAATGACGGAAATGCTCTGGGTTCATTAAAATTGTACACCATATAGCTCTGTTAAAACGTACGTGCTCTGGATTCGTTTTCGGGGTAGACTAAGCAGGTGGAGAAGTGAAACCCTGGATGCGGAGACGAATACAAGAAAAGATGTTGCATGCTAGTGCTTGAGAGGCAGCATTGAGTATGTATTAACTTTTCTAGTTCCAAAAATCTTACTGCTAATCTATGTACTCTTTTGATACTCATTGTACTCACTTGGGGAAAAGTGAATGCGAATAGCAGATACAGTTCTTCTATTCGGGAAGGGGTAACTTTTTCACGAATATACGGTAACCGGTTTATAAATAATCAGACGCTCAGTGTGGGAGTCTATTCTTATTGGGTGTCGACGGCCGTGGGCGCGGAGCAACTACCGTTTTCGTTGAGCTTGACTGAAGCTGCATTTACAGTTAATTCGTTGGTGGTTGAAGCGAAATTAGACAAAACATGATGTACATGAGAGTTTTGTCACACATAAGATTCTTTTTGTTGTGGATGACAAAAGATGGGCATGGGCATGACCTCATCGGTCGGAACTATGATAGAGTTCCATACATATGTTTATATTGTTTTAAATGCATAACTAAATACAAAATTTAATAAAAAAAAGAAAAAAGAATTTTGTCAAAAATACTCTTCTCTGTTTTCGCATGATGATAGCAATAGATAATGCCTAGGGAGGCATAGGTAATGCCTAGGGCATTGAAGAAGTCTTAATCATTTTTCAAAAGCGAGTGTCTGTTGGGAGCTCAGCTCAAATGATCAGAAATATTCTTCCTTTTTCTTTCTCTATTGTTCGCTAGGTGATTGCATGAGGTTCTTTCCACTGCTTTTTGGCAGAGATAATGCCTGGGGAGGCATGGGTAATGCCTAGGGCATTGAATGAACTCTAATCATGTTTCCAAAAAGTGAGTGATTGTTGGTAGCTCAGCTCAAATGATTAGAAGGATTTCTTATTTTTTCATAATCACTTTACAAAAGCGAGTGTGTGGTGACAGCTCTGCTAAAAGATGATGACATTTTTTTCTTGATTTTCATAATCACTTTCCGAAAGTGAGTGTGTGGTGACAGGTATAAAAGGTGATGAAATTTTGTCTTGATACTCTTGATCACTTTACAAAAGCGAGTGTGTGGTGACAGCTCAGCTAAAAGGTGATGAAATTCTTTTCCTTCTTAAATTATTTACCCATGCACAGAACAATTCATGTAAAAACTATTAAACTCCCACAACTACAAAACTATATTAAACTACAAAACTATTAACCTACAGAAATATACAGTGCATTGACAAATACATAACTGATGGGTATTACTAATATTACTAATTTTGCATATACAATTTTGCTTGGATTCTGCCTAGAAATACCATAAAATGCTACGAACTGTGTGAAAAATGTGTCGAATATTAACATTTATTCATGAAATGTTGGTTCATTTGAAATTAATGGACATAAAAATGTGTAGAATATTGCCATTTATTGTCCTGAAAGATTGGTTCATTTGAAATTCATGGACATAAAAATGTGTCGAATATTGCCATTTATTGTCATGAAATGTTGGTTCATTTGAAATTCATGGACATAAAAATGTGTCGAATATTGCCATTAAGATGTCATGAAAGGTTGGTTCATTTAAAATTCATGGACATAAAAATGTGTCGAATATTGCCATTTATTGTTGGTTCATTTGAAATTCATGGACATATTTATTAACTTTATGCTGTCATTGACATTGTTGATATTAATCTATGGATCTGATTGATTGTCTTTGAGCTGGAAAATGCATATTGTTATGCTATAATCTATTTGGATAGATTTGAAAGAAAAATACTTGAGGAAATGTGTTATTCAAATAGACTTTACTGAATAAAACCCAGATATATGTTGAATTCGAAGAAAGTCGAAGCTTTCTGCGAATATGATGACCAAGATCGAAAGCGACCCTACAAGACTGGATCGACATCGTCAATATCACAATGCTAATGCAGTAGTTCATAAGAGAACACTGGCATATATAATTAAATCGAAGAAATAATCGACATTACACTGAAGGAGACAATTAACATGAAGAAACGACGGCAACTGATAAAGAAAGTGTATGGAAACCGTGACAGCATGTAAAACTGCAGCTAAAAGCTAGAAATCTATTATTATTTAATAATATAGATGTAGCCATTGTAATTTCAAAGTTTAAGGTGAACCGCTGTCATTGCTTTGTTTACCTTTTGATACTAAGTATATGCTGTCGGTATATGGCTTTCTGTCGTTCATGCTATTTTTGTTAAAAGTGATATTTGATGTTAGATACGTGTACATAATGTGCAAAACTACATTTTGAAGCTATTTCTGCCTTTAATTCCACTCAAAACGACTTATTTTTGGTGAAATCAGTATTTGGTTGGTTTCTACAAGAAAATAGTCCATGAAAGTAGGTCATCGATTCAAACCGCTTAAGCCTTGTTTTCCCATAGAGCTGAGATCCGCAATGTTAAATCTATGGGGACCTGTCGGACAACCACGCGTGTACCATCGACGTCGTTGGGTTTCTCCGAGTTTGACAGCCGGAAAGACGAAATCGGTGGGCCAAGCGTATCGATTAGGGACTAAATGGTAGTAACGCCAAAGCTGATTTGTATTAATGTAAGGTCGATGCTGTCAGACTGAACACTGACTTCTAGAGTGCCACAAGGACCTCTGAAGTGTCAGAGAGTTGGAAAAAGGTCGGATTTGACTAGAAATGGTCGCAAATTGTTCGTACACATCTTTTAACATCACATTGAATGTCAGAAATGGTTTATATTTATATTCTTCATAAGTGGCAGAAAGATTTGATTATAAAATTATTTTTTTAATGATTCGAAGTCAGAAGACCTTATCCATTAAAAAATTGTTAGATATTAAGAAATTATTAATTATTGGTTGGTGGATTCACCAAGGTAAGGTGGAAACAACGTAGAGATGTAAACTTCTTTCCTCGCTGCTTTTTGGGGACGCAGGTGGTAAGAAGTGGAGGGGCGGAGTACGTTGTAAAATATTCTGATATTCGGCAAGGGGGGAATGCAAATGTTCTATTACTGATCAGTGTACGTGACCAGGCGCATGCATAGAAGTGTATATATGGGTTGGTGGTGCCTGAGTGGGATGTAAATAGACATAGTGGTGCTGGCAGGTCTGAGTGTGATTGCATTCAGGGCGTACCCCTTCTGCTAGGGGTCACCACACTCGAAAGGTCAAGGTTGGTGGTGACCATGGGGCCATACAGCTACTGGTGGTGGGCAGACCACTGGTATCCATAGAGACCAGGAATGCTCGGTTCCTATTGGTGAGACCAGGAATGCTCGATTAGCCTTATGCCTTATAACAGTATGTTATCACATTTAGTTATCTCGTATCGAAACGTGTGAAATGGTGTCGAGCATTTAGGTATTAAATTCTTGTCTTCAGGCCAACCGTTTTCAACTAATTTGACTACTTCTTTCAAGACCGTGTCCTTTTGTGGTTCAATGTCGATTTCTTGTAGGCACTCCTGGAGTATCTTAATTGCTGCGACACTGATCTCTTTATCGAACAGCTCATTTGGACCAGTCATGTCGCTGTGGTCTCCTGATAATGCATCTGCAACAAAAATGTTACACCCTTTTATGCTTACTAATTCCAAATCATAGTTTTGTAACCACATTCTCATATGGGGAAACTTGATGCAATGGCTTATTTACAATTGAAACTAGTGGTTTGTGGTCCGTTTCTAGGCACACTTTCTTTCCAAATATGTAGTTATGAAATTTTGTACAACCGAAACATGGCCAGTCGCTCTTTCTCGATCACCGGATAGCTACTTTGCGTGTCATCTCGAGCTTTCAAAGCCATTGCTATAGGATGGCCTTCTTGTAGGGGTGCAGCTCCTAGGCCAGATTTAGAAGCTTCCACCTGAAGGGTGATTTCTTTTGTTACGTCGGAGAAACGGAGTACCGGTGCATGTGTTATCATGTGCTTTAATTTGTCAAATGCATTTTGCTGTTCCGCTTGCCAGTGCCATGCCGTTTCTTTGTTTGTTAGAATGCATAGCGGTTTTGTTATTTTTGCTAGGTTAGGTAGGATTAAGAACTGACCAGACGAGATAGCCGAATGAGTTAGAGCGCCCGTCTCCCATTCTGGTAGATCATGGGTTTGAACCCTGGTCGAGTCAAACCAATGACATGCTGGATTTATCAGGACTTAGTCTCAAGTTAACTTGCCTGGCTCGCTCAAGGACAGCTCGGAGGTTGTTGTTGTGTTCCTGTATTGTTTTACTATAGACCAATATGTCATCGGTTACAACATTTACACCCTTTAAATCATGCAAAATACGGTTCATTTCATAAGTGAATATGTCGCCCGCCGTCTTAATGCCGAACGGTAACCTCGTATACCTGAACCTCTTCCATGGGGTATTGAAGGTGCACAATTTTGAACTCTCAGTGTCGAGTTGGATCTGCCAATACCCACTTTTGGCATCAATGACCGAAAAGTATTTTGACCCTTCTAGTTTCGAAACGACCTCATCTATAGTTCTCGTGGGAAATGGTCCCCGCTTTATAGCCTTGTTTAGTTTGGGAGGATCAAACATATGCAAATTTTGTCTTGTTTTTTTACTATGGTAATAGAACAGCTCACTTTCCTCTACTATCACTCCTAAATTGATCATTCTGTCCAATTCCTCACATACTTTAGTTCCGATAGCATGGGGAATTCTTCTAGGAGGATCTATTACGGGTTGAACATTGTTATCTACATGGATTTTAGCCTCTACTTTATAGTTCCTAGACCTGTGAATACATCATTAAATGTCTTTACTATTTGGGGTGCTTCATTGCTGTCTTCGCCGTCCTCCGATCAGATGCTGTCGATGCATAACAGGATGCGCAACCGAACGGACGCATCCTTGCCGAGGATGGGACATCCACTGTCGATCACCTGGAAACGCAGCCGCTGATCCCATACCTGAAGTGTAATTTCGCCTCTCGGGTTGATTTTCTGTCCTGAGTACGTGACCAAGCGACATCTGGGTTTGGTCAACTCAGCCTTGTCGATTTTCTTGAACATGTCCATAGGAATGATGTTCGCCTCAGAACCAGTGTCTAACTTAAAGTTGACATCCATTGTCCCGATCGGAATGTGGGCGAACCACAAGTCATCTGATTTGTTGTCATCGGTTGATATTGCTCCGATGAACAGGTCCTCCTCCGGCTGCTCGGGCTGCCACTCCTCCATGCCATCGTCGTCATCGACCGTAATTACGTCTACAGCCGTCGTCTTGACATGGCACACTCTCGCAAAGTGGCCGATTTTCTTGCATCAGGCACATGCCTTGCCTTTGGTGGGACATGCATCGCGGTCATGCCTGTGGGAGTATCCACACCAACCACACTCCGTATGTGTGCCGGTGCTTTTGTTTTGTTGCTCGCGTCCCCATCTGGCAGGTGGCCGCTGCTGTTGTTTTCCCATCACCCGTGGCACCTGTCATGTCGTTTTGTAGTGTTGTACGGCGTCCAATGCATATTCAGAGCTACTGAGGCCAGCTAGTTGTTTCACCCGATGTTCTCTCATCCTGCACATCTCCTCGCACAGCTGGCGTGACAACTTAGGAGTTTGAAGCAGACTGTCCCTGAGGGTATTGCATCTAATACCGCTTACCAACCTGTTGCACATGAGTGATTCCTCTAAATCACCATACTGGCAATGTCCGATTTTGTTTCGTACCTCCCGGATGTATGCATCCATGTTCTCCGGTCCCTGATTGTACGTATTGAATCTCTACCTTTTCAGTGTAATGTTTGTTCTCCCTTCGCAATATACGCGGAAAGCTTCCCTCAGCGGAGCAACTTTGTCCACCTCTCATGCAGCAAAGCTCATGGACTGGTGGAGTTTCTGTGCCTCCGCACCGGCCACATAGAGAAAAACACAGCATTGTACTTTCTCGCTCGGACTAAGAACTCCTGCAGGGATGCCGTGAATTCCATAAACATGTATCCAGGACTTCCAGTTGGAACCTAAATTTTCATATAGAGTTAGCGGTTCGGGTGAGCCATAGCTGATCAGAAGGTCCACCTCTAACACCATGTAATGATGTGATTAAGAACTGACCAGACGGGATGCCCGAATGAGTTAGAGCGCCCATCTGCCATTCTGGTAGATCGTGGGTTCGAACCCTGGTCGAGTAAAACCAATGACTTTAAAATTGATACTTGTCGCTTCTTAGCCTGGCGCTTGGCATTATTAGGATAGGACAAGGACTGGTTGGCTCAGTGTCAGGATAATGTGACTGAGTGGGATATCGGGTCATTGTGCCGGCAGCCTGGTTTCCCAATGGGACAGCACTATAAAGTTGCCATGAGTGTGCACTGTCACAAGTCGGTACCCATCCTGATATGACCTTATGGCTGGCACACACCTACCGTCTGTGCGCACCCACCTACCGTTTACGATTCGCGCACTAAAACTGACGACCCGACCCGACCCGACCCGTTTCCCGACTGGAGCGCTCACATATACCGTCCGTTTTCGCGACTCTCCCTCCCTCTCTCCCTCCCTGTGTCTGTGTGTGTGTATGTGTGTGTCTGTGTGTGTGTCTGTGTGTGTGTTACTCTGTGCCTCTGTGTGTGTCTGTGTGTTTTTGTGTCTGTGTGTTTTTGTGTCTCTGTGTGTGTCTCTGTGTGTGTCTCTGTGTGTGCCTCTGTGTCTGTGTGTGTCTCTGTGTGTGTCTCTGTGTGTGTCTGTCTGTGTGTCTGTGTGTGTGACCCTGTGTCTATGTGCGTGTCTATGTTTGTGTATGTGTGTGTCTCTGAGAGAGAGACACACAGACACTCTCCCTCCCTCTCTCCCTCCCTGTGTCTGTGTGTGTGTCTGTGTGTGCGTCTGTGTGTGTGTGTTACTCTGTGCCTCTGTGTGTGTTTTTGTGTCTCTGTGTGTGTCTCTGTGTGTGTCTGTGTGTGTCTGTGTCTGTGTGTGTCTCTGTGTGTGTCTCTGTGTGTGTGTCTGTGTGTGTGACCCTGTGTCTATGTTTGTGTCTGTGTGTGTCTCTGAGAGAGAGACACACAGACACTCTCCCTCCCTCTCTCCCTCACTGTGTCTGTGTGTGTGTCTGTGTGTGTCTGTGTGTGTCTGTGTGTGTGTTACTCTGTGCCTCTGTGTGTGTATGTGTGTTTTTGTGCCTTTGTGTGTGTCTCTGTGTGTGTCTGTGTGTGTGTGTCTCTGTGTGACACACACACAGACACACACATAGACACACACACACAGACACACACATAGAGACAGAGACACACACACAGACACACATAAACACAGAGACACACACACAGAGACATACACACAGAGACACAGAGATACACACACACACACGGACACACACAGAGACACACATACACAGAGAGACACACACAGACACATACACAGACACACACATAGAGACACACAGAGACACACACACACAGACACACACATATACACACACAGAGACACACACACAGACACACACATGACACACACAGAGACACACACACAGAGACACAGAGATACACACACGGACACACACAGAGACACACATACACAGACACACACACAGACACACACAGAGACAAAGAGACACACACAGAGACACAAGAGACACACACACAGCCACATATACACACACAAAGACACACACATACACAGAGAGAGACACACACAGACACACACACAGACACACACATCAAGACAGAGACACACACACAGAGACACACACATAGACACACACAGAGACACACACACACAGACATACATAGAGACACAGACACACACACACACAGACACACATAGACACACACACAGAGACACACACACAGACACAGAGATACACACACACGGACACACACAGAGACACACATACACAGAGACACACACAGAGACACACAGAGACACACACAGAGACACACACACAGAGACACACACAGACACACACATATACACACAGAGACACACATACACACACATAGACACACATACAGAGACACAGAGATACACACACGAACACACACATAGACACACATACACAGACACACACATAAACACACAGAGACAAAGAGACACACACAGAGACACACACACAGCCACATATACACACACAAAGACACACACATACACAGAGAGACACACACACAGACACACATATCGACACACAGAGACACACACACAGAGACACACAGAGACACACACAGAGACACACAGACACAGAGGACTTGGATCGCAAACGGCTGATCGCAAACGGCTGACCGCTCACACCTACCGTTTCTCAAACGGCCCGATTCGTTTTTCGAATCCCTTGCGATTCGAGTTTTAAGCCCTAAAACTGAGTTTTAAGTCGTGAATCGCATGGCTCTGGTGTGTGCGGGGGCCGCACACCTAACGACTAAAACCCAGTTTTACGTCGTAAACGGCCAGTTTTACGTCGTAAACGGGAGGTGTGCGCCAGCCATTAGATGTTGCTAGGACGTAAAACAAAAAACAAACAAACAAAACCGACTACACACGTTGACGTCCAGTTGCTTAATGACTTTATTACGGTGCCTCCCAGTCTGCGTTGGTTGCCCGTTCGCTGGTCCCGGCCCGCTGGCTCCCGACGTGTCGTGTCTTAGTACATACATAACATCATGGGGGTGATGAAAATGGGAAATATCGGGACTGGAGTGGGAATCAAACCCACATCTCTTGCATTCCGGGCTAGTGTGCTAACCATTACACCACCTAGGCTCCCTCTAGACACAAGATTTCCTCTAGTGCCAGATGTCACGTTGTGGTGTCCGTACCATGGTACCCTGATCGGGTTGTTATAAAGCTGCTATAAGTTAGTGCACACTGTTACACATCAATACACGTCCTGGTAGGACTTGAGATGTTGCTAGGATATAAAGAACCAATAAACCAACGGAACCTACCGTGGAACGTCTGGCGAGCAACTTCCCTAGATTCTCGATGCTGACGTCTTCGGTGGATTGTTCCTTCCCTATTGATAGCCGCTTTCGGGGGACAAAGGCTAAAATGAAATGTGAAAGTGAAGGCTTTTATTCAAAGATGTAATTTGTAGCTTACAATACTCTTTCCTTGAACCACTCGTAATTGTTATTAAATTAGATCAGAGTGTTTGAGCTGTATGCTCAGGCCAAGATGGAGACTCCACCATCAGGGCCCACCACATGTATGAGGATGCTCTGTTCAGTTTTGTCATGTGCAGTAATGAGTTTGAATCTTTTGGCGTGAGCTGGGTGTATCGTGGAATCTGTGTTTCATATGGTATTGTTGTTAACATTTGGTATTGTTGTTAACACCTTATTTATAAAAATTAATAAAACACTAAACACTTATAATACAAACTCATCCAAGAAGATCTAGGTGGAACACCATCGCATTAACAAGTGTTTACTGATGCACAGGGCAACCCTTCCGATGATCTAATCAACGAAATTGAAGCAGAAAACATAAACATTCGAAGCAACCACTTCCCCAGTAATTGGTAGAAAGCAAGAATGAAGACATAAAAACACAAATATGACAGAGCTAAAACAAGAATTATTTAAAACAACAGAATCATCAACATTCGTATCTTCATGGATTACCTGTTTTTTAAAGATTTAATTCAATAATCTATCTCAACCGAAAACAATTGCAGATACTAGAGTAGGAAGGCCAACTTCATGATTTACTCGCTTCGAGCACTAGATAGCAGGCTTGCCAACATTGGATTGTTTGTTTGTTTGTTTGTTGTTGTTTTACGTCCTAGCAACATCTAAGGTCATATCAGGACGCCAACATTGGAAAATGAAAAACCAGAAGATCTTAAAGGATATGATATTGGAGGTGGTAGTGGCTTTGCCCCATATGCGCGAAGCCAAGTCGGGTACTCCCCCAGAAAAATGTTTAAATCTTAGATGATGTGGTGTATTTTGGACACATCTGTGACAGATTTCTACATTCATTTCTATGATAGGTCTCTACATTATTTCTGCTACAAATAATTCTAGCCACATCTATATCCCAGATAGCACACAGCCGTCGGCCCAACGTCGGCCCGATGGCGGCCTCTCCGTCGGGCCAACGGTGGAAATCGTCGTCGGGCCGACGTTGTTTTGTCCAACCTCCCGCCGTCGGCTCGATGGCGGATGCCGCCATAGGCCCGACGGTGGCAGCAGCCGCCGTCGGGCCTACGGCAGCAGCCGCCGTCGACCCGACGGCGGGAGGTTGTACAAAACAACGTCAGCCCGACGGCAGCTACCGCCGTAGGCCCGACACAATATATTTATTCAAAATAAATAGAAAACCTTATAAATTTAATATAATCTTTTTGGTAAACATGTTTTCTATATGTGTACCAAGCGATTTGTTTCTACAGAAAAAGTGAAATACAGAAAAAGTGAAATATCTCTACAACCACACCACGTAGAAACAAATCGCTTGGTACACATATAGAAAACATAGTTACCAAAAAGATTATATTAAATTTATAAGGTTAGGGCTCCTGAAATCTATTAATTTTGAATAAAACCAATATTTTGCACCTGTACGTATTGACACTATAGTGACAGTGTCTTCTTGGAAAAAACCAAGATGGCGGTCCTTCGTCAGCATTCCGTACCGGGTAGTTCAAATCGTATTAACATGAATAATTCCATTAATACATCGTAATAAATTACAAAACTTTTACAAAATAATCTAAACATATTAATAAACAAACCTGTCAAATAATTCCTTAAAATTCCTCAGATTTCTGGAGTTATTTGTAGAAAAAGAACGCTGCTGAACGATCACACGTGTTCCGCTGGTGACTCGAGCCGGAAATTATATTTAACGCACTGCGCATGCGCGGATCAACACCGTTGGCCCGACGGTGGGCCGATGGTGGCTCGAATGTGGAAAATGAATGCAAACCAGCGGCGGTCTACCGCCGTAGGCCCGACGGTGGCCCGACGGTGGCTCAAAAGTGGAAAGGGATTGAAACCTAAAGTCGGAACACCACCGTCGGTTATATTATTTCATTTTTATCAGTGAAGCATCAAGCTTATGTGTCCCTCTGAACTTTGTACTACCCAGATAGCACACAGCCGTCGGCCCGACGGCGACCGCTCTGTCGGCCCAACGGTGGAAACCGCCGTCGGGCCGATGTTGTTTTGTCCAACCTCCTGGCGTTGGCTCGACAGCAGCTGCCGCCGTCGCGCCGACGGCGGAAACCGCCGATGAGCCGATGGCGACAAAACAACGTCGGCCCGACGGTGGAAACCGCCATCGGGCCGACGTTGTTTTGTCCAACCTCCCGACGTCGGCTGGACGGCGACAAATGCCCGAAGGCCAGCATTGAAAACAAGACACTATAATCTTTTTGGTAACGATATTGTCTATATATGTTTCTACGTGGTGTGGTTGCAGAGATATTTTCCTTTTTCTGTATGGGTTAGGGTTAGGGTTAGTGCTTAATTAAATACAGAAAAAGTGAAATATCTCTACAACCACACCACGTAGAAACAAATCGCTTGGTACACATATAGACAACATCGTTACCAAAAAGATTATATTAAATTTATAAGGTTAGGGTTCTTGATATCTATTAATTTTGAATAAAACTAATATTTTGCAACTGTACGTATTGACACTATAGTGACAGTGTCTTCTCGGAAAAAACCAAGATGGCGGTTCTTCGTCAACATTCGTACAGGGTAATTCAAATCGTATTAACACGAATAATTCCATTAATACGTTGTAATAAATTACAAAACTTTTGCAAAATAATCTAAACATATTAATAAACAAACCTGTCAAATAATTCCTTAAAATTCCTCCGATTTGTGTAGTTATTTGTTGAAAAAGAACACTGCTCAACGATCGCACGTGTTCCGCTGGCGACTCGAGCCGGAAACCATATGTAACGAACTGCGCATGCGCGGATCAACACCGTCGGCCCGACGGTGGGCCGACGGTGGCTCAAAAGTGGAAAAGGATTGATACCCAACGTCGGAACAACACCGTCGGCCCGACGGTGGCCCGACGGTGGCTCGAATGTGGAAAATGAATGCAAACCAATGGCGGCCCACCACCGTCGGCCCGACGGTGGCTCAAAAGTGGAAAGGGATTGATACCCAACGTCGGAACAACACCGTCGGCCCGACGGTGGCCCGACGGTGGAAAGTCGGTGGCGACGGTGCGACCAATAGCCAACGTCGGGCCGACGGCTGTGTGCTATCTGGGTAGTCTCCCATGTGTCTGTCCCTCTGCACCTTTGTGCCTTACAACAACAGCTGACCATGTTATTGGTTTGCACTAACCTCAGTAAACGGTTCTCATTTCAGTGAGAGCTTAATCTGGTCTGGTTTGAAACTTGGCAGCGAAGTGGCAACAGCGAGTTGGAGGAGGCTACTAAAGGTGAGTTTTAAGGAGGATAAAACCAAATACGTTGGATTTATTTTATATATATATATATTAGATTGTTATACAATCTGTATGTTTATGTGAACAATGGTGCTAAAAGCCTGTTTGTTGTCGTTTCAGAACGACTAGTAAGACTGCGAGAACAAGTGCACGAACACAATCTCGGCCATACGATCGAAGCTTCTAGGCTATCATTGACGGAGTGGTCGCATTACTGAATAGTTGGTTGAAATCGAAACAAATCATGGCAAAAATGATGTCTACTGAAGACCAGCCACCGATTTCGCTACATTGTTTAAGCGAATCGGAGAGTGAAAGGAACCGCAGAGGCTAGCCAAAACTAAACCGCGAAAAAAGATGGTGGCGGATACAAAAGCTAAGATGCGTACTAAGAATGTCGATGTAGGTCAAGCTAGCATGGTGAATAGCGGGGCCAGTTTACCTGAGAAAGAATCAGGACCAGACATATCGGAGTTCAAAAAGATGTATGACGAAATGCTGGTGTTACGAGAAGAAGCAAAGGCTTTCCACAGGGATTCTGAACGTTTTCGTGACAAATGGCATTATGAACGCGAATCCGAAGTAGGTCAAGTTGGCGGTCACGAAGCGTATGATGGTCGCAAGGCATATGTGGGTCAAGATTGGCCGGTTTACGAGCCAGATGACGAAGACCAGGAACCACAATATTGGGACGAAGACGACAGCGAGTCGATAGGTTCATTGAATATGGCTGAACAAGTGTTAGTGTTAAAATCAGGCATAATAAAGGTTAAACCACAGGTGGTGGATGATCCGGGAGCGAGTACGGGAAAAAAGTCGCCGTTTGAAAGTTTTAGAGTGCCACAGCCGCCTAAAGCGTTGACAGCGGAGCAGCCAAAGGCAACAACAACACAGATTAGTAACACTAATAATGCGTTTCAGTGTACGGAAACCAAGCCAAGGCGGGAGTTTAAATTAGACACAAGTCTACATCAGGGAGCTCTACTGACAGAGCTTCAGGAAACATATAAGAAGGTGAAGAAGCCGGTAACCCCACGGATTACTATTAGTGAGAGCATGGCAGGGGCCATCCAACACTATTATGGTGGCCCAAATGAGGGAGCACAGAAACATTTGAAGACCATTGGGGAAATTTCCCGACTTTACACAGGGCTAGCAGATGTGCCATCCATGAGGGTTCAAGTGCTAAACGAAGAAATAAGATTCGCCGAGAGCCGTAAGGAGGCCAAAAATTCACTGTTGACGGCATCAAAAGGCGTAGTGGGAGTGCTCACGGCAATAGCACCCACTATGGACATTATCCTGCAGAGGGGGTCAGCTGACCCGGAGTTGAATGCGCAGGCAGTCCATATGCTAAATGCCATAAAGCTAGTGGTAGCTACACACGCACAGATGAAACTCGACCGAAAATTAAGTGTGCGTAAGGTGGTACATTCTCAGCTTGGGAAAGAACTCATAAAAGACAAACGAGATGTATATGGCGATCTACCAGAGGCGACAGAATTCTTGCTGGGCGAAAATCTGGGAGAAAGAAATAAACAACTCTTAATGGAGCAGTCACACTACGACGTGTATTCCGGCGTGCCGCCAACGCGCTTAAATATATTCAACGCGTCGAGAAACGTCAAACTTGACCCAATTTCACCAGGTTCCCACGCTACGCAACACGTCGGCGCGCATCGCCCAGCGCCGAAAGTTTTGTGCTTGCACAAAACTTTCGGCGCTGGGCGATGCGCGCCGACGCGTTGTATCAAATCGACCTGTCAATCATAGTGTACCGACGTGTACTGACGCGCCGGCAACGCGTTGCTAACGCATTGCCGGCGCGTTCCGACGGGTTCCGACGTTTCGACCAAAAACACAACACGTTGGCACGCGTTGTCCAACGCCGGGCCAACACGTCGTAGTGTGACTGCTCCATAAAATCGGTAAGAGCTTCTGACAATTGCATGAACACGAATCTAGTGGATAGAGGGAAACGAAGGAACACCTTCGACCATCAGGGACGTAACGGAGGTCCATACAACAGGCATTTCAGAGGGAATGGCAGGTTCAGAGCCAGGGGGGGGCAAGAGGAAACTCCACCTGGGGCGGTAGACCACAACAGCCTGAGAAGAGATTCGGCAGGACGGCAGAGGACTACGCACACAACAGCGTGCCATCGATCCCGAGAGGGGGACGTGGCCGGGGAAACCCAAGCAGGGGTTTTCAGAAGTGAGGCACCCTGACCAGGTGGGTGTCTCCACAGTCTTAATTAAGGGTAAGAAACCTTTAAAAATGTTTAAAGCAGGGAACATAATAAATGTATATAAAAACTGGTAAAAACTAACTAGTGATACATGGATTTTAAATTGTGTAGTAGGCCTAACTATACCGTTCAAAAATACCCCAATACAAACAAGAGAACCTTTCCATTTAAGATGGATAGTACAGAAAGAAAATTTGTAAACTTGGAAGTGGCTGAATTAATAAAAAAAGGGGGTACTATTGGAGGTGAGTCCAGTACAGGACCAGTGGATCTCGAATATTTTTCTGAGACCTAAGCCAAATGGAAAGCTTCGTATGATCCTTGACTTAACAGAATTAAATAAAATAATTCATTACGAGCACTTCAAGATGTTTATTTTTAAAACCGTGTTAGATCTACTGAATGTAGATACGTGGATGGTGAGTGCTGATCTAACTGATGCATATTACTCTTTAAATATAAAGAAGAAACAACGCAAATACCTGAGATTTCGGTTAGGTAAATGTTTACTCGAGTACCAGGTCCTGCCGAATGGGTTTGCACCAGGACCACTCATTTTTACAAAACTGCTAAAGCCTATCTACTCGGAGATGGGGGAAAGGGGACATATTTGTTTCCCCTATTTGGATGATAGTTAGTCATAGGACGGACTTATGAAGATTGTTTACTAGCAATAACAGAGTTGCTAGACATGTTTGAAACATTAGGGTTCACAGTTAACCGAGAGAAATCTGTCTTGAAACCTACTCGGTGTCTCAAGTTTTTGGGGTTTGATATACACTCAGCAGAAATGATAGTTTCACTAACAGAAGAAAAAGTGGGAAAATTGTCATTAGCAATAAAACAAATTTTAGGAGAAGAATTCCCAATCATCAGGCAGGTGGCGGGAATAGTAGGCCTTATGGTGGGTTATTCACCAGCAGTAGATTACTCTGGGGCACACTTTAAACAACTAGAACGAGATAAGATTAAAGCGTTAAAAAGAAGCAAAGGTGACTTTAATGATAGAATGTGGATCTCTGAGGAAGGAAAGTCAGATATTGACTGGTGGATGAAAAATATGAGGAGATCAAGAAAAATAAGACGGGAAGAACCCAAGGTCGAATTACTAACAGATGCTTCCCTAATGGGATGGGGGACACATACAGAGTTCACGAAGACGGGAGGGCGCTGGCACCCAGATGAAATAGCACACATAAATTTGTTAGAATTAAAAGTTTATGTAGGGTAGAAAATACTCATATTAGGATAAGAAGAGACAATACTACAGCCCTGGCTTGTATAAGAAATATTGGGGGCACCAAATCAGAGGATTGCTTAGTAGAAGCAATAAAGATATGGGAATGGGCAGAGTTATCTAGAAATTGGTTAACGATTACTCATATACCGGGTGTAGAGAACGTCTTGCCAGATCTACGCTCTAGAAGGTTTTTAGACCATTTGGAATGGAAATGAAATGAAAACATATTTAATAGTCTATGTGAGAAATGGGGCACATCCAAGATAGATATGTTCGCATCCAGACTAAATGCCCAGTTACCTATATATGTGAGCTGGGAACCAGAACCCGAAAACTGGAAAACAGATGCTTTCTCATTTGACTGGGGAAATAATTTTATTTATTGCTTCCCACCAATAAGCCTCATCCCCCGTGTAGTAAGGAAGCTACAAAAGGACAGGATGAGGGCGATTGTTGTCGCCCCACACTGGCCAGCTCAGCCGTGGCATCCATTTCTACAAGAGGAGTCAGTGGAACAGCAACGATTCCCAAGGAAGGAGGGAAACCTATCTGGGACAGGGCACCTATAAGTAGGAAGGTCGGACGAGGGACTAAGCAATATAAGATTAACGGGGTACCTCTTCTGGCCAGAACATTACAGGGTTATGAGGTAGATAATAAAACTCTCCAGTAGTTTAAGTTCACGTGGAGGGATTCAACAAGAAAAAAATTTCTCAGCCATATAAATAGATGGGCCCTTTGGGCCTTAAAAAAAGGGGTGAAAGTATTAAACCCTAGGATTGCAGATTATACTATGTTACTTACTTATATATTTTGAGACTGGTGTAGGCTATGGGGCATTAAATGCTGCACGGTGTGCACTAAGTTTAATTTTGCCAAGATCAGAGGGAAAAACGGTTGGTGAGCATTATTTAGTTAAATGGTTATGTAACAGCTGCCATGAGCAGCGACCGCCACAACCCAGATATGATAGTTTCTGGAGTGTGGAAGTGGTATTAAATTGGATTCTTAAACTCCAACGTAATTCCCAGTTAAGCTTGAAAGCACTCTCATATAAACTTGTTGTGTTACTGTTACTGGTCTCATCACAAAGGGGCCAGACAATCTTAAGCCTGGATGTGGACAGAATGAGAGTGGAAGAGGAGTCTATAGTATTTAAGATGAAAACATTGCTTAAACATAACCAATTGGGTCAACCACTTGACTCGGTGAGGTTCTTTAAATATTCAACTGACAAAAGATTATGTGTTGTCACAGCAATAAAATGCTATGTGTTAAGAACGGAGAAGGTGAGAAGAGGGAATACACAACTGTTACTCTCTTATATAAGGCCACACAGACCTATTTCTAGGGCAACCTTGGCCTGTTGGACCATTGAGGTGTTAAGATTAGCAGGAATAGACACCACTAGATACAAAGTTCACAGCACCAGAGGAGCGTCTGCATCCTCAGCAAATGCCATGGAGGCAAATTTAAATGCAATTACGCTTCCTGGTGAGATAGCACTAGTTTTGCTAGGTTTTATCATAAATCAATTGATGATCCTGGTGAGGTGCAAAGGACAATTCTGAGCAGAACATTGCATAGAAAATAAACATAAAAAGTCGTAATAAAAATAACAAAACGGTTAAACTATAAAAAGTTTAAACAAGTTGAGTTATAAATATACATATATATAGATTAAGAAAATAACGATTAAATAATACATTTAAGTTTGTTGGAAAACTACCACATACAGTCTGTGGGAGAAACATGTATTTACTAAGGGAGAAAACAAATAAAAAGACCCAGTTGGGACAAATGAAAATACTGAGAAATGAAATATATGTTTCTGTAAAGGAATGTTCGGAAACAAGAAGGTTACAAAAGGTATATAAAATGTTTGTTAAATAACTGACAAATAATAATAATAATAAACCTGTGAAAGCACGGTAATTGTAATATTACAGATTGCTGACAGTGTGGACAGCAGTGCGAAAGAAAACAGAGAAAAACAGAAAGAAAGGGAAGAAAGTAGAGGGGAAAAAGAAGAGTCAAAGAGAAGGTTGGTACACAAAAAAAACATGCTTCAAAGACTCTCCCCTGATACTTAACTTTCGGTGTTCGGACGATGAAGTAAGAATATATTAGTTATACTAGACTTACTTCTAAGTTGACATATTAGTAGGATTCTTACGAATCTACGAATACGAAGATAAGGATCAGGGGCCCACCCTCCCACACCTATAAGATGGAAAGGAACAACCCAATAACTCGAGTATAAAGATAAAAGATCAAGGGTTGACTGGAAATTATAGGAATACTTAAGGGAGTTAGGGGTCCTGATCCTGGTTTTAGGTTTTTTGCTTCCCTCCAACTACGAATACTGGGGCTACTTCCGGCCTGCGCGAGCTTGTCCTCTCCACTGATCCTTATCTTCGTATTCGTAGATTCGTAAGAATCCTAGTAATACGTCAACTTACAAGTAAGTCTAGTATAACTAATATATAATGGGGGCAAGTGGGCAAAATAGCTCACCAATAGTTGGTTGCCCGCCTGAATGTCTTTTGCCCTGGATAAATAAACCCTCAGGGCTCTAACCACAGATCCTGGGACATGCATCATAGGTATGCCCAGTAATCTATGAGGGATGATCGATGAGTATTTTAGACTGCTAAGCTAAACATCATCTCTTTTTCATGTTCCTCTTAGTTCTTCTAGTACTAACTACCATAAGGTCTCTGTGACCCGAACCTAACAAAATGAGTATGAGTACTACGTGTCCAGTCTCAAAGAGCCCAGTTCTTGTTTCCTGGCCGGCCCTTTTTGGGTCTCGAAACCTTTGCTGACCTCCCCCAAATTTTGGCTGTGGCAGGTTCCAAGTGTACACCACATGTAACTAACTACCAGTGCATCAATTGGTGTTTCCCTCTGCCTGACCTTTGATCTGAGGAAGGATGACCGATAGTGCGCAGCCTGCTGCATTTGCTGCATCAACTCTAGCCCTTCTTTGGCTAGATAAACCGCCACCGACACACTTGGGTGAAGTGAGGAGCTAAGAGTTTTATACCCTTCATCAACTAGAAAAGGCTCCACTTGCGAAGATAGTGGGAATACCATTTAATCAATCGACACATTTGGGTGAAGGGAGGAACAAAGGGTTTTATACCCTCCATCAACAGCACGGGCCCCACTTCGGAAGTTAATGGGAACACCATTTTAATGTTGATGATACAACGAATTGTATTGTGGCCAGGTCTAAACCAAGAGGCCAAGCACTTGTCAGATGGAAGGGGAACTTGCATTTTCTTTTTACTAGGTTAAACCTCAGGACTGTAGGTCTTACATGGTTGTTAGCCCTGATTTTGTGTCAAGGACAGTGTTTTTATAACTTATTACAGGTCAAAGACCGCTTCATCTTTTGAATCCACAAGAATGGAAACTCATCCATGTAAGGGACTGTAGAATCAGCTTAGGGATGAGCGCTAGCATGCACAGTATGTGTAAAAGCCCATTGGGTAGTCCTGTAAATGCCTGCAGCAGATTAGCTCAAACAGATATAAAATACTTCCTATGGTCTTTAGCAATAGGTATGGTATACTGTGTCTTTCCAATCAACGCAGGCCATCAAGGCCTAAGGAGTGCTAAAATGCATGGCTGTAATAGTGGGAACATCTAAAATACAAATCGGTATACTACCGACTTATTCAGCAGTATCAGGTGCTGGAATATTCTGTGACTGCTGACCGTCTTCGTTCTGAGGAAGACCTTTGAAAGTATTCCCCTTAATATACAATAATCCTCTTCAGAAAACTGAAGGGGAGTGGAACCCTGGCAAGCACCAGCGTTTCCACCACAGGAATCACCCCCCCCCCCCCTTCTATCGCTGACAACATCAGGGCACAAGGTTACCTATAAGTAGCCATGCCATGTTTAGGTCGGTATGTAATAATTTACCAGGCTCTTGCCCTTGTTGCTGTCGGTAGCGTGTCTGCCATAGTATTGGTCGTAATGCTAACCACGGGTATGACCCCGTGAGTAGAACCTGTTGCATTGAAGCTTTTGGTCGATTTAGACTTACTGTAGTAGTGGGCGTGGGTGGTATTGCCAGCCAGGATAGTGAATTCTTTCCCTAATGGTGCCTAAGCCGGAAAGGTAGCAGAAAGCTACTGATCATGTCCAAACCTAACACTTTAAAAGCATTGGCTATATCGATCGAGCGTCGGAAGCCAAAGCGACACAACAGTGGTTAGTGGTTGTAATACAAATGGTGGGTAGGACCCCATAAGGAGTAGAACCCATTGCATAGCTTTTGGTCGTTTAATCCACAGCGTACGGTATCAGGAAACTGCCACTGCTTACAACATTAATACAACAAAGCCTACCGTCCATAAGGTTAGGCTTGAGTGAGAAATGAACATATCCCCTACGGGGCCACAACCGTAGGGGGTGGGAGCAATTGAACCCAGACAGCAACAAAGGATGTGGGTCTCAGGACGCTATCGACGTGAGTGTAGTATTCACTCGGTAAGCTCACCACTTAAATTGTTCCATCTAACAAAATATAGCTACATAAACAATTTATATAGCAACCAAATATAACTTGGTTCATATATATATGCATTAATATGCGACAGAGTGTCATTAAAACTATTAATGACATGAAAACAAGCAAAAAACGTACCTTGAACAACACAGCGTGTGGTCGCTGTGCTTGGATTGGCCCATAATTTCCCAATTGTGGTTGATCCGGCAGGAGGCCTGAGGCAGTCACTCTCCATGCACTGCACGCTCCCTCCTCCCCCTCCCCCCTCTGACCTGCATTCGGGCTTCTGGTTCTCTCCCTTATGGATTTATCCTCAGCAACTCCCGTCTCCACCCACAAATCACCCACGTCAAACAGCATTAAATGGACTAAAAAGGCCCCCACGTCACGCAACAATATGCAGAGAACCCGCAGAGCCGCAGCAACCAGAGGCCGCCCCGCGAAGCGCGCCACACGGAAGGCAACAACATCCCCGACCTCCGACGCGACTGACTCCATCCACTCGCAAGATGGCGGCACGTCCCCCCAGCCGCCCACGCCAACGCCTCGACTGTCGCCGGCCGCCCGGCAGTCGACTCGCGTGAGGAAGCCGACGGCTAAAGCAAAGCAAGCCGACGGATTATTACGCATGCAAGCCTCCATCGACGCCATTGAGAAGCGCTGGAGTACGCTGGAGCAACACGCGGCAAATCAGAGGCGCGAGGCGGCCGAGCATCGCGCCGAGATGACGGCCCAAAGCAAGCTGCTCGCGGAAGCCACCGCGGCGATGGCAGCAGTCGCGGCCGGCATGCGCCACCCGGACCCACCGGCGGCCCCGGCAACGCCCCACAACCCCCCGAGCCGGCCCGCCCAGGTTCACCAGCACCGCAGCTGGGCCAGATCCTTCTCCCCGGCCTCCCCGTCGCCAGCACCGGTAAGGAGCCGGAACGGGTCGCACCCCAGGCGCACCCCCGACGCGAGCTTCAGTGCATGGTCGTCGCCATCACCTAGCCCGCCCCGGCACAGACCCAGGCGCCCCGAGGCCGCGCACGCCCTCGGCAGACACGCCTCCACTCACCGACAACACGACGGCGACTACGCGCCGCGCACGCCCCCGACCGGCGCGCTGCCGACAACACGACGGTGACTACGAGAGGGGCGCCCGCTCCACAGCCGCCCCCGTGACCGCCCCCGCCTCGGCCGATCAACAACAACCCGGAAGCAACAGAAGTCGGGAGCCGACCCCCGCGCCCACTACGACCGGGCGGTGATCGGCACACCGTGCCCCGCATGGAATAAGGACCCTGGATCCTGCGATAAGGCGTCGAAGGGCGGGTCACACGGCTCTGGCACGCAAAAGGTGGCGCATGTGTGTGGGTATTGCGCAAACGTCCGTAAAATTGTCACCAACCACACCGAGGCGAGTTGCTTCTCTAAGAAGTCCCGCGACCGCTTCGCTCGCCGGGTCAGCGCCCCCGGTAGCACGTCCACACCGTCGGCCCCGGACCCCGCCCACGCATGCGCGCTCTGTGACGTGACCGCCCGCACCCCCGCACCCGGAGCCGGCGCCGACGAGCCGGTCGTCGACCCCCTCCTTCAAAGTACTCTCGCCGCGGCCTCTACCTGCGGTCCCACGCTGGCCGAGTACAGGGCCACCCTCGACACCTTCTGGCCGGTCCTCTCGGGCGAGGGTTGGGCCGCCTACCCTGACTACGCCCGGGCATACGCGGCCGCCCGGTCCTCGGCCCTCCCGAACTATTTGGCAGCCCGAGTCCCGGTCCCCTCAGATCTGATCATCACTGAATGGCGCCAGTTTGCTCCGCGGGTACGACGACCCCCTGCTCCTCGACCACCTCGAGTTCGGGTTCCCGGCCAACTACACCGCGCCGACTCCCCACGCCAACCTACAAGAACCATCGCGAGGACCCCGACTTCGGCCACCATGTCTCCAGCTACGCCGAGGAGGAGCTGCGCTGCGGCGCCCTCCTCGGGCCGTTCGCAGTCCCCCCCTTCACGCCATGGGCTCAGTGCAGCTCCATCATGACGAGGCCGAAGTCCACCCCGGGCAAGCGCCGCGTCATCGTGGACTTGTCCTTCCCCCCGGGCCGCAGCGTCAACGCGGGCATCCCCAGGAGGGAGTACCTCGGCCGCCCCCACATCTACACGCTCCCGTCCGCACCGACCTGGGCCGGCGTGTCGTCCGGGAGGGGAGGGGCTCCTTCTGCTGGTCGGCCGACGTCTCTCGAGCCTACCGGCAGCTCCGCGCGGACCCCCTCTCCACCCCGCTCTTCGGCATCATCGTCGATGGCCGCACTTACGTCGACATCGCCATCCCCTTTGGGTGCAGGACCTCCGGCGCCGCCTGCGTCCGCGTCACCTCGGCGAACATCTGGGCGCTGGCACAGTGCGGTTTCTACAGCGACGTCTACGTCGATGACTTCGTTGGGTGCGAGGCCACCTTCCTCGCGGCTATGCGCGCCTTCGACGCCATCCGCGGTCTCTGCGAGGCTCTTGGCCTTGACCTCGCACCCGACAAATGCTGCCCGCCCATGATGCCCGGCATCGAGTGCGACACCGAAGCCATGACCCTCAGGATCCCTGATCGCAAGCTCCGCGACGTCGTCGATGAGTGTGAGCGCTGGCTCCACCGGCCCACCCTCACCAGAAGGGCCCTCCAGCGCCTCCTCGGCCGACCACCACCTGCGTCCCCCGGGCCGCACCTTCATGGCGCGAATCCTGCACAGCCTGAGGGCTGCCCCACCTGTGGGCCACGCGGACATCAACCCAGAACTGAGGAAGGACGTCCGCTGGTTTTGCGACTACGTGATCGGCGGGAACGGCGTCTGCCTCTTACCCCCTCGACGACGCCCTCGATGGACAATCGAGTGCGACTCCTGCCTCACTGGAGGGGGCGCCTTCTTGGAGGCCGCCTGCTTCGCCGAGGCCTACGACGCGGACTTCCGGGCGGCCTACCCGACCATCCACGAGCTCGAGGCCCTCAATCTCGTCCTGGCGATCCGGGCCCTCGGCCCCCCCCCCCCGCCCCCGGCGACACGAGATCATCGTTAACACCGACAACGCCGCCTCGGCCCACGCCATCCAGACCGGTCGAGCCATCGACCCCACCCTAGGCGCGTGCGCCCGGGAGATATGGCTCATGGCCGCCCGCGGCTCATTCGACGTCGTTGTCCGTCACAAGCCCGGTGCCGAGCTCGTGTTCGCCGACGCCCTCAGCCGCGCCCATCTCTCCCCTGCCGCCCTCGACCTCGTCCGTCACCAGTGTGAGATTCGTTGCTTGTCTCGAATTAGGGTGCACCATACGCAGGCGATAATCACACTTGACCTTTGATCCATTCCAGAGTACGGGCCCGCGGCGCACCGGCATCTGATGGAGATGCAACGCGCTGCCCTCGCGCCCGGCACCTGGCGTAACCGCGACCGGTACGCCAGACGATACCTCGAGTTCGCCCTCGAGCGCGGGGTCGATCACCTCGCCCCCGCGCCCTACGACGTCGGCCAGTTCGTCGCCCACCTGCACCGCCTTCTGCCTTCCCCCGCCTCGGTCGCCAATGCGTTCTCGGGCGCACGCGCCTGGGCCCGGGAGGTGGGGGGGCCACGCGGCACCATTCGACGCCCCCTTTGCGGCCCACGTCCGGCGCGGGGGCGAGAGATTCTTCGCCACCCCGGTTCGACGCGCCCCCGGCGTCACCCCCGAGATGCTGCCCATCATCCATGCCTACATGCGGACCCTCGGGCACCTCGGCGTCGCCCCTTGGGCGGCCACAGTGATGGGCTTCTTCAGCTTCCTGAGGTAGTCGAACTTGCTGTCCCCTTCACACGCCCCCTGGGGCGGCCCTCACACGCTCCACCGAGACGACATTCGACCCGTCCTCAGAGGCCTCGGCCTGCGCGTAACCTCCTCCAAGACCATCCGCTCGGCTGCGCAGGCGGTCTCAATCTTCGTCCCGGCTATACCCGGCTCCCCCATCTGCCCCCTCCGGGCATAGAGGCGCGCCCTCGACCTGACACCCGCCCCCGCCGACGCGCCGGCCTTCCTGGTGCGCGCGGGCGTCCCCCTCACTCCTCGCGACGTGACCCCCCACATCTGCGCCGCCCTGCGCGGAGCCGGCGTCCCCGGAGCTGACGCCTACACTCTCCACGGCCTCCGCAGGGGCGCGGCGCAGGCCTGCGCGTCGAGGGGGGGTCGACCTCTCTGTGATAATGGCGCAGGGGACCTGGGAGTCCGACGCCGTCCACGCCTACGTGCCCAAGCTGGCGGCCTCTGACGCCCCGAGAGCCTTGGCATTGTGCTTTGGGTCGGCTCCACGGGCCTACCTCCTCCCAGAGTGCTCCCTCTGCGGACATGGACCAGGTCGACTGACATTTCATCGATTGACTCTGTACCTTGTGCCGTTATCGTTTACCTAATAAAAACCCTTTCTCCCACCTCCACCTCGGATTTCCTTGTCCGGATCAGCCCATGATTTCCGAATTGTGGTTGATCCGGCGGGTGGCCCGAGGCGGTCACTCTCCATGCACTGCACGCTCCCTCCTCCCCCTCTCCCCCTCTGACCTGCATTCGGGCTTCTGGTTATCTCCCTTATGGATTTACCTCACCCACACACCCTTTTTTTTCTATACTTATTATACTTACTACTCTTCACTCTTAACCTTACATTATCACTCCAGGGGGTCGGCTCCCGGGCCTACCTCCTCCCAGAGTGCTCCCTCTGCGGACATGGACCAGGTCGACTGACATTTCACCGATTGAAAAAAACACAAAAAAAACACAATGCCCCCATAGCATTATAATTTATACTGTGAATAAAGGGAGATACCAATGCTCTCTGATTCTAGTGAGATGCTGATATCTGGTGTTCTGCAGTCTGACTGTGTTGTTAAGCCAGTTTAAAAACACTCATGGTGACTTTATAGTGCTGTTCCACTGGGAAACTAGGCTGCCGGCACCATGACCTGATATCCCACTCAGTCACATTATCCTGACACTGAGTCAACCAGTCCTTTTCCTATCCTAATAATGCCGAGCACCAGGCTAGGAAATGACAAGTATCAATCATCTACAAACTGAAAAGGGAGTGCGTGATCAGTCAATTTGAATAAAGGGGCGTACCAATGCTCTCTGATTCTAGTGAGATGCTGGCATCTGATGTTGCGCATTCTGACAGTGTGTTCCTACGCCAGTTCATGAGCGTATTTCGAACCACCACGCTGCGTCTTTGTGCTGAAAAGAAAGCATGTGATCAGTTAATTTGAATAAAGGGACATACCAATGGTCTCTGATTCTAGTGAGATGCTGGCATCTGGTGTTCCCAATTCTGACAGTGTGTTGTTAGGACAGGGAGCGCGTGATTAGTGACGTGTCATCTCTTTCTATTTCCAAAACACATGCAATACAGTTGCCAGATAGTTGTCTTCAGACATTTAAAACTACCAAATTACTAAAGCATAGTCCGATGAAGTATCAAATTTTCAAAACCAAAACCCTCACCTAAATTTGATTCTACATATCTAACTCAGATACTTATGCACTTATAGTCCTTGAGCCAGCCATCAAATTTTGAGGTTTGACTACCAAAAAGGAGGGCAAGTCACCACTATGTTTTTCAATGTGAACATCTCAATTCCACAGCTAAACCGATTTTGGCAGCCATTTTCCATAATGGCCACCCATTTTTATCATATCTCATAAATTTGATCATAACTTTTAATCGACTGGTCTCGGGCACATGCACCCCTACATAAGATAAGTTCAGTATGTCATTTGGCATATTTTAATGTAAACTAAATGGATATTGGTTCACTATCTGTCAAGATAATTGGGAAAATATACAAGAAAATGGCTACCAATTTGTATCGCATCTCATTAATTGGGCCGTAATCTTTAATCGGCTGGTATGAGACACATGCACTCTCACATAAGATATGTTTGGTATGTCATTAGGCATATGTTAATGTAAACTAAATCGATATTGGTTCACTATTTGTTGAGATAATTGGGAAAATATGAAGCAGAAAAATGGCTACCAATTTTTATTGTATACAATAAATTGAGCCGTAACCTTTATTCAGCTGGTCTGAGGTACATGCACCTTTACATAAAATATGTCATTGGCATATTTCAATGTAAACTAAATGGATATTAGTTCACTATCCGTCGAGATAATTGGTAAAACATGAAAAATAATGTGCACTTTTAATGCCAAAAATGCTCCACTTCTTGTGCTATAATTTTTATGCTATAATTTACGTTAAACATTTCCCACGTCAATGGAACTCACTGTGAATAATGATGCATGTACGGGCGAAAAAACAAGCTAGTTTGTGGACTGGTTTCAATAGTCTTGCCAAAAATCACATAGTGGTGATGGTAGATATGATCGGCTACCTTACAATAAATGCACCAGCAACAGAAGCATCAACCATGAAGGAAGTTTTGCAACAATCCATCTCTGTTAAGTCATCCATACATCTTGAAAACATTGCAATATTCTCTGATCAGTCATTCTCCACTAGCAGCATTTTGAATGACTTCATAGAAATGATCGAAATCCTTCTTGGATTACTCCGAGCTGACAGAGAGGATGACTGGTATCTCAACTTATCAAGCATAAGATACATGATTCCTTGGGGCTTCGCCATAGAGAAAACCAATTACTCAAAATATCTGCCTGTCTGTTATGCTCAAATATCCAGGTTAAGTCAAATAAGTCCACACTTTCATGCACACTTCCAGAATGGTGGATTTTCTGTTCAATAGAGAAATACCAATCCAGTTACCAAGATTGCTGTGGATCAAACAAATGAAGAAACAGTGAATAAAGATACCAAGACTGCAGGTGGCACACATGCAACTATCTGAAGATAGAGCATCAGTGCTAAGGGAATTCTGGTTTCAGATTTCATTGCAATGTTCTGGGAAAGTCAGTCATGCAAACATTTGGAAGGCACTAATAAAGAGAGTTGAATGATTCATATGTTGTTAGTTTGGTTGATTTCATTGATAAAAACTGGATGAGCCTTGGATTAGCAGAGATCCACCAGATCTTGTTAATATATCTAGTGGAGTAGTTGCTACACATGAGGTTTCCAATAAATAGCCTACTGACAGCATACAAAATAGGGAGAAGCTTACTTAATATTCCAGGAGCAGCCGGTTCAAAAGGGAGAGGGCTTTCATGACAAAATCAAGAAGCTGTTAAAAAAACATTCAGTGACATGAAAAAGAAAACTGCTAAAGGTCCAACTAAAGAAACCATCTTGAAAGCTGACCAATGGTTGTTCAGGAACATGGTTCTCATTGCCTAAAACTGCAAACATGAGATGCATGATGTCCTATGTCATTTACTTGGCCCATTACCATGGGCATTGACAAGTATTGATGGCACTATGAAAAAGTTCATTAAAGCTGTTCTATCGAAGCACCTAGAGACCAAAGTATCACCAGTAGAGGAGTCCCTGACCCACTACCTTCACTGATGCAATGGGACTCATCCAGAAACTTCATGGTGAGAATCACTTTCAGTGAACTCTCTGATCATATATTTTCACAAATCATCCTTGCCAGCAAGGGAAGTGAGTGGATTGATGTGGTATTTGATGTATACCAAGACTAATTAATCAAAGCCGCTGAGCGCGCTAATCATGATTCAGAAGATGGTGTTGCCTTCAACAAAATAATGGCAGGACACAAGATAGAAAATTAGAGGTGGATGTTGTCATGTACCAAGACCAAAACCAGCCTCACTTCTTTCCTAGTTGAGAACTGGAAAGACAAACTGAAAAGAGACAAGTTTGGAAACTGAGTTATGTTTGTGATGTGTCGTGATTTTTGCATGATGCTTACATGACAGTTGACAATAATTTGATGATCTCAAATAAAGCCAAGAAGAGGCTTACACACATCTATTTCTGCATGCCAAACATGCTGCAGACAGCTATTCAGCCCTAATCTGTGTAACTAAAGACACTGATGTCTTCATCATTTGCTTCACACTAAGTGGAGATATCAACAGCAAATCTTCATAAGGCGTGGAAACAAATCATCAGTCAGGCTTGTCGACATCACCAAATTGGCTGCAGCACAAGGATGACATGTTTGTCCTACCTTATTGGGACTTCATCCATGGAACGGATTTGGCGGTGGCGGCGGCTTGTTTACTGTACCTTTGTCGATTCGAAAATATAACTATTAATATCGCCGCCAATGCGGCGGTAGCCTTAATAACGCTTCGGCTTTAGGGTTAAATTGATAAAATTTCACTTATTGCGTATGTAATTCTGTTAAATATGATCGCATTCAATAGATTTGAGCCAGTACGGAAAGCTACGTCCATGCGGCGGCGATTTGTTTACTTTACGTTTGTCGATTCGAAAATATAACTAGTAATATCGCCGCCAATGCGGCTGCTGCGTTAATATCGCTTCGTTTTTAGGCTTAATTTGCTTAAATTTCACTTATTGCGTATGTAATTCTGTTAAATATGATAGCATTTAATAGATTTGAGACTAATATATGGCTACAAACACAGGGATTTCCCAAATCTATAAATACATTCACGTTTAGCTAACACTCACCGTTTAAGCGCCCATGCATATGGCTTGACATAGTTCTCTACGACGCCGATAACCGGAGATAGATACCCGGAGTTAGAGGTATAACACCACACGCCGCTAACACCGCTCCATGCATACAGGCCCTGGAGGCTGGTGTAGTAGCAGTAGTACTAGTAGTAGTAGCAGTAGCAGAAGCAGCAGCAGCAGTGGTGTTCCTCTTAGCAGGCATGGTGGCAGAGTGAGGGGAGACTGTTGCTGCAGGCTATATATACCCAGGAGCCACCAGGCAGCGGACCACGCAGAGATAACATAGGTCACGCATAGGTTTCGCATACGCTCCTCATACGCTCCTAAAATAATCATACGCTCCTCATAAGTCATATGCTCCACATGCCAATCAAAACCGTCAAAAAATGTCACAGCACGCTCCCATACGCTCCTCATAGGTTCCACATACGCTCAAAACCACCCGAGAGGTCACCAAAGGTCATCATAGGCCGGCACGCACAGGACTTACGTAGGTTTTCAATACGCTCCCACCATACGCCGTAATGTGACAGGGCCTTTAACAGAAGTGGTGAAATTGAGTCTGGACAACTTCCCCCCATGTTAGGACACACTTCCACAGCACACACATCGAGCAAACTACAAAGCTATCTGGATATGTAATTTGATTTCCTCCCCAGACATTCCCAATCCTATTGAGGATTTGTGTGTGACGTTGGCATCACACTACTCCTGTGTCGTGGTTGGATAGAAGCAGTTCATTCTGCTATCAAGTGTATGTAAATAAAACAAAAAGCACAAATCTATTCACTGCTACGATCTAATTTTGTTATGTAGAATCATGAATATTCACTCAGAGGTTGAAATAATGTTATTTATGAGAATAGCTTACTTAAAAAGTGAAATTTGGTCAAATTAAACCCCAAATCAAAGCGATATTAACGCCGCCACCTCATCGGCGGAGATATTGTCGAAGGTAAACAAAACAAAAAGCACAAATCTATTCACTGCTACGATCTAATTATGTTATTTAGAACAATGAATATTCAATCGGGGGTTGAAATAATGTCATTTATGAGAATAGCTTACTCAAAAAGTGAAATTTGGTCAAATGAAACCCAAAATCGTAGCGATGGTAACATCGTCGCCGCATCGTCAGTGTTATAAGTGTACTTTCTATCCAACCATGATGGTCGACAAGGCACTGGTCATGTTGTTTTAATCGTTTGGCGCAAATTCTCAATTGCAGGTCATTGGTGGACATCAAGTGAAAATGGCATTCCAGTTATCAAATAGATGACAGGTTTCCCAGCTTGAGAAGTCATTACAAGTCTCCTGTCTTACAAGTGCACTTGATCTTGCTGGCCATTTGTTTGTTTGTTGTTGGTTTACGTCCTAGCAACATCTAAGGTCATATCAGATTGGGGCATGTAAATTGAGATTCATCAACACAGCTGGCCATTTGACTGCGCATGTACCATCAATGGACTCAAATGTACAGAAGCCAGCCGTACTGTTGTTGATATGCTCCAACATGGTGAATGATGAAAACAAATTTCTACAAATGAAAATGTTTCTTCTGCTGGTTTGTTAGTTTGTTGTTGTTTTACATCCTAGCAACATCTAAGGTCATATCAGGACGGGTACCGACTTGTGACAGTGCACACTCATGGTGACTTAATTTATAGTGCTGTCCCACTGGGAAACCAGGCTGCCAACACCATGACCTGGTATCCCACTCAGTCACATTATCCTGACACTGAGCACACCAGTCCTTGCCCTGTCCTAATAATGCCGAGTGCCAGGCTAGGAAGCGACAAGTATCAATTTTTAAGTCATTGGTTTGACTCGACCAGGGTTCGAATCCACAACCCTACGATCTACCAGCACGCGAGATGGACGCTCTAATTCATTCGGAAATCCCGTCTGGTCTTCTGCTGGTAATAATGGCTGAAAACACATTGCTTACATATGATATACCATGCATATGAAGTTACTATAATCAATCATATATCATTCTTCATCAAAAGTAACAGGAAGGAGCTCTATGATAAAATTCCTGTTTGTAAATGTCCCTAATCTCAAATTGTGCCATGATTTCACAAACATTATGCGTATGAATTGTCTATATTTGTCATTAATACATTGATAGACATTCCTATATATACCACAGGTTAGTTAGAAAGTAATGCTGTTCATGCATATATAAATATAAAGTCTTCATATACATTGTTGTAAATACGATTGCTGGAGGCTAATCTGGGAAATGTTTTATATAAATGATAGCATATCGAACAAGTTGAGCATTTTTGCATTAAAATTGCACATTTTTTTGCATATTTTACCAATTATCTCGACAGATAGTGAACCAATATCGATTTAGTTTATATTAAAATATGCCAAATGACATACTCAACATAACTTATGTGAGGGTACATGTGCCTCCAACCAGCCAATCAAAAGGTACGGCCCAATTTATGAGATGGGATAAAACTTGGTAGCCATTTTTCTTCTTCATATTTTCCAATTATCTTGACAAATAGTGAACCAATATCCATGTAGTTTACATTAAAATATGCCAAATGACATACTGAACATATCTTATGCGAAAGTGCATGTGCATTGGTGGCCATTTCTTTTCATATTTTCTCAATTATCTTGACAGATAGTGAACCAATATCCATTTAATTTAGATTAAGATATGCCAAATGAAATCCTGAACATATCGTATGTGGGAGTGCATGTGCCACAGACCAGCCGATTAAAAGTTACGGCCCAATTTATGAGATGCCATAAAAATTGGTAGCCATTTTAAATGGGTTTAGCTGTGGAATTGAGATGTCCATCACATTTTTACATAACGACAATCCATAAAGCTAACTGAAAAATATAAGGGTGACTCGCCCTCCTTTTTTTGTACTCACATTTTATCTGGTCGATGGACTATTATTAAACATTTGTTGTGGCATAGGACATACTTAGTCAACATAATAGACCCTGTTACTGCATAAACATATGGTGTCAGAGTTTTGGCGTGCTTGCAAAAATTAATTTGACATGTTTTCACTTTGAATATCTCAACAGTTACCCATTTAAAATTTAAATTACTTCAAAGTAAAGTAAGGTACATTATAACAATCAATTTAATATATTTATCTCAGAAAAATGACCAACTCAAAACCATCGGACTATGCAACTTTAAGACAACTGCGTGTATTAGATATTGAATTGGACAAGGAATGCACTTTTTTTTGTGTGTGGTGGTTTATTTACCATGTGCATAATGAATAAGTTGCATCGCGGCTTGTTTTCATTACTGAACAGCAATAGTCTCAATTTGGTAATTGCCTCGTCATCTTAACTGTTAGTTATTATGTTAGTTTTTTTGGTGCAACATTTGGTACATTTTGGTATATACCTACCCCATGCGCTAGTGTTACTACTGTTAGTAGGGATACTCAGTTTATGCTGTGACTTTGTGAGGTCTTACCGATTGCGTCAGAACTTACCCATTGCTTCAGTCACGTCAGGAGTACCAAATAATTCATCTTTCTCTTCTTCATGACGTCTACAATACAAAACAGTTCCATATCTGTATGTTGGTTGGTTGTTGGAGTTTTACATGCTAGAGACAACTAACGTCATATCAGGGTACCAACTTTTGACAGTGCACACTAATGGTGACTTTATGGTGCTGCCCCACTGAGAAATCCGGCCGACGCCACCATGACTCAATATCCCACTCAGTCACATTATCCTGACACTAGCTAACCAGTCCTTGCCCTATCCTATTAATGCCGAGCGCCAGGCTAGGAAGCGACAAGTAGATCTATCAATTTTTAAGTCATTGGTGTGACTTGACCGGGAACCGAACTCCCGACCTTCCACATGCGAGGCCCGCGCTCTACCAATTAGGCCACTGCATATCTGTACCTAATGCATCTGTCAACATTTACTTACTTGCTGACTTGCTGTCTTGTTTCAGAGTTTACTGTAGACATCAATGCTGGATATATTGTAAGTAAATTTTCTTGAATATAGTTTTAAAGAATATTGCAAATTATCAGGGCTTACTTCTGCGTCTTTCTCTACTGTAAGTGCTAGTACTTACTATATTGCACTGTAAGCATCGTGGTCGTATTCGCATACAGTAGGAATGGTTGCACTGTATTGGCGCATAATTTCCCAATTGTGGCTGATTCGAGATGGGGAGCCGGGTACCCACCACACACCAAGCGGCATAGACAAACTTCACTTACCTACAAACCTCCCCCCACCCAATCGCCATTCGGCCTCGCTACACCCTACCGTTAACTTCAATTTAGCGACAACCGACTCCACCCCCGTCACCTATGACACAACCCCATCAACTACGGCACCCAGGTTAAAAAGAAAAATGCAGTGGATCAGACGAACATCACGTCTCGTCGGCAGGCCCACCAAGCGCGCAGGGAGATGACCTCTCCCGACGGAGGAGCTCGGCGAAGCCACCGACTAAGATAGCCGCCAGCACAGGCCGGCAACCAGTTGCATCCGGGCGATCCTGCACTCAAATGGCTCCATCCACAGCACAAAAGCAGGTGGACGTAATGCTTCAGATGCAGAAGACAATGGACGCAATGGCAAAGTGCTGGGGACGAATGGAGGAACACATCAGCCAGCAGGGAAAGGCGCTTATGGAGGCAACAGCCGCGCGGATGTCTCCAGGGCATATCGACAGCCCCCTGCGCCCTCCTCTTTGGCTGGTGGACTTCAGGAGCCGCCTGCGTCCGTGTGACATCCGCGATCTCCTGAGCCTTGGAATGCAGGGGATGACCGCTACCGGCTTCCCCCTCAGGTCCTGCCCACTTGGACGATAGAGTGTGACTCCTGCCTCACCAGGGGTGGCGCCTTCTCATCGGAGTGCTGCTACTTCAAGGACTACGACGATCGCATGATGGCGGTGTATCCAATCATCCATGAGCTCAAGGCCATGAACCTCGTGCTCGCAGTCCAAACACTCCGGCCATCATCATCAACACTGACAATGTGGCCTCCGTGTGTGTCCTTGAATTGGGCCGTTCCACTGATGCCACCTTGGGGTGTGACTCGGCGAACTATGGCTGATCGCGACCCTCAAAGGCTTCACCATCCCAGTCAGGCACAAGCCGGGGGTTGAACTCCACCTGGCCAATGCTATGAGCCGAGTGCACTCTTCCTGGGTGGCCCATGACTTTGTCCAAAAAGAGTGCCAGTTAAGGTCTATTGCTTGAATTAGAGTCCACCATTCCTCCGACATATTCTCCCATGATCTTTCCAGACTCCGGCGAGCGTGCAAACGTGATGTCCCTACACCATGCCGCCCTGGTGCCCGGGACCTAGAGGAACCACGACCAGCAGGCGAGGAGGTACATCGAGTTCATGCTCGACCGGGATGTCAATCACCTGAATGCAGACTTCAGCCAGGCGCCCAGCAGACTCTGGGTCGCTATCTCCTCTTCCAAGTCCATCAGGTCGCCATCGCAGGCCGTCACCCTCTTCATCCTGGCCCTGCCCGGCTCGAGCCTATGCCTGGTTTGCGCCTGGGCCCAGGCCATCCAGCAGGTCCCCGCCCCCTCAGATGGCCCGGCATTCATTTGCCACACGGGCCCCCCCCAGCCTACAAATGCTGACCCCGATGCTGCGTGAGGCCCTCGTGGAAGACGGGTTCCTGGAGGCATCGAGATTCACCTTCCACGGGCTCCATAGAGGCGTCGACCTGGCGCCTATCATGGCGCAAGGGACCTGGGAGTCCTGCACCGTCTTCGAGCCTTAGCCCTGTGTTTTGGGTCTGCTCCGGCGGCCTTTGAGGTGGAGGTGATCGGGGAAGGCTCCCTCGACTTGGATTTCCCCCCTGAGATGCTGAGTGAAATTAATTGTAAAGTTAAAATAAATAAACCCCCATTCCAACTCCCACATTGGTCATCGGCTTCCCTTCTTCGAATCGGCACATAACTTCTGAATTGTAGTTGTTTCGAGGAGGGGAGCTGGGTACCCACCACGCCCCGAGCGGCATAGACAAACTTTACTGACCTGCAAACCTCCCCCCACCCTATCGCCATTCGGCCTTGCTAAACCCTACCATTAACTTCAATGTACCACACCCACACACCCTCTTGTTTAAGGGCTACTTTGGCGGGGTCGGCTCTGGTCTCCCCCAAGGTGCAGGTGATTGGCCCATAATTTCCGAAATGTGGTTGATCCGGCGGGAGGCCCGAGATGGTCACGTCCCCAAGCATTGCATGCTCCCTCCTCCTTCCCCTCCCCCCCTCTGACCTGCATTCGGGCTACTGACTCCTTCCTGTATGGATTTACCTTCCTGTATGGATTTACCGTCTACCACAATCTCAATGTACCACACCCACACACCCTCTTGTTTAAGGGCTACTTTGGCGGGGTCGGCTCTAGTCTCCCCCAAGGTGCAGGTGATTGGCCCATAATTTCCGAATTGTGGTTGATCCGGCGGGAGGCCCGAGATGGTCCTCCTTCCCCTCCCCCCCTCTGACCTGCATTCGGGCTACTGACTCCTTCCTGTATGGATTTACCGTCTACCACTCCCATCTCCACCCACGTTTCACCCACATTTCACCCACGTTAAAAGGTCTAAAAAAGCTCCCACGTCACGCAGTAAGATGCAACGAACACGCAGGGCCGCAGCACCTAGAGGCCGCCCCGCCAAACGCGGCACACGGAAGGCGACAGTACCCCCGCTTACCGACGCGAGCGACATCACCGACTCGCAAGATGGCGGCGCGTCCCTGCAGCCGCCCATGCCGCCGCCCCGGCACTCGCCTCCCGCTCGGCAGTCGGCCCGCGCACGGAAGCTGACAGCAAAAGCGAAGCAGGCCGATGGCTTGGTCCGAATGCAAGCGTCCATCGACGCAATCGAAAAGTGCTGGAGTAGAACGGCAGGCAGCCAACCAGAGGCGTGAGGCGGCGGAGCACAGGGCCGAGATGGCGGCGCAGAGCAAGGTGCTCGCGGAAGCCAGCGTGGCGATGGCGGCGGTGGCCACTAGCATGCGCCGCCCGGACCCGCCGGCGACAGCGCCAACAACGCCTTTGGCGGGGTCGGCTCTGGTCTCCCCCAAGGTGCAGGTGATTGGGGAAGGCTCCCTCGATTTGGATGAGGTCGACTGACTTCCACCCTGAGATGCTGAGTGAAATCAATTGTAAATTTAAAATAAAGAAACCCCCATTCCAACTCCCACATTGGTCTCTGGCTTCCCTTCTTCAAATGGATGAAGTGTCGTCATATACTTAAAGCTGCATAGTCCAATGAAAACATCAAATTTTCAAAACCAAAACAATTATCTAGATTTGATTCTACATCTAACTTAGATACTGATGTACTTATTAAGTATTTGGTGCCACATAGGAGGGAATGCTTAGTCAATTTAATAGAACATGTTACTGCAGAAGTCTATGGGGTCTGAGTTCTGTCATGCTTGCTAGAATTAATTTTCCATGTTTGCACTTCAAATATCTCAAAAGTTAGCCATTTAAAATAAAAGTTAATTCAAACTAAAGTAAGGTAGATTATAATGATCAACCTAATATTTTTATCTCAGAAAATAACAGAAACTCAAAACCATCAGACTATGTAACTTTAATGACGTTATTTCTCCGGTAGGGTTAAACTTTAACTTTAAGGACACACTTATTGTAGATTGCCATCAAACTAGACAAGGCTGCGTAGCACATGCTACATTGCACTGATGTTCACTGCATTGCACCAGCGCTTACTGTCTGTACTTACATGCGGTAGAGTTGCAGCTGGCTTGAATAGCGTTTCATGTCTACATTATTCGCCAAGATGTCATAGTGGTCCCTACAGAAGATAATAACAGATCAAGGTGCATTCCTTTTACCTCTAAGCAGGGTTTGTTCGGCTTGCGGTGCGGGAATTTCCATAACTTTTTCCAAACTCAAAATTTAAAATAAACACACATCATGACATATTTACAATCTGGTTAAACACGAAGAATGCAAAAATGTTATCTACCAGAAAAAACTTTCCCGAAAGATGAGTCTTAAAAACAGATTATATCATTTCAAGAGACGATACAGTTTCAAGATCTGTGCACATCTGAAGATATATGGAATTCAAGGCTATTTCAAGGCTTTTCATGGTTGTTTTTAATAGGTTTGTTTGTTTGTTGTTGTTTTATATCCTAGCAACATCCAAGGTCATATCAGGACAGGTACCGACTTGTGACAGTGTGCACTCATGGTGACTTTATAGTGCTGTCTCACTGGGAAACCAGGCCGCCGGCACCATGACCTGGTATCCCACTCAGTCACATTATCCTGACACTGAGCACACCAGCCCTTGCCCTGTCCTAATAATGCCGAGCGCCTGGCTAGGAAGCGACAAGCACCAATTTTCAAGTCATTGGTTTGACTCGACCAAGGTTCGAACCCATGATCCCACGATCTACCAGCACGGGAAACGGACGCTCCAACTCATTCGGTCATCCCGTCTGGTCTCTTAGATGAAACAATTAATTGACAAAAATTGTTTTAATGAACTATATGAGGCGGTACAGACCAACTGCCCTCAAAAAGGCCAAAATGTCTTCTTGTTTTACTTCAGTAAAAAGGTCATGCATACTGTCTGCAGTGTAGAATTGTCGGCGCAGGGCCAAATAATCAACACAACTTAGTAAAATGTGTTTGAGTGTCAGCGGGAATTGACACCCAATACATTCAGGGGCAGGTTCCCCCTTGAGCAGAAAAGCATGTGTAAGCTACGAGTGGCCAATACGGCAGCGGCTAAGGACCACTTGGTCCCGCCGACCTCCCGCATCAGTCTGTGGTGGGTTTCCCACAGATGGTTCAATTTCTTTAAGTTTATTAATGTTTTCATCCCACTCATGTTGCCATTTGGATTTTATGTGGGTAGCTATTAGTGGTTTCAGATCAGAGTGAGGGATCAGCCACGGTTCAAGATCACAGTTTAGGGCCTTCTTCTCAGCCCGATCAGCTCGTTCGTTTCCTTGTATGCCGGCATGGCCAGGAACCCAGCACAGGTGGATGTCATACCCATCCGTTGCCAGTTGGTTCATTTTATAGATGACCATTGCTAGAATAGGGTGATTTGTTTTCAGTCCAGCAACAGCCAGGAGGCAGGAGAACGAATCACTGTATATAACATAGTTAGTGTGGTTGGATACCTCAATACACTCCAATGCGAGAAGGAGTACTCGAGCTTCCGCAGTAAAAATCTAGCTCTGAACGGGCAAGCATACGCCAAATCTTTTGCGTCAGCAGACTGCCGCAGCAGCTACCCGGCTTTGGTGTTTCGAACCATTAGTGTATATGGAGAGATGGTCTGCAAACTGCCCTTGAATCTCTGCATGCAGTCCTTGGTATTCCAGTGAATGTGTCCCAGACTTCCTCAGTTCCGTGAGTCGGAGGATAACCGATGGCTTCCTCAACGACCACGGGGGACTTTGGCATCCTCCAACACGTTAAAATCCACGCCTAAGGCCTCCAAATGAGGTTTCATTCGGAGCCTCAGTGGCCGGATGTAATTCGGCCTGGCTTCATACCTGGAATCATCATGTTGCTCGAATAGACAATTGTGTGCAGGATTCAATGCATTAGTTTTGATCTTGACTACATATTGCATGACCAGTTTGATTCTCCTGTTGTTAAGTGATGGTTCATTGGCTTCGACGTAGAGGCTCTGATCCGGTGAGGTGCGGAAGGCCCCAAGGGCCAGACGCAGCCCCTGGTGGTGGACCGTGTCTAGCAGCCCAATACACGATTTCCTTGCGGAACCGTATACTATGCTGCCGTAATCCACTCGTGACCGAACCAAGGTTCAGTACACGGAGAGCAGAACATCTCTGTCCGCTCCCCACTCTGAGCTGGACAGCACCCTCAGAATATCTAATGCCCTCAGGCATCTTGTTTTCAGGTACTTTATATGTGGCACAAAAGACAGTTTTGCATCGAAAATGAGGCCCAAAAACTTGGTTTCCTCAACGACTTTAATGGGATCCCCATCAAGGGTCAGCTCCGGTTCCGCATGCATTCTACGCAACAGGCAGAAGTGCATGCAGACTGTTTTGGTCTTGGAAAATTTGAATCCGTTCAGAACTGACCATCGATGGATCCCATTTATGTTTAGTTGTAGCTGTCTCTCTATGACATTCCTGTTAGCACCGCTGTAATATAAAACAAAGTCGTCCACGAAAAGACTACAGGAGACCCCTCGCTTTACAGCAGCAGCAATACTATTGACCTTGACCCCGAAAAGGGTCACGGCCAGTATGCTGCCTTGAGGTACTCCTAGTGCCTGTGAGTGTAGGCTGGAATAGGTAGTCTTGACACGGACGCGGAAATGCCAGAAGGCTAGAAAGTTCCTGATGAAAATTGGCAGGTGGCCACGAAGGCCAATAGCATGGAGATCCTCCATGATGCCGTGCTGCCACGTGGTGTCATAGGCTTTTTCAAGGTCGAAAAAGACAGCCACAACGTGCTCCTTCTTAAGGAAAGCATCTCTTATAAAGGTCTCCATGCGAACCAAATGGTCGAGGGTGCTGCGGCCCCGTCTGAAGCCACATTGGAGGTTGGACAAGTGGTGTCCTGACTCCAGTAGCCAGGCGAGGCGGTTGTTTACGATATGCTCCATGGTTTTACAGATGCAGCTTGTGAGGGCTATGGGACGATAGTTGTTGGCTTCACTCTGGTCTTTACCAGGCTTGGGAATCGTTATTACTGTCGCCTCCCGCCAAGAGGCAGGGACGACATCCGACTGCCAGATGTTGTTGAAGAGTTGAAGCAACAGTCTCAGCGCAGGTTCGGGGAGATGTTTCAAAAATTGATAATGAATTCCATCAGGTCCAACTGCTGTGTCATGCGAGCTTTCCAAAGAACACCTCAACTCACCCATCCTGAATGGGGAGTTGTAGTGCTCCTCGCCACCAGAGGAAAAGCTTTCGTTCTTGACGGCCAGAAAACCCGGGAGGCAGTTTGCTAAAGACGAGTTTCCAGCAAAGGCGCGAGCCAATTCTTCACTTATTTTGTCAAGTGATGTGAGAATGGTGCAGTTGTGTTTCAAGTGCTGGACTACAGAAGAATCACCTCCCCTTCATTTGATTCTCCTGATCATTGTCCACACTTTGCCCAACGGCGTGCCCATGGTGATGCTAGAAACAAATCGTCTCCAACACCGCCTCTGCGCTTCTTTGATTGTTCTGCGAGCGCGCAGAATTCTAAAGAGCGCCAGATTTTCAGCAGTCAGTCTCCTGTGGAATTTACGCTGAGCCTTCTTTCGTTCCTTAATAGCCCTCCTACAGCCGTCATCCAACCATGGAGGCGTCAGACGCTTGGGAGTTGCCGAGGTCTTCGGAACAGTTTTCTCTGCGATCCATCTCAGCATCTCAGCGAAGGCATCGATGTCACTGATGTCTGGAGTGAACTCCTCACGACATAGGGTCCAGAAGGTGGGCCAGTCGGCTTTACGAAGCCGTCAGCTCCTCTCTCGGAGCTCCCCGAGATGCCCCTTCCCAATCAAGAATAATTGGGAAGTGGTCGCTCCCGCAGAGGTCGTCCCAGACCCTCCACGAAAAGTCCAGCCCCAGTTCTGGTTCTACAATGCTGAGATCGATGGCAGAGTCTGTTCCGTAGCCAGGATGCAAATATGTGTATGAACCATCGTTAAATACACACAGAGCATGACCGGCCACAAGGTCCTCAATTCTCTTGCCTTTAGTGTTCCTATTGTCCCCCCGCCCCCATAATGGGTTGTATCCGTTAAAGTCACCCATAAGTAAATATGGGGACGGTAACTGGTCCACAAGGGCATCCAGTTCATGTAACGTGAGAACGGAGCTCGGAGGAATGTAAATAGAACAAAGAGTTACAGTATTATGCAGCGTCAGACGAACAGCTACAGCTTGTAGTGTCATGTCTAACGCCACTGGCATACATACCACATCACATCTGACCAAGATGGAGGAGCCGCCAGTGGCTCAGTCTCCATCTGGTGCGTGCTTGTTATAAATGGTGTAGCCTTTAAGACTACAACTCTCAGAAGCTTTTATATAAGTTTCTTGGAGACAAACAGCAAGTGGATTGAGGTTGCAACAAAGAAGAGACAACTCTTCGATGTTGCTCGTAAAACCTTGGCAGTTCCATTGAATAAGAGATCCACCTGTCACTGTCATTTTGGAGCAGTGACAGGTGTTCTCCCCCTCGCCTTTGGTTTGGGGTAGAGACTTTGACTACGGGTTTCCGCAGTCTCAGGCATCTCAATATCAGCCAGCGCCTGATATCGATTTAATGTTAGATTTTTGGAGATCGATGACCCCCTGGACGTTTTGTCCGTAGGGGTCAAAGATCCCTTCGAAACTCGGTCCGACAAATTCTTCTTCTTCTTTTTGGGCATTGCCGGCTCGGCCAGCGTCTGCACTGCAATACTATTATTAATATTATTTTTTGGGCTTGAAACCGGAGTCAGATTCGGGACTGGGGTGAAGGTAGTGGGCTTCCCCCCAGTCAACCACGTTAGTTTAGTCTGGCATTCAATTATCCTGTTGGAGACTTTGGCTGCCGCAACATAGCTCTTGGTGTTTGGCGAGGGAGTATTCGCCTCAGCCAGCCATCGAGCTTCTGGGTAGCTTAGCGGCTTTTCAGTTTTGATCTGTTGAATGAGCTTTTCTTTTTTCCAGACAGGACAGTCTTTAGATATGGCCATATGGTCACCCAGGCAATTGGAACATTTTGCCTGGTTTTGACAACTGGTGTTGTTGTGACCTTTCTGACTGCACTTAAAACAGATGATTTCATTTTTGCATCTATCCTTGCCATGACCAAACTTCTGGCATTGGAAGCACCGAAGTGGGTTTGGGATGAAACATCCACAGTCACCATAAGGTATCCAATTTTCAAATTCTTGGGCGGAAAAGGCTTGCCAAACGTGAGGATATATGTCCCTGTTTTTATGGACATGTTAATCCTCTTTATAACTATTCTTCGTATGTTTAACACTCCTTGAGACTTGAGCTCATGTGCTATCTCATCCTCATCAACATCATCAAGATCTCTAGTCCGGATTACTCCTTTGCTAGAGTTGAGAGTTCGATGAGGAGAGGCCTTGATGCCGACGCCTGCTAGCGTGCTTGCAGGTAGCAGATTGTCGGCATGCGCTTTCTTAGCACACTCCACCAGAATATGTCCAGTTTGTAGCTTCCTCACGTCTTTAACTGTGCCAGCGATTCCCATAATGCCCTTGTGGATGGCAAAAGGGGAAAGTTTGGCAACTGATGCCTCGTCATTCAACGATTCGATCATAATGAACTGTTGCCAATCATCAGTGTTCAGACATGAATCTGAGTCCGATTTCGTTTCCGTGTCTAATAATCTTTTTTTTGGGGGGTGGTTTTTGCGTAGCCATATTGAAATGTTTTTGGTTCGTCATCCTCGCTCCCCACCCACCACGGAGCCCTCAAAATTGGGGTGTGTAGCACTGCGGTAACCGACAGACACACACCAGGGATACGAGGATAATATACTCTAGCATGGAGGCAAAAAGGCATAACCAGTACTAGATTGACCCTAGCCACCGCCTTCTAGGAAGTGAAGAATGACTTGGTAATTGTGTAAATATAAATATGAATACAGTTGTTGTACGACATATATATCCATTCTCCATTAATCTACTTAGGGCTTGTCATGACCAGCCAATTGATTGGACCGGGCCAGTCCAACCTCTCATCTAGATGAAGAAGTCGGGGCCAAAGCGCAGTGTTGGCCCACAAGGAGCCTTGGCACCAGGATCCCTTCCTCCACTGACACGAGCTGCGACTCACGGCAAACGAGTCACCCCATTTGTCACCTTTTACGATCTGCAAGGGGGTGCAGAGGAACTATTCTAACCTGGTTCCTCACGGAAGTTTTTAATAAGAATTCAAGACTATATTTCATTTTGATTTAGTCCAAAATCACCATTTTTTTAATAGGAATTCAAAACTATATTTCATTTGGATTTAGTCCGAAATCACCATTTGGAATCGCTATTTCGGGCTAATTTAGATCAATGGGGCCAGTTTACTGGAATTCAAAACTATTTAACCAAAATAGATTAAATTCAAGGCCTTGAAATGGGGCAAATGAAGTTCAAGACTTATCAAGACTTTCCAGGCCCCGTACGGACCCTGCAGCTTTTACCTTGTCTGGCAATATATCTCATAAAGTGGAGTCTGTCACTATATAACACCATTCATAAGTGAAAACAAGTGAAATATATTGATTTGAAGATGCTCAAATTATGGAAACTGTAGATAATCAGGCAGTTGTACGGGCACTCACTGGATGGCAATTTCCTTGTACAGCTCCATGATCTTCTCGTCCTTAGTCAACGGGTCGCGTTGTAAAACCTTCTTGAGGTATTTATTATCAAAATTGTCCATCATTTCCTGCAAGCAACGACAGCTGTGAGGCTCGAATTGGGTGTCAGATATAAATTGATAGTTCCTGCAGTCATGCTTGACTTCTGTAAGTTGCTTGAACATAAGCGATATCCGCAAGATGCAACATATTTTACATTGGCGCATAATTTCGAATTGTAGTTCATTCGGGGAGGGAAGCCAGGTACCTGCCACACCAAGCAGACAGGACAAACAATAACGCGAACACTACCTTACCCATTTGGCCACCACACTCCATGGCAGAGACTCGCTTTCCCACCGCCAATCACCCTCGATTTAAAGCTGCATAGTCCGATGAAGCATCAAATTTTCAAAACCAAAACAATTATCAAGATTTGATTCTACATATCTAACTTTGATACTGATGCACTTATTAAGCATTTGGTGCTACATATAATGGAATATTGAGTCAATTTAATCAAACATGTTACTGCAGAAGCCTATGGTGTCAGACTTTTGGCATGCTTGCCAAAACTAATTTGACATGTTTGCACTTCAAATATCTCAGAACTTAGCGATTTAAAATATAAGTCACTTCAAACTAAAGTAAGGTAGATTATAGCAATCAGTTTAATATATTTATCTCAGAAAAATGTTAGAAACCCCAAACCATCGGACTATGCAACTTTAAAACACTACTTCATAGGTGTCGGCCCAGGGGTCCTCCTCCACTGCCGAGGTCCTCAGGCTCACTTCCCCCCTCGACATAGAATATATCGCCTAATTATACCTCTGACTTGATCAAATAAACCTTCTGTTTCCCACCCTCAGTGTTTGGCTTCCTTCCTCCGAATCTACCCCAACACTACGTAAACTATTGAGGATTTGCATCAAATGATTAGCACCACGTGACCAGTGCTTCGTCGGCCATCACGATTGGATAGAAAATAGAGCATAACACTCACTACTGATGCGGCGGCGGCGCTAAAGCTGCATAGTCCGATGACAATATCAAATTTTCGAAACCAAGATAATTATCTAAATTGGATTCTACATATCTACCTTCGATACTAGTGCACTTATTAAACATTTGTTGCCACACAGATGGGAATAGTGAGGCAATTGAAGAGAACCTGTTACTGCAGAAGGCTATGGTGTCAGAGTTTTGACAAGCTTGCCGAAATTAATTTAGCATGGTTGCACTTCAAATATCTCAAAAGTTACCCACTTAAAATAAAAGTTACTTCAAGCTAAAATAAGGTACATTATAACGATCAACCTAAGAAATCTCAAAACCCCAAAAACCATCGGACTACGCAACTTTAATATCACTTGGATTTTTAGTTCAATTTGACCAAATTTCACTTTTTGAGTAAGCTATTCTCATAAATAACATTATTTCAACCCCCGATTGAATATTCATGGTTCTAAATAACAGAATTCGATCATAGCAGTGAATAGATTTGTGCTTTTTGTTTTGTTTACATACACTTGACAGCAGAATGAACTGCTTCTATCCATCCACGACACAGGAGTAGTGTGATGCCTACGTCAGACGCAAATCCTCAAAACTTCAAAACGTCACTGCTAAGAACTTAATACGAAACATACTGCACAGCACCCCAGATGAAACGCGCATCATCAATTGCATTGCAAATCTGTCCATGCTGATTCGGACAGAGGAAGCTCGAGACTGGTGTGGGAGAAGGAGGGTTTATTGAGGCACAGAAATAAATGGTATACAGGGATAATTTTTTAAGGTTATGTAATAAATGTCAGTTTAAGTTCAGTCCATTTGGTCGATGTCAGCCGATGGTAGAGGGAGGACCTGGGAGCCCGAGGAGGGAGGCCTGGGTGCCAACCCCCACGCAGTGGCAGTAAAATAGAGGGTGGGTGGGCATGGTAAAACAATGCATGTTTGAAATCGGAGCCCGAATGCGGGTCAAGCATTGGTAAGCGGAGGAGGGGGTGGGGGAGCGCATGTGCCGCTTAGTGATGTGAGAGTCTCCGGCTTCCTCCGCCGGATCAACCACAATTCTAAATTATGGGCTGATTTGCACAGAGGAAGCTCGAGACGTGTGTGGGAGAAGGAGGGTTTATTGAGCTACAGTAATAAATGCAGCGGCCTTGAGGGCGGCCCGGAGCAGGGGGTGACGTCGTGGGGAGTTAGAGGCATCCCCGCGCGGGCCAGGAATGCCGGGCCATTGCCCGGGGCAGGTACCAAGGACACCGCCCTCTCCCAGGCGCGGACGGGGCACATGGGCGACCCGAGAAGACGAGGAGCGAGATCGTCTTGGAGGAAGAGATGCGGATGTGGAGGCCGCCCGGCCGGACATCATCGCGGCGCATCGTGTGCAGGGCCCCCCACGGGGCATGGCAGGGCGACAGCAGGTTCGACTTCCAGATGAATGCGAAGTACGGGATGACGAATGCGGCCCACGGGGCGACCCCGAGAAGCCCGCATGTGGGCGTATATCCCAGGGATCATCGTGGGGGTGATGGCGAGGGCCCTCCTGACTGGGATGGCGAAGAGCTTCTCGCCATCCTTCTTGACCCGCTCCGCAAACGGGGCGTCAAAAGGGGTGACGTCCCTTCCCGCCTCCTGGCCCCAGGTACCTCCTCACGTGGCGATCACGGTTTTGCCAAGTCCCGGGGGCGAGGGCGGCACAGTGGATGGTTGTGAGGTGCTCGTGGGCAACCTAGCAGCTGAGTCTGGGGAAGAGAATCACAGTTCATGTGTAAAGATGTTAGGGGAGTGCGTGGCCCTTATGCGTACAATCCCCATTACGCGACACTGTTCGCGGACAATATCTAGGTGGACCAGCTCGATCCCTGGCTTGTGGCAGATGGCATGGCAATGGTGAAGGACCCGAGTGCCGCGATGAGCCAGATCTCGCGCGCACATGCGCCGAGGGTGGGATCTGACGTGCGCCCGGACACGAGGGCCAGGGCCGAGGCCACGTTGTCAGTGTTGATGACGACCTCGTTCCCGCCCGGGGCCTCCAGTCTGAGGGTCTGCACTGCCAGAACGAGGTTCACGGCCTCGAGTTTGTGGATGGTGGGGTATGCGGTGATCATGACCTCGTCGTAGGCTTCAGAGAAGCATTGGTCATGGGAGAAGGCGCCAACGGTCAGGCAAGAGTCGCACTCGATCACCCATTGAGGACGTGATGGGTAGCGAGGGGGTGTCTGTAGCCAGACGCCGTTTCCTCTAGACACGAAGTCGCAGAACCACCGGACGTCGCGCCTAAGGTTGAGGTCCACGCCGGATGCGGGTCCGCCCACAGGCTGCGGAGAATACGGCACATGAACTTTCAGGCTGCCGGGACGCAGGTACTTATGTGCGTGAGGTGGCCCACATGCTTCTGGAGGGCCTTCCTTGTGAGTGGGACGGGCGAGTCAGCGCTTGCAGTCGTCGATGACCTCCTCGAGCTTCCGGTCGGGGATACGGAGGACGAAGACCTCTGTGTCGAGCTCTATCCCCAGCCAGACCAGCTTCACGGTTGGCGGGCAGCGCTTGTCTGGGGCGAGGGCCAGCCCAAGCGTGGCGCAGATCTCGCGAATGGCATCAAATGCGCGCATGGCATCCAAGAAAGATGCCTCGCAGCCGACGAAGTCGTCCACGTCTGGGCCGCCATTTCCTCCCGCTGCTGGGCGGCGTGCTTCTTGAGGGCCCCCAATCGCTTTTCGATGGCGCCGATGGATGCCTGCATCCGTAGCATGCCGTCGGCCTGCTTAGCCTTTGCCAACGGCTTCTTCGCGCGGGCCGACTACCTGGCCCGGCGGCGAGGGTGGTTGTGGGGGAGGAGCCACCATCTTGCAAGTTGATGGAATCCCTCGGGTCGGCTTGTGGCGTGGTCGTGACACTCCTAGTGGCGCACTTTGCCGGTCGTCCTCTAGGAATTGTGGCGTGGCAGGTTCGCTGCATCCTGCTGTGTGATGTGGGTGACTTTTTTAATGTGCTTTTGCAGCTTTGTGACGTGGGAGTGCCGGTGGAAGCGGGCGTGTCGGAATAAAACAATGCACGTTTGAAATCGGCGCCCGAATGCGGGTCAAGCGGGGGTAGGCGGAGGAGGGGGTGGGGGAGCGCATGCGCCGCTTAGTGATGTGAGTGTCTCGGGCTTCCTCCGCCAGATCAACCACAATTCTAAATTATGGGTTAAATCCCTCAAAATGAAGTGTGCCGCAGGTTAGCCCTTACAATGTAGAGTAGTCGGTCCAAAATACCTACCCTAACCGCATTTCTGCCTAGCGATCCCACAATCTCCTCTATGCCTGCCATCACGTGGTCAATAACCTTGAAAATAGAGAAAACTCATGTTCTTATTGCTGCTCCGTCTATATATTCTATTGGAGGAGGTACATACTTTACCGACTAGGTTCTTCTAGTACTGCACATTTTCGCACAAAGCTAGTTACACAACCAATGCATTCAACTAGTGATTTACTCTTCTTGGATTGCTTTGTGCAGGGAGGGATGTGATTGGCCATCGACAAGTTGTTTTTGTCGTTGGTTGTGGTGTCCTAGCAACATCTAGCGTTACATCAGGACGGGTACTGACTTGTGACAGTGTGCACTCATTGTTACTGTCCCTCCGGGAAATCAAGCCACTGGCACCATGACCCGAAATCCCACTCAGTCACATTATCCTGACACTGAGCTAACCAGTCCTTGCTCTATCCTATTAATGCTGAGTGCCAGGCTAGGAAGCGACAAGTATCAGTTTCAATGTCATTGGGGTCGTGGGTTCGAACCCTGGTCGAGTCAAACCAATGACTTAAAAATTGATACTTGTCGCTTCCTAGCCTGGCGCTCAGCATTATTAGGATAGGACAAGGACTGGTTGGCTCTGAAAGTCAGGCCGGTTTGGGGTTGTTGCTTTGTTTGCCATCAACAAAAAAAACCTCTGAAAAGGCATGCCGGTTTTGGTGTCTTAGTTGTTTTTGGTGGGGTTGTTTTTTGGGGTGTTTTTTGGGGGGGGGGGGACTAACCAGGCCCCCAACGGGGTCCAGGGCAGAGCTCCAAGGGGTGCCCAGGGGGCAGTGCCCCCGGAAGATTATGCAATTTAAGCATTTTAAGGGCTTTAAAAGTACTATATTCAGCAGGAAACTATACATTTTCCCACTCTTTATACACAGTAGCACTTAATAATAATAATTTGATGGTAGGCATACATGTAGCAATGAGGAAGATTCTAATTACAAAAATGAAAATGGAAAGGACCAATCTCTAGAGAAACATTCTAATAGAACTATTTCATATGAAGTCAGCATGGGTATTTAGGTCAGTGCACGCGCAGCTTGGCTGCAGGATGGCACACGGTGACACTGCAAACTCAATAGCTACGAGCAATCTTCATACAGAAAAAGTGAAATATATCTAAAACCACACCACCTAGAAACAAAACGATTGGCAGACAAACAGATAACATGCTTAACAAACAGATTATATTAAATTTATATGGTTTGGATTCTGGATTTTTATTAATTTTGAATGAAACTAACATTTTGCACTGCGCATATCGACAAACTCAATGCATTGTCAATGGCTGTGAGCAATCTTCTTACAGAAAATGTGAAATATCTCTAAAACCACACAACCTAGTAACAACCCGCTTGGCAGACAAACAGATAACATGCTTAACAAACAGATTATATTAAATTTATAAGGTTCGGGTTCTGGATTTCTATTAATTTTGAATAAAACTAACGTTTTGCACTGCGCATATCGACAAACTCAATGGCAGTGTGCCTTCGTTCTGCAGCCAAGCTGCGCGCGTATACACGATGTTTGTAAACATTGAAAGGGGTATATACCTTTTATTTGTAACATCAAGGCCGAAGAGAACATGTGATGTGCCCTTACCCCGCTATATAACATCAAATATTTGTTCACCGGATATGCACGAATCACAAGATTGACCAATTTCATTATTAAAGCTGCATAGTCCGATGAAAACATCAAATTTTCAAAACCCAAACAATTATCTAGATTTGATTCTGGGTGTCTAACTTAGATACTGGTGCACTTATCAAACATTTGTCACAACATAGAAGGAAATATTGAGGCAATTTAACAAATCTCTAGAGACATATTCTAATACCTTTTATTTGTGCCATCAAGGACGAAGAGAACATGTGATGTGCCCTTACCCCGCTATATAACATCAAATATTTTTTCACCGGATATGCACGAATCACAAGATTGACCAATTTCATTATTAAAGCTGAATAGTCCGATGAAAACATCAAATTTTCAAAACCCAAACAATTATCTAGATTTGATTCTAGGTGTCTAACTTAGATACTGGTGCACTTATCAAACATTTGTCACCACATAGAAGGGAATATTGAAGCAATCTAATAGAACCTGTTACTGCAAACACCTATGATGTCAAAGTTTTGGCATGCCTGCCAAAATTAAATTTGCATGTTTGCACTTCAAATATCGCAAAAAAAATAGCCATTTAGAATAAAAGTTACTTCAAACATTGAAATTGTGGTTGACTAGTTGGACTAGTGCTGCACAGCGGTGAAAACAAGTGTTAACACACTTATCCGTTATGAGCATGGTAAATAAATTAATCACAAAAAAATACACAAAAAAACTAAAGTAAGGTAGGTTATAGCGACCAACCTAATATCGCAGGAAATGACAGAAACTCAAAAGCATCGGACAATGCAATTTAAAAAACCCTGAAATCGGTGAATCCGCGGGGGAAAACCCCCCATAGCCTTTTTTGTGTAATAGTAATGCAGTCATCTGCAACACTTACGTGTTCTGTTATTGTGCCGCACAGACTCACAATATACACCTCTTCCTTACGGATCCGCAACAAGTTCACCAAAGGTTTAACTGTTGTTCCCTGACCGAAACAGGAATACAGCCATGTCATGAAGTAATCAACGAAAATGACGTGCTACTCAACATAATGCTGTTTGGCATAATGATTGTCAACAAAAATGACTTGCTACTTAACATTCTGTTTGACAATGATTAATCAACGAAAATGATTTGCTACTCAACATAATGCTGTTTGGCATAATGATTAATCAACAAAAATGACTTGTTACTTAACATGCGGTTTGACAATGATTAATCAACGGAAATGAGTTTAGCATAATGATTAATCAACGAAAACGACTTGTTACTTAACATAATGCTGTTTGACAATGATTAATCAACGAAAATGAGGTTGCTACCTAACAACGCTGTTTGACAATGATTAATCAACGAAAATTATTTGCTACCTAACATAAAGCTGCAATGATTAATCAACGAAAATGACTTGCTACTTAACATAAGCTAGGATAATAATAAGTGAAAGCTTCCGATTAATTATACTTGTATAATGCGTATAGATCATATAAATGTATGGATATGTATAGCTCACTAACCTGGACGAAGACAGTGAAGAGCACAACGACGAGTGTAGTCATCTCGAACAGCTCATACAAACCGGTGCGAATACTGCCCTCCAGCATAGCGACTAGGGAGAAGGCCACAGCACCACGCAGCCCACCGTATGCCTAAAACAATACGCCCAACATTAGGGGACTGGTTGGTATTTGGAGTTTTATATCCTGGCAACATCTAACATCATATCAGGACTGGTACCGACTTGTGAGTGTGCACTAATCGCGACTTTATAGTGCTGCCCCACTGGGAGACCTGCCCGCCAGCACCATGACCTGATATCCCACTCAGTCACATTATCCTGACACTGAGCCAATCAGTCCTTGTTGCCCTATTCTACCAATACCGAGCGCCTGGCTAGGATGCAACAAGCATTAATTTTTAAGTCATTGTGTAAAAATATACGGATTTTTGGTTAGGATTTATATATTGGCAAAGAACATTATTATTCTCGGGCGACGGAGTGGGGACCATGATTATGTAACAGAGAAGCAATGGGTGCCCCACTCACTTTGTGATATAAGCGCCTATGTGGAAATGTGATAACGCATAGCGACCGAGATTGTGATGTGATGTTAATACTTAAGAGACAGTTAATAATTATTTAAATGTTCCCTTCATGCACCAGAAAGAGTGCAATTGAAGGAGAGAAGCAGTTGTAACTGTCTGCAACTACCTGTTACCACGGGGCCAATGGACAAGCACACCCAGCCATCCTGCATACATTATGGACACTACCTGCAGCTGGGGTTGAGTGACAGCTGCCCCCTGTTAGGGTGTCACCCACCCAGGCTGTAGAGTGTGTCTGATTGGCTGGCTGTGCGAGCCAGTCACCTGCATCTCTTATACCTGACACACAGACCCCACATGAAGCACTCTTGGAGGAGACTCCATTTTCTACACTCAAACTAGCAACATCTATTCCAAAGACACTGAGCTGTGTGCAACAAACATTGGACTCCAGTTCAATGGGCTGTAGGCACTGATTCTGATATACACCAGCAAGAGTCATGAGGATCTGTGTGGGAAGTTGGTAGGGAGTGAGGGTGAAAGGTCACCAGGTCAACAGGAGTTGATGCCAATAAAGCACAACCTCTTCACTGTCAATCTTGCGCGACTTGTCTTCTCTTCTTCCTTATGAGTTGTTCAGAGTAATCACAGGTGGGGACTGACAGACAGTTGTCAGAACACACCTGTGGAGCATAGTAATGTTTGGGGTCCAGACGGTCGAGTCCCGACATATTACAATTGGTTTGACTCGACCAGGGTTCAAATTCCACGATCTACCAAAATGGGAGATGGACGTTCAACTCATTCGGCCATCCTGTCTGGTGACATATGGCAAGAAATGAGAACAGTCCTGCGGGGCTATGCACACCCTGCACAGTTATTCATTGAAAGCTTCTTTGTAAAATTGATGATTTCTCATCGATACAGAATAATGCAAATCTGTAATGTTTAGTTACTTCTTTGTTCTTCTTCAACCTTTAGAAATTCAAATATGTAATGGGTAGCTTTGTGTGTTCTTCTTCAAATAGTGTTTTATTATGGCTGAACCAGTAGAGCGTCTGTCTCCCGTTTTATTAGATCATGGGATTGGAACCCACAGGTTCAAACCTTGGTCGAGTCAAAACAATGACCTAAAAATTGATACTTGTCGCTTCTTAGCCAGGTGCTCAGAATTATTATGATAGAGCGAGGACTGGTTGGCTCAGTTAGGATAATGTGACTGAGTGGGATATCAGGTCATGGTGGTGGCAGCCTGGTCTCCCAGTTTGGCAGCACTATAAAGTCGCAATTAGTGCGCAGTCATAAGTCGGTACCCATCCTGATATGACTTTATTAGTTTGCGAACCTAAGTTCATTTGTTGGTGCTCAGAACGCCGGACCTAATATCGCAGATGTTACCAGGATGTAAAATTCCAACAACCAACCACCCCACCCGGCACACTTAAGCTAGGATTCCTTACACACGGTAAGCGGCATGCGGCATGCGGCAAGCGGCATGCGGTATGCGAATGGGAAGATTCCTTACACACGGCATGCGGGGTGCGGCATGCGGTAAGCAGCATATAAAAGTGTGCACCCATGTGCCTTTCATTCTTTCTGTCACCAATCGTACCGGAGAACCATGGCAAATCAGTCGAAGTTGTTGAAGGCTCTATTGCGGCAGATGGAGGAGGAAGACAGTACATTCATTGGTATTCATATTTCTGTGCATATGGTAGCATTTTTAGCTTTAAGCTAGGATTCCTTACACACGGTAACCGTCAGTCTCCCGATTGGGACGGTCCTAACATCCTAAACTGAGCCATGTTAGGACCGTCCTTTTCGGTCAACAAAACCATTATTTTGTCTTTATGTGTGCTATTTCTACTCGTGGGGGTTCCTACCTTTATTATAACCAAATTATAGATAAGTATTCATATTTTTGTGGCTCTGGTAGCATTTTTAGCAACCCGAACCACCACCACTACCATATGTTTCCACTCAGCAGCCTTGGAGACTGCTTCCTAACAGGTCCGCGCTCTACCTTGTCCTGGCTGTCCGTAATTATCAGTCGCCTCCTCCAGCCTTATATCAATGGACAAATGCGACTGATGCTTTTCTATTCGCACCCCCATGTCGCATGCCGCATGCCGGACCGATCGCTACAGGGACCGATCGAGTTGTCGCATTCGCATTCGCATTTGCATTCGCATACCGTGTGTAAGGGTTGCACCCCATTGACTTCAAGGCGTTTCGATTTTTTGCCGCATTCGCATTCGCAGACCGCATACCGCGTGTAAGGAATCTCAGCTTTAATCTACCACCACACGTGCACTACCAACCCCACACACACACCCCTACGTACACCATCTCGCAGCATGGCGTTTTCACCAATGATATGCTGCTACTGAAAATACAGAAATGAGCATTACAGGCATTTCAAAAGGGGCCTCTAAATATATGGCTGTGCATTTTCTTTTGTTAACAAATATATTAAAACAGTGATAATGTACCGCATATATGTGAAAATAAGTCGACTTCGAGTATAAGTCGAAGGGTAATTTTGAAGGAAATATCTGGAATAAGGCCTACCCCGAATATAGGTCGAGCTTCATTTTATTTACTGACAAATTAAGCTTCATTCATACACATACACACATACACACATATTCAATAAGATGACGACACCACTGGTCACTCAAAAACCTTCAAAGTCAGACTCATTTAGTAACTGCAGTAATCAATACAGATGGCCATAAACACGACATGTATATCTATTCAGTCTAAAACAGTGATAATTCAGTAATGTAATCAAGATATGTGGCCATACATATCAAATGTATGACATGTATTCATAGTCTACACCTTTTTCTTTTTTATTGATATTGATGTTCAGACACAAATTTTAAAAACGAATTAGACATACCAAAACGACTCCCAACAAAACCAGAATGGTGTATTATTCCTCCCAACCACATGTTACATGAAAATGTTTAATAATCAACTTATCCTGTAGTAGGAAATCATTCATAGATAAGGCGCTGCCAAAGATCTCAGTGCAAACATCACCAGCCACAAGTTACCATGGCTAATTTCTTGTAACTTCCTCACGTGTACAGAGAGACAAACACAGAAAAGATGAGTTTCAAAAATTCATTGGAGAACAGATCCTACAGTGAGGTCTATAATCTAATCTCTGGAGATCAGTATCGGTATCGCGCATCGTATCAAGCATAATTCAACAGATCATACATGTCATAACATATCAGTAGCATATCGGTAATCAAACAAGTGGAAAATATCAAGACATCATATCGTTATCAATCAATAAGTGTAATGGTTAGTGAAGGAATAATACATCGGTTAAATCAAGGAAAAAGAAATCTAGCAGCGAGGGAAACAAGGCACCGAGAACAAGAGTCACCCCTCAACCCAACAAATTCCCGAGGGCTGATGGGACTTCTGAAATCATGACTAGAGACAAGTATGCTGACACCACATCACTCTTCCATGGTCCGGCCTCTCAGATAGCCTCAAGGCTGAGGCCGGCTGAGGCACATGCATGTACCTCTCCTCTGCGAAGACTATGTAGGGTAAATGAGGATGAGGAACCAAATAGAACTGACGAAGAGAGAGAGAGGACTCTTGTTAACCTAGCAACTGTTAGTGGTGAACCGTCTGGGAGCATGAATGCAGGAGAAACGGGGGACCGGTTAAAACAACGAGCATATTGGGACCAGGCAGAGACAGGACAGCATGGTGATGAAGGAAGAGAAGGGAGAACATATACCAGCAGAGGCTGAGACTTAGACCTAGTCTTAGAAGATCTTATGGTAACACACATGCCTGCATTCGTGACTAATATCGGACGTGATCAACATGTGAGGCCCAAGGAAGGAATGAGGAGGAGACGTCACATTACTTTGCCGGGACAACGTAATATAGATAACTAGCAGTGCAGCAATATACACTAACCCATGTGTTCCAAATGATGCGAGATAACTTAATATTGCCTTCAGCTCCTGCGGAGACAGAGGAGTAGCTCTCTTTTGGACATGCAGTGAACGCTTAGCGACACCCCTCTTAAGGAAGATAACTGGATAAGCATTAAACGGGCCAGCATCCCCTCCCAAGGCCTGCACACATGTCTTCGCACAACTCAGATAATTTGTTATTGCACCAGGTGACTTCAAGCGTAATGTCAGAAACACAACATAGGCAAGCACTGTCGGCTTCCATAAATTCTAATGGAGAAGGAGGAGCGTAACCTTCCACCACCGAACCAGCTTCAGGATTATCAAGAAAAACAAAACCTGGATCAAAGCAGTCAACATCAAAAGCTGTACACAGATCAGTGCATTGGAGAGAAGCAACAGAATAAAGGGCGCATTCCATATACGCGTAATGCGTTATGCATTACGCGTTATGCGTTATGCGAATGCCAGCATTCCATATACGCGTAATGCGTAATGCGTTATGTGGCGCACGACTGGCTATATTTAAAAAATAAAAATAAACAATTATTCTCCATACTGCTCTGTATGTGACCAAATATTGCATGTATATCTATGTAACTTTTTGTATGTCACATGGGGGTTCCTACCTTTATTATAACCAAATTATAGATAAGTATTGATATTTCTGTGCATATGGTAGCATTTTTAGCTTTCCCCTAACCCTATGTCTCCCTGGTGCCCAGCTCACCATGTGTTTCCAATTAGCACCCCTCTGTGAGGCTGTTCCTTAATGCTCAGTCGCCTCTCCTGGTGTTAAACTAATGGAGACATCAGACTCAGGTTTCTATTCACATCCAGCTTGACGCATAACGCATTACGCACCGATCGCTACAGGGACCGATCGGGATAATGAATTTCTGACGCATTCGCATTACGCGTATATGGAATGCGCCCTTTAATATCATGATCGGACGGACAGTCAGAGCCCGCTGCCACCCGCAATGCAGCAGAAGCCGGATTGGCTCCTGCCCCAGAGAGAGGGCCCAGGTGCGGCGAGGGGGTTGGGGGGTCACCGGACAGGCCAGCTGATCCAATCCCACCGTCTCGATACCACTCAACGTGGTCACGGAAGAGTGCACAGCAGCATTGTCAACACCGCCGTCAGCAGCGCTGAATGATGTCCGCTTCAACGCACCCAACTCTGACAACTGCACCAAAGACTCAACTTCACTCACTTCCGATGTAGCCGCTGGCGTCACAGGACTGGCTTTCTTATCAAGGAAACACCGCTTCTTCAGGCAATCCTGCTCACGGTGCGGAAGCAGCCTCTTGTACCGTAATGTACATTAGGCACAGTTATGAATATACTGGGCTGGTACGTCACCATGGGATTCGGTAAACCCACACACATTGCCCCAATTCCACTTGTCACACGGCCTCCCATTCACCTCCTTTGAGTAATCATCTCGAGGGTTGATCGGCTGACCAACCGGTTGAGGAGACGGCGCTGCCACCGCCATGTTCACTGTTATCATTGTTGACGGAACCGACTGCCTCAGCTGCAACGACTGTGCCGCATAATGGTGGTACACTGCTTGAGACTGCTTAATCATAGCAGAACAGACATCCCTCTGCAGATCCTTAATTGCTGTTACACCCGACCAACCATTCTTCAACCTCCCATCCGCCAGTCTCTTAAACACTTTTTCCGACCAACGGCGACGCGTTGACCAGTCCCACTTCTCAGCCAACTCTGCAATATCCTCCTCGTGCTGGGACAACGCCGGCAGCCAATCAGAGGGAACTGACGGATGCACCACCAGCCTCTTCAGCGCACCAAAGTACTCCGGCCAAGTCACTTCACCCATTGCTAATGGCCTGCACACATCCCCATGCGTAATGAACAAATGCGGTTGCAAAGAAATACCTGCCTGCTTCTTGAAGGTAGCTGAATCATCCAGCAGGAGTTCCGCTAACGCCGACGCTGTTTGATGTGCATGTGCTGTCGGTGTCAACGCAGCAGAAGTTGATGCCACCTCGGTCATGCGCACCGGCACTTGTACCACCTAAGTAGGGATCTCGATAGACACCACCTCCGAGGAGCGCACCCGCTGCTGCACCGCGACAACCGGCAGAGCAAGAGCCACCTGCGGGGGAACTTGAACTTGTCGCTCCACCCTCCCTTCCGAGGAAGGGAGAAGGCGCAGTAACACGACCGGTGACCGAGGGAGCGAAACAGGGGGCGTGGCGTGAGCACATGACCTCTGCGTAGACGCCACCACCCTCTCCAAATCCTCCACTCTAACCGCCAAGTGCCCATTCCTTACCAGATTCTCATTTTGCATCTCGTACAACGTCATTGAGCCCGGGTCTGGGAAATCAGGCACCGCCAAAGTTGACGGCACCGGCTCATGTGCAGCTACCGGTGTCACCCTCACCAGAGCTGGGGGCGTTCCCAGCCTAGCCACCTCATGCGACACTCTTCCACTCCTTCCAGCAGGCCTTCGAATCACCACGGAACACTCCTTTAACGCACGCTCTGGCCTACCCTTCTTCTTCTTCTTCCTCAGCGCCATTGCAACTAAGCCACTCGACACTAAGACACAGGTAGAACCAAGAGCACGATGAAATGACTGGTACAGAAGACTGTCAGCGGGAAAGTGCAAGGAGGTAAGTGAGAGTGGGAGGAAAGTAGTGCGGTGGAAAGAAAGTAGTGCGCTCGGAGGCATTCATAAATTATCCATGTTGACACTCAACATGCGTAATTAGTTCAAGCGGCATAGTCCGATAAAAACATGAAATTTTCAAAACCAAAACAATTATCTAGATTTGATTCTACATATCCAACTTAGAGACTGACGCAGGGATTAAACATTTGTCGCCACATAGAAGGGAACATTGAGTCAATGGGGGACATCCGGGGTAGTTCATTTGTTGACACTAGATGGCGCATCGGTACCAGTGGTCCTAAACGGCCATTGACAATGCACTGAGTTCGCCGGTACGCGTAGTGCAATACGTATATTTTATTCAAAATTAATAGAAATACAGAACCCTAACCTTAGAAATTTAATATAATCTATTCGTTGTATGTTTTCTATATGTATACCAAGCGGTTTGTCTCTAGGTCTTGTGGTTTTAGAGATATTTGACTTCTTCTGTATGAAGATTGCTCACGGCCATTGACAATGCACTGAGTTCGGCGGTACGCCCAGTGCAAAACGTTTATTTTATTCAAAATTAATAGAAATACAGAACCCTAACCTTAGGAATTTAATATAATGTATTCGTTGTATGTTTTCTATATGTATACCAAGCGGTTTGTCTCTAGGTCTTGTGGTTTTAGAGATATTTGACTTCTTCTGTATGAAGATTGCTCACGGCCATTGACAATGCACTGAGTTCGGCGGTACGCCCAGTGCAAAACGTTTATTTTATTCAAAATTAATAGAAATACAGAACCCTAACCTTAGAAATTTAATATAATGTATTCGTTGTATGTTTTCTATATGTATACCAAGTGGTTTGTGTCTAGGTCATGTGGTTTTAGAGATATTTGACTTCTTCTGTATGAAGATTGCTCATAGCCATTGGGTTTGCAGTGTGACAGTGTGCCGAATAGGCCCACTGGTTCAGTGGCGATGCGAACGGCAGGAATTTGAACTAAAAAGTCGGAGGTCCCCCATTTAATAGAAGCTGTTACTGCAGAAGTCTATGATGTCAGAATTTTGGTGTGCTTTCCAAAATTAATTGTCCATTTTTGCCTTTCAAATATCTTTAAAGTTAGCCATCTAAAAATAAAAGTTACTTCAAACTAAAGTAAGGTAGATTATAATGATCAACCTACTATTTTTATTTAATAAAATGACAGAAACTCAATACCATGGGACTATGCAACTTTCACAAATGCAAACAAAATATCAAGAAGCATTCAAGACCAATGAGAAGCACTGCAATAGGGCAAACGGCGTCACATTTCATCAAGCTACTAATAACACTGAGCATGCCTAGCCATTTATAGTTATCACCTATACGCAGCAAAGCATATTGCACAGCATATTACACACATTATTGACTATCCATAGGTGATACCACATCGGAAAAAATGCTAGATACTATCCTAGATTACACTATGGATCTTTATATATATATATATATATAGGATAAGTTAGACGAGACTTACCTGGGTATAGTTGAAGGATAACTTCTGTTTTACCGAGGGCTGTGCCCCTTGGTAGTTGCAGTACAGGGAGATGAAGCAGTTCCGGTCTCAAGTAAATTGTTACCTAATTAGGAGGGTTAAAATACGATCCAATTGTCTATTTAGCTGTCTTACTTGAAAAAATCCTTTTTTCCCGTTGTATACTTATTTAATTCTTAATTATTTAACAAATAATTTCTTCTGCATCGCAAGGAGCAGGCTGGGTGGGCCCTGTACTGCGACTACCAAGGGGCACAGCCCTCGATAAAACAGAAATTATCCTTCAACTATACCCAGGTAAGTCTCATCTAACTTACCCTATTTTACCTCGGGCTGTTGCCACCAAGGCATTCACAGCCCAGGGAGATTTTTACTAATTTACTTTCCCTTCTCATAAAAGAACCATGACATTGTAATAGCGTACGGTTAGCCTTTTCTTTATTTTGTTTATAACCAGAATCTGAACGATGTTTACAAGTTTCCAAATAAACTGTTACACATTACTTGTAATATTTGTCATTTTATTACTTCATACAGCCTAAACTGGCCTGTTTTTAGCATTGTCCAACAACCTTTTGGCTACTTTGTTATGTTTTTCCACCTTCTTGTGATAGTGGAGAGCAAAGGACCTGGCTGTCTTCCTGCCTGCATGTTTTAGGATAGTGTTAACTGAAATTCCTAATGCTCTAGCCTTTGAAGCTGCCGCACCTCGAGTTGAGTGTGGCCCAAACTCCTTTGTATTTACACCTGCCCTGTCAAGTAGTTGAACAGTCCAACATGCCAAAGTGTCCCTTGATATTGGCGCATGAGGTTTTATGTAGCTAACTAAAAGTTGCTTCCCTATCCTAATGTCTTTTGTGCGCCCTAAATACTCTTTAAGAGCTCTAACAACACATATATGTGGACATTCACCGTATGCAATTAAAGATATTGACGACCATGGATCTCCAAGTCCATTTGACTTAAGTAAATTTTTTAGATGAAAAGTCACTTCCTTCTCCTGTTCCTCCATCCCCTCAATGGAGAGAGCAACAATGGTTTGTCCTCTGTGTCCCGTTACCAAGAGTAACAAAATGACTAATTTTTAACGTAAATTCCCTGAGATTCAAGTTCCTGTTTCCCGGCCAGTCTCATAGTAAATCAAACACTTTATTCACATCCCCAAACCTGGAGTACTTTGGTTTTGATGTTTTTTTTGCATAAACTGACCGCATAAGCCAATGCACCAGCTGATGTTCGCCAATTGTTTGTCCATCCACCCTGGGTAACACCACCGACAAAGCACACCATGCTGTGTTTATTGCACCAAATCCCAGTCCTTCCTCTGCTAGGGTCCTTAGGTACCGGCAAACTTGTGCCGCTGAAGGTGCTAATGGTTTAACACCTTTCGTAATGCAAAACAGTCCCCACTTTTTTAAAGCATTTGCATAAAGCTTCACTGTCCCTTCACGCCAAGCTGATGACACAATGAATTCCATCGTCGTTGGGTCTAACCCAAATTGTTTAAGATATTTCCTTAAAAACAGAATACCGCCAAGGGGGTTGTTGATACGTCTCCCTTTTCCTCCAGTGCTCCATGTGGAACCAGATTGTCTTGTGCTCGTGGTAGAAATCGCTCTTCTCGACTCCACCTGTTGAGTGCAGCAAACCACGGTTGGCTTGGCCAATGCGGCGTCACTAGGATAGCATTGGCTTCCTCTATCCACAGTTTCTGGGCGACTCTTGCAATCATGCTGAATGGTGGTAACACATAGAAGAAATGGTGTGACCATTCAAAGGTAAATGCATCTACCCTCCAAGAATCAGGTTCTGGTTTCCACGACACATATTTTGGAATTTTGAAATTCTTTCGCAAAGCAAACAAATCTACCTCCGGTTTTCCCCAAAACCCACAAATTTTCTTTTAAATTGTTGGATGCAGTGCCCATTCAAGATGGTCCTTAAACTCTCTACTGTGCTTATCTGCTAATACATTTAGTGAACCTGGGATGTAAGCTGTTGTTAGCCAATTCCATCTCACCTCTGCCCATTACCAAATTTGTTGGGGCATTGCATTACATTCTGGAGACCTAGTGCCTCCCATTCTGTTTATATACGCCAACCTAGTCGTGTTGTCTGTATAGATCTGAATGTGTACTTCCTTTTCTGTTATTAAACTTTGCAACCCCAGCCACACAGCTCTTAATTCCAACACATTAATGTGCGAGTTTAACTCAACTTGCAACCATCTGCCTCCTGTGGTTGTGTCTCCCCTGTGAGCACCCCAGCCTTGGAGTGACGCATCCGTTGTGATTTCGATCGACGGGTTGTCTAACCTAATTGGAATAGGGCAATTTCCCACTGCCTCCTCCCACCAACATATGTCCTCCCACCCCACTTCTGAAATGTTCATGAGCCTTTCAAAATGACCCTTACTTATTTTTAATGCTTTATTGTTATTTATTTCTAGTCCCTTGACATGAGCCTGCCCGTAAAGGACAGCCGACATGTGTCCCAGCATTGCTGCTACTCGGCTTATTTTTAATTTCTTTCCTTTCCCCAAATTACAGACGAAAGTGTGAAATTTATTAATCTTGTCGGGTGTTAAGGAAACCTGCATTTTTAATGTATCTAGTTGGAAACCCAGAAACTTAATCATTTGAGTAGGTGTCTTCACTGATTTCATCTCATGGATGTTAAACCCCACCTCAGTCAGGATAGCGCACAGGTCATTTACAGCTTTTTTGCATTTGTCATAGCTGTCGGCAATGATAAACGAATCATCTATGTAAGGAAAAAGTATATGCCCTCTGGTTGCTAATTCAGCAAAGATAGGCTTAATTATGCGTGTAAACATAAGTGGGGCTGATGATAACCCATTGGGGAGACAGGTGTATTCAAATAACTATCCTTGCCATAAAAACCTCAGGAATTTCCTCCTTGTGCTATAGGTATAGTAAAATATGCGTCTTTAAGATCTACACTGGCCATAAATGCCACCGGTGTGATTAGATCAATAGCCGTATTGAGTGAAAACATTTTGAAGTGTTGGTATTCTACTGATTTGTTTAACGTTGTTAAATCTAAAATAATCCTGAATGACCCATCAGGCTTCGGCCTCAGAAAAACATTATAAATATATTCTCCCTGCATGTGTGTTGTATTCACAACAACTCCTTTTTCACACAGTTTTAGAATCTCATTTGTTAACAGCAACCTCCCCTCTGCAGAAAATCTGAATGGATACGGAGTCCTTGTTTGTACCGGGAACTCCACAAAGGGTATAAACACTCCTTCTATAGCCGACAATACCCAACAACAATTAGTTAACCTTTTCCAGACCTTAGTGTGATTCATTACATTGCCAGCTATTTTATTAATAGTTACCCTATCCATGGCTGAGGTTTTTTTTTGAACAGATGAAGTTAGGCACACTACTTCATTCCCGCTCTGTGGAAACCCTGGGGTTTCTGTCCGTTGGTCATCTGCTGACGGTTCTGCGGGGTACGGTTGTACTCGTTCCAGTTGGTAGTGGCTCTACCTACTCCCCTACCCCTGAATGTGGGCAAGAAGTGTCTTGCCCCTCTGAAGGCCTGCCTTTTCCTGAAGTCATTCCTGCCTATCTTGCCCAGTCCGAAGCCCAGCGAGTCACTTCTGCATGTGGCTGGTGCCATCTGTCATCCACATTTACTGCCCGACTCTATTCTCTTCAGTAGTTGTGGTATCTGCCCCCTAAACATCTTTTGTTTGTCAAAGGCCTTGCCCTTGATCGATTTTGGGGCGAGGAAGAGTGTGAACTCTTTTCCGTTCTTGTCTTTTACCTTCTTCGAACGTGTTATTTCCTTGCCTGCCTCTGTTGTGACCGCCTTGTACACATTCTCGTACCTTCTGTATGTTAAGAAGGTACTGGCTGCTGCCAGTAGCTCAATCGCCTTGTTGAGGTCTGAGGCAAGTGAAGTGAATACTTTCTCCTTCAGCATACAGTTGGCAACTGGGAGAATAGCAGTCAGAGCTGCTAACACAGCTCTCTGGCTTGTGTACATGACATTTTCAATTTTCTTTTTCTCCTCCGACATCGGGACTTCACTGTCCATTTCTTTAGGGCATGACGCCTCAATTCCCTTGATGCCGGTGAATTTCTCCGCCCCTCTGAGTATCACCTCAGCTGGCTTGAAGGTGTGGAAGTGACCTTCCAATGCCCTCCTCAACAAAGTACACAATCTCACTTTCTTGTCCGGTTTTGTTGGCCTGTTCTTAGCCAACAGATCAAATTCTTTTGCCAGGGCTCCCGTGTGGTTTGTGTCAAGTCAGAATCCTCTGATGACGAAGAGCTGGAACTCGAAGAAGAGGACAAGGATACATGCTTCCTCTTTTTCTTACTCTTTTTTGTATTCTTATTTTTCCTTTTGCCCACATTAGCTCTCTTTCTGGCCTTATTGTACTCGTCACCCTCCGACACCTCGGAGTTTGGTTTCTCCACTGAGTTAGTGCGTCTACTACCTCGAGTTGACGTATTCCCCGACTCTGAATCACTAGTGCCTGGTGACAGTTCATCCTGCTACATTGACTCGTCTTCCGACTGTATGTCATTCGAGCCCGCCTGATCTCCCCAGTTGGTTGATGGTTCTGCCAGCCTCTTCTCTAGCAAGGAAGTGAGCCTGTCTTCCAGGCTGGCTAGCTGGGCGGCATTGACAAAATGATTCGCCAATTGATTCTGGGCAGTCTGTGTGAGACGTAGAGGGGCCCGGATTGTCACTCGGGCCAGATGGCACAACGGAATTATCGTCCATATTGACCGACTGCCCTTGCCCAGACTAAGTGGCGCCAGTCACTTGCTGCACCCTACGCGAACTCTGTCTCGCAGCCATCTGCAAAATACAAGTGTGCAACGATGTCAATACGCTTTACAATGGTATGGTAACTGCTAGGACAATACGCTTTGCAATCATAAAGCCACTTTAATACCTCATGCAGTGTTGGGCGACACGATGTGTGACACCTATCGAGAACTTCAGTGGGTTTGAAGTTTTTTGGGCAAATAGATTCCTGAATGCCACCTGAGCTACCTAATCTAACATACCATGTCAACAAGTAGCATCGAGCTAACTCGATACAGAAGCCTGGTAATGACCAGTGAGTCCTTTAAGCTCTTTTCCGTTAGCCGAAAATGAATAATCACAGTCAAACTTTGGGAATATAAGTTTAACCAAGGCTAAGTTCATAAAGCCCATCGTAAATTAAGCTTTATGCTTACAAGGTGAACGTATTTAAGCAGCAGCGATATTGACCCATATTCGACAGCGAGAACACACCGTCACCCAAATATGGTAACCCGTTTACTACGTCATGAAGCTAACATTTAACGGGTGCAGAAAGCGCATCATCCTCCACGCTGTGATGTTACAAACTCTCTACTTTACCCGTCCGGATTGGTACTAAATTATCTGAGTCAACACCTAGTTGATCTATATCCCTTTAACACAACATTTACAGTTTTTGGGGGTTTAAGCATACCTTAAACTCCCTAAATCAGATAAAAACATACCTTGAAACAACTCAGCGTACTGTCTGAGTGTGTTTAATATGCTAATTGACTTGAGACCGGAACGGCTTCATCTCCCGGGGGTGTGGATGCATTGGTGGCAACGGCCTGAGGTAAAATATATATATATTATATATATATATAATGTATTTGTTAATATAAATACCATTGACCGAACAGGGGTCGTGGGGAGGAATATGAATTGTACACAATTGAAATACCTTCTGCAAAATAAATTAATACATTAACAACATTAATTAATTTGATATCTTACATCTCCCCTTATGGAACATTTCAAATGTGACAGATTTACGTGACTATGTTCAAACTCATAGATCAATTTTATAATCACAACAGTACAAGTGACTCACCATGATAAACTGTTCATCATAGTCTATCATCCTGAACCTGTCCAGTTTGTTTGCCAGGAAGGAAAGAAAATATATACCTGTGGAATGCAAACAAACCATTCTTTGATATCGCTCCTCAATTCTGAAAATTGAATGGACTGACTTTCTCGTGATTTTAAATGTTATTGATTTGGAAATAATATTTTTTGGTAAATGAATTTGATTCATATCTTTTGTTTTTCAGTGCTGTAGCACCAGTCTTCCGACTGTAAGTGTTACAGGTATGTAGATATTTACACACAATCTGTTACATGGTTTATATAGTAAATTGAAGTGTGACCAAATTCTGAAATTAAAGTGTACACAATGCAATAAGTAATGAGTATGAGGTAAATTGAAACATTTCACATTTACCTGCAAGGTTTTAGTTATTGGTTTAGGATTTCCAATTCAATAGATATTAATATCTGCAATTACTTAGTCTTAGTTCAATGTGATCAAATACTCTATTATGTATTATGTTGTTTTCTACGCAGTAGGATTTGGGTGTTAGTTGGGGCATTGTTAGTATGTCAAGGTGTCTTGATTATTGACTTGTTCTGTAGATAAATAAATCAATATATTCATTGGTGTGAGGAATAAGGAATCCCGATATTGGTGAGAAGCGACTATAGGGAGGGGAAGCCAGCAGACAGGACATACAGGAGGGTGGAACTACAGTGGGCACAGCTCCGGTCGTGCATTCAGTTGTTTCTTTATCTTATTGCCTCCATTCTGACAGCACAGATACTGGCATTGGTATATGATGATATATTTGTTATTTATAACTACATGCCTGATAATAGGAAGCAGCAATAGCTTACACACCCTCAACTTATCAATAGTCAACCGAACAGGGTGGCTTACAGGGTAAAACACTCGCTTCCCATGTGTGAGGTCGTGGGATCAATCCCCAGTCGAGTCAAACCAAAGGCGTAGAAAATTGATACATGGAACTAATTACCTTGCCTGTATAGGGAATGGACTGGTTGGATCCATGTTTAGATAATGCATATATATGTATCTGTGTGTGTGTATATATATATATATATATATAATATATAATTATATAAATATTATATATATATTATATATAAATATGACATAGTTTATATATATATACACAAAGGGAATTAAAGACAAGCATATTGGAAAGCAAGTACAAGCGACTCGAAGACTCGCTATTGTGTGACTATCTTGTATGCGGCATAGCGAATAAGATGCTCCAAGAAAAACGGAAAACTATATCGGTGGATAAGTGTATAGCCATGTGTTGTTTGAGCGAATTGCAGTCGAAGCACGTGACAAGCACACCATACACCGGTACAAGCCGCAAAGCCTTTACACTCAATACACTACAGCTGGCATAATGGGTCACAGTGCCAGCAGCACGGTATCCCAATGGGTGCATCACTATAAAGTCATTATCAGTCACTGTTACAAGATGTTACCCATCCTGGTATGACTGTAGATTGGTTGGTCGCTACAGTTTTACGTCCTGGCAACATCTAAGATCATATGAGGACGGGTATCAATTTGTGACAGTGCACACTCATGGCGACTTTATAGTATTGCCTAACTGGTAGCGTCATGAGCTGATATCCCACTCAGTCACATTATGCTGACACTGAGCCAACCAGTCCTTGTTCTATCCCAATAATGACGAGCGCACGGCTAGGAATCGACAAGTATAAATTCTTATGTCGTTGGTTTGATACGACCAGGGTTCGAATCCCACGATCTACCAAAACGGGAGACGGACTCATTCGGACATCCCGTCTGGTCTCTGACTGTAGATGTTGCTAGCAAGAAACACACAAACATAGTTACCAATAAACCTGACGACGAGACAAAGCACTATGGTCCACAAAATGAAGCCGGTGTGCCAGACGTGATTCTTTTTCACCAGAGCGAGGCCAAGGAACAGGAAGATGACACATTCAGAGGTCGTGCTGTCAAGTAAAGCTCGTCGTCAGATGTCTTCATTGAGAGTAATGCCAACATCTCTCACAATACATAGCCACCGAAACCTCCTCCCTCCTGCCCCTCTGTCACCATTAATTGATAATGAGCTTTTACATTCGGCAGGGTCCGTACACATGTGAAGATATGGAATTTAAGGCTATTTCAAGGGGTTTCAAGGCTGTTTTTGATAGGAATTCAAGACTATTTTCATTTGGATTTTGTCCGAAATCACCATTCGGAATGGCAAACTGCAGGGTCTGCACACATGTGAAGATATGGAATTCAAGGCTATCTTCATTTGGATTTAGTTCAAAATCAGCATTCCAAATGGCAATTTCAGACTAATTTTGTTCAGTGGGGACAGTTTAATGGAATTCAAGACTTTTCAAGACTAATTACCCTAAATAGGTTAAATGAGGCAAATGAAGTCCAGGATGTGTAGACTTTCCAATCCCCGTACAGACCCTGACCTCCATACGTGTGACACTCGGTTAATTTTCCTCGGTATCAGCCCAGAAATAAGAGTTAGTGGTAGCCGGGGAATCACCCAGGAACTGCTGTGGTTGGTGGTGGTGTAGATAAAAGATTCACCCCGTACTGCAGTAGCCTGAGATGGGGTGAAGAACAACCCTATATAAAAGCTGTCGCAAATTATCTACATGCTGGGTAAATGAAATGAGCAGATAAATTCTTAATTTAAAAATTAAAATATATTCTTCAAATACATCTTCATATTTACCCGAAACTTCCGATTTGAACAAATATAATAAAACATATACTTTAACACACTTTAAAAGTCAAATCGACAGCGTTCTGTGGTCGACATCTTGCTTGTTTACATCTTCTGCCATTTCACCAACTCTATGCCAATGTAGGTAGACACTGAATACTGGAACTAGGAATTCCACTTCCTGTTCCATTCTAAAGCAATTTTCGCCTATATTTAGACTACATTGTCATTAACCCCTACTCTAGGTAGGGATGAATCTTTTATCTAGTGGTGGTCGTGGTGGTGGGCCCGAAGCAGATGCAACAGATAGGCGAGGAATCCACTTTGGAGCGAATAGTCTCTTCAACCAGAGAAAGTGTCAAAGTGTGTATAACCAAGGAGGTAATACACCCAAAGGCGAATCAATACAGTTCTACTCCACACTGAGTGAGAACAACCAAAGCTGCAGTCAACACATGTTCGACTCCCCTGGCTGAAGTCGACACTTGTTCAACTTCCTTCACCACGTAGGCGAGTTTATTTGGTTGTTGGAGTTTTACATCCTGGCTAACAACTAAGGTAATATCAGGATGGGTACCGGACTTGTCACGGTGTGCACTCATGGCGACTTTATAGTGCTTCCCCACTAGAAGACCAGGCCACCAGCACCATGACCTGATATCCCACTCAGTCACATTATCCTGACACTGAGCTAACTAGTCCTTGCCCTGTTGTAATAATGCTGAGCGCCTGGTTAGGAAGCGACAAGTACCAATTTTGTAAGTCATTGGTTTGACTCGACCGAGAATCGAACTCCCGATCTCGAGCACGGGATGCCGGCGCTCTACCGATTCAGCGACAAGTTCAATTAAAGGGACAGCAATATGACCAACACAACTGTACCTCATCATAATCGAATAAAATTATTCATGATTGGGACACCCTGAAACAGGCTATTTTCTCTGTGATCTATTTAGGATCCAATCTAGGTTGCGAACCACTGTATTGAAGTTGACTATTAATATCATTCAGCTCTAATGACCTTTCTCACCTGTTAGTTATTCTTAGTAGTTCTAAGCGCAATGCTACATCAATATCACTAGAATTTTAATATTTTATTTTAAAATATATAGTGAATATCCATGTAAAAATATGTAAAAATCAAGTCAGGCGATCTTAAAATACTTTTAATAGTTCTTGTGCGAAGCAATAAATTTGTATATGCGTACCAATATATAATTTGGGTATGTAGAATCAAAACTAGGGAAGTGTTTTTTGTGTTTCAAAATGGTATGCCCTTTCATCAGATTATGAAATTTTAAACATCGGTGACCAGACAAAAAGTAGTTACTTGGATGCCCGGATGTTTGCTAGTACAGTAAAACCTCTCTAAATCGACCCACCATGGGGCCGACATTAAATGGTTCAGTTTGGGAGGTGGCTGGTTTTGGAGGTTTTTTTTATCGTTACAATGGGCGATCGTTGGGACCCGATTCGTACAGAGGAAGCCCAAGACAAGGAGTGGGAGTAAAGGGGTTTATTTAATCAGTGTCAGGTGCACAAGGTTAAATGGTGAGGTTTACAAGAAAGTCAGTAGCAGCAGATTAGTCCACTTGTTCTATGTCGGCCGAAGGTGTATGGAGGACCCGGGAGCCCGAGGCGGTAGGCCCGGGAGCCGACCCAAAGCACAGTGCCAAGGCTATCGGGGCGTCCGTTGACACCTGCCTCGGAACGTGGGCGTGGACTGCGTCGGACTACCAGGTCCCATGAGCCATGATTGCAGAGAGGTCCACCCCCTGGAAGAGCAAGCCTGGGCCGCGCCCCTGCGCAGGCCGTGGAGGGTGTAAGCCATGGCATCAGGAACTCCGGCGGCGGCCCGAATGAGGGGGGTGACATCGCAGGGGGTGAGAGGCATCCCGGCGCGTGCGAGGAACGCCGGGGCATCGCCCGGGGCAGGCATGAGCATCAGACCGCGGTCCCAAGGTCGGACGGGGCACATGGGCGATCCGATGAGCGCGGGCATGAAGAGAGAGATGGCCTGCGCCGGGGATCGGATTGTCTTGGATGATGTTATGCGTAGGCGAAGTCCTCCCGGGGCGCGCTGGACGTCATCCCTGCGAGTGTGTGCGGGCACCCCCACATGGCGTGTGAGGGGGAGAGCAGGTTCGACTGCCTGAGGAAGCGGAAGTAGGCGATGACGACCGCGACCCACGGGGCGACCCCGAGATGCCCTTGGGCGCGCATGTGTGCGTCGATGATGGGCATCATGTTGGGGGTGATGGCGGGGGCCCTTCGCACCGGGGATGCAAACAGCTTCTCGGTGCCCCTCCTCAAACGCGCCGCAAATGAGGCATCAAAGGGGGCGACGTCCCCCCCCCCCCACCTCCCGGACCCAGGATCAGAGAAGGTGTTCGTGACCGACGCGGGGGAGGGGAGCTCGCGGTGGAGGTAGGCGATGAATTGCCCGACGTCGTACGAGGCCAGGGCGAGGTGGTTGACACCCCGATAGAGCACAAACTCCAGGTACCTTCTGGCGTGTCGATCGCGGTTGCGCCAGGTCCCCGGGGCGAGGGCCATCAGGTGCTCGTGGGCGCGTCGTCCGTAGTCTGGAATGATCAGAGGTCATGGGTAAACATTGTCGGGGAGTGGTTGACCCTTATACATGCTAGACCCTTTATGTGGCACTGCTCGAGTACTATATCGAGGGCAACCCGGGATTAATGGACGCGACTCAGAGCATCCGTGACAACCAGCTCGACTCCGGGCTTGTGGCGGACGCTGATGGTGAATGAGCCGTGCGCCACCATCAACCATAATTCGCAGGCGTAGGCACTGAGGGTGGGGTCAGTGGCGCGGCCGGACTCGAGGGCCAGGGCTGACACCGCGTTGTCGGTGTTTATAATGACCTCATAAACCCCAGGGGCCTCTGGCCTGAGGGTCTAGACCGTGAGGACAAGGTTCACAGCCTCGAGTTTGTGTATGGTGGGAAATGCCGCGATCATGGCCTCATTGTAGGCCGAGTCCCGGGCGGCGGTGTACGCTGGCGCATAGTCAGGGTACTCGGCCCATCCCTCGCCCGAGAGCACCGGCCAGAAGCTATCGAGGGTGGTGCTGTATTCGACAGGGGAGGGGCTGCAGGCACCTCCTCGACTGGCTTGCTAGTGTCGGCTCCGTCGGCAGGGGCCACCGCGGTCACGTCGCACAGCATGCAGGAGCCTACGGGGTCCCGGGCCGACGGCGTGGATGTGTTATTCCCGGAGCCGATGTGCTCCGCGAAGCTGGTGTAAGATGGCATGTGTGGCACGGAGGCGGAACCCCCGCGATGCGTGTTATCAAAAGTATGAGCGGCGTGGGAGCCGGTGGTTGACGGTGTGGGAGGCTGCGGCCCCGAGCGCGTTATTGTTTACTTTTTTAGCAGTGTGGGTACCGGCGGTTACTGCCGGGAGGGGGCGCCGCCGGGGCGCCGCCGCAGCGCCAGGCATGACGTCATCGGGTCGGGTTTCCTTCGCTTGTTCCAGTATGCGCGTCGCGGGCCCACGGCGGCCAGCGGCCCGCCGGTAACCGGCTGCGGGCAGCCTTCTCACATGAACCAGGGTCCTTGTATCATGCTGGGCAGGGCGCACCCATCTCGGCCTTGTCGTATTGGCTGCGAGGGTCGGTGCTGGCCTTCTGTTGTTTCCCGGGCTGGTGGTCGGCTGAGCCGGATGAGGCGGTGGGTGCGTGGCCCGCCATTGCTATAATTTCAATGCGGACGGTGTTGATGGCTGCCGTATCCTTCCAGCCATCCGGTAGTCTGCCGTCCACGATCCTAGTGAAGATTTCTTCGGAATATTTTCTTACCGCCAAAGTACAATTGTCCTGCGCCACCATCTCCTGGTGGCGAGAGAGAGCCTCCAGTGCGCTCGCCAGGAACGCGCGCTGGTACTCGAGTCGCTTAAGCCCTAGCATAAACTCCTCCCGGGTCGCCTCCCCCTTCTTTATGGCCTTCCCCTCATCCCCCCGCTCCACGAGATCATACGGAAACAAGTATTTCGACGGAATACCTTTCTTTCTTGCGCTGGATCTGTTGTCCGCCACCCCTCCCATACGCGTCATCGTCGTGTTGTCGGGTGTGCGTGGCGTGCAGGCCGGGGGCGCGGGCCACCTTTGTGTTGTCTCGGCGCTGGGAGCGGTGTCGGGGCGGAGACGAGGGTGAAGACCAGACGCTTACCGGGCTTATCTGGGCGTCGTGACTTGTATGTGATGCGGCGCAACCTCTGGCCAGGGCGGGTGATGGCGACAGCAGTGAGAGCATCCACGTTCGGCTGGGGCGGTGCCGTTCAGGCAAAGGGCGCTGGGGCCGTGTTGGCAGGTTGCGTGGGGTGGACGGAGATCTGGAGGCCTCGCGTTAGCGTGGGTTTGCGGTGGCGGCGGCAAGGGCGTCTTCCATGAGCACCTTTCTCTGAGCCGCCATTTCCGACCGGTGCTCGGCCGCCTCCCTCCTGTGCTCGGCTACCTGCCTCTCCAGGAGGCCCCATCGCTTCTCGATGGCGTTGAGCCGACTGCCGAGCCAGTGGCGACAGTGGCTGCGGGGATGGACCACCATCTTGCAAGCTGATAGACTCTCTCGGGTCGGCCCGTGGCGTGGCGGTATCTTTCTTAGTGGTGCGCCTTGCGGGTCGGCCTCTAGGAACTGTGGCTCGTCGGGTTCTCTGCATGTTACATTTTTGACGTGGGTGCCTTTTTTAGTCCTTGTTGCTTTGTGACGTGGGTGATTCGTGGGTGGAAGCGGGAGAATAATAAAAACCATAGACGTTTGAATCTGTAGCCCGAATGCGGGTCAAGCGGGGGTAAGGGGAGGAGGGGAGGCGGCGCATGCGCTGCTTGGGATGGGAGTGTCTCTGGCTACCTCCGCCGGATCAACCACAATTCGAAATTATGAGCCAATTAAAGCAATCGATATAGGAGAGTGGTCGATCTGTGGGGGTGGTCAGTTAGAGAGGTTTTACTGTACATCGAATAGCACTAGTGTCACACAAAGTCACTATAACATAGTTCAACAGCAAATAATGGAATATCTCTGAATGTGGAATAAATACAGAAGGGTGTGAATTTACCCAGAATTACCTGCAGGCATGTGTGATAATCCTCATGAGCAGGAGGACTAATTCTTAAATGGGCAGGGTAGGACAGTAAGGACTGCCCGGTTGCCAAGTTTACTTGTTCGAGCAGGTGAGGTTCTCAGTGACCTGCCTGAACGGGCAAGTCGTTATTTTTCTGATCTGCAGTAGCAGATTTCAGTTTCAATTGGCTGACTTTGGCTTAGGCAAGTAGTATTGCCACTTGGGCAAGTAGAAAATTCAGTCACTTGCCCAATTGGTCAAGTGAGAAAAAAAGTTACTGTCCTACCCTGAGTGGGTCTCAGCCTTCAGCATCAGCCCATTTGAAACCACTTCACCCACTCAATCAGAAAATTTACATGTGCCTTATACGTAGGTAAACTCATGTCTTTTTGGTGTTATGCATGGCACTTAACCAAGGTAGAAGTTGTTCACCTGGCAATCTTACTGAAGAATAGCACCGTGGTTAAAGACTTGTGTGATACGTTGTCGAAGGTGAAATGGGCCTGGACCAGTCCACATGATAATATACTGTCAAATAAGGGAAGAACAGCTTGTGAGTGAATAAATACAAATACAACAACATCAAATAAGAGAAATCGCCTCAAACAAATCTATCTTTTATTTAAAGCTGCATAGTCCGATGAAAACATCAATTTTTAAAAACCAAAATAATTATGTAGATTTGATCCTACATATTTAACTTATTAAACATTTCATAAAATTAGCTATACAATTAATCTATAAAATAATATATAAAATACTCTTCTGACTCTGGATGGAGAAGGCATGGATAACAAGAAAACCTTCTTGTTGCAGCAAATCTGTGTGTATGATCGCTATCTTTTAATCACAAGCCTTATAAAGGAATACATACAACATAGCTCCTCCCACAGCAAGATAAGAGTTTGCAGATATTTTAGTGGCCTTAAAATAACAATGAGACTGACTTGTGGACACACATAAATAGAATGATTGACTCATTATAATTTTTTATCTCAAATATAATACATTGTGGCCCCCAGCTTCTGGTGTTATTCCAAAAGCATAATTTACTACATGAATTATTAATTCCTTCCATAACCAATAGAGACAATAAATGAGGAGACAAGTCAGATTTGTGTGGATCGAGCCTATAACTCTGGCTGGCCCTTAAGACCTACCTTTAATTTATTTGAACTAAATCAGTGGCGAAATGGGCCGTTAGTAGGTGGGTGAGGCGCCGCCTGGAGGAAAGGAGGGGAATTAGTGGAGCTGCTTGGATGCAGGCCTCCCATTCCCCAGGATGCAACCCAACCTCCTGTAACCCATAGAAGCAAGGAAATGTCAAAGGAAGATTTACAGGAGCAATATCGGAATAAGAACAATAAAAGATAGGAGCATTACATACATAATAATATTTGCATAATTACTTTATACCTCACATTATTAATTCCTTCCATAACCAATAGAGACAATAAAATACGAGACAAGTCAGATTTGTGTGGATCGAGCCTATAACTCTGGCTGGCCCTTAAGACCCAAACAACCCCCAGCAACTAGTTCTAACCCAATTGATCCAAGATCACAGCCACCCGCATGTCAGTGGTCAATCTCTCGGCCAATGAGGCCTCGAGATATAAGTACACAGCGTCGGACTTCCAGTCCCCCCTCTCTTTAATCACCTCAATAGATGCACCGCATAATCCTAAAAGATTTGCACCACCTCTTCTCAGGCTGTGCATTGAGAACAGTGTCGGGTTCATACCAGCTAACCCACACAAGTTTTTGATCACCTTCATGTAATAGGTGTAAGTCAGTGGGACCGAGTGTCCCGCTCTCGGAACCCTGAACGCCTGTGCCCCCGGTGGGGACAGGCATTCTCTGATGTGCCTCTCTACCCAATATACTGCAGATAGGGCCCTATTACCCACCTTTGCCGGAATCCGGTGCACCTTCTCTCGGAACTGAATGGTTTTCGACTTTGTAATGTTTAGCATCAACCCCCATGGGTGAAAAGTTACATCATTTCTAGTGAATGCATTGTCAGATAGTGTGATGTGACCTTTCCTTAAGAGGGCCCTAAATGATAGTAACATGGCCGCTCTCACCGCAGTATGGCCCAAGATAGGCTGTAACATCCCAAACAATCTCAGGAGGCCAGGTGGTAGCAGCGGTGCTGCCTGCTTCAACGCATCTCCCTTAATCATGCGGATGCCCGCCATGCATTTCTTAATTCGATGGCACCCATAATTTATCGGCGGACATTCTAGGTCCTTTAAGTGGTTGCAAAGCGCGCTTAAATAATTTCTGATGGATGAGTAACACAAGGGCCTAGCCAGGAATGCCATGTACAGACAAACCTGCTCATCACCACATGGATATGGATCCAACCGATCCTCAAACGTTTCACAGAAGTCCAGGTATGCCCGCACCTGGACTGACCTAGTTTTCTGCGTGGAGATTGCGTAGTGTGTCCGCTCAAAGACTCCACGCTCCCTGATCAGGGCCTCCCAGTCTGCAATGGGAATTCAACAGTCGAAGATTTCATGGCAACACACACTCATTGCCACGTTGGCGTCCTTTATTTGTGCAATGTTCTTATAACAGTCCAATCTACCCAGACTGTCACATATGATATTGTCGTGTATGCTTATGTATACTGACTTTATCATGAAATTGTGTGTAACGATTCCCAGAAGATCTGACGTAACCACTTCATTGTGGTTTTATTCTTACTTCTCCGTTTTCAAAGCTGCACACACCTGAGTGTTGCCTGTTACAAACACTGGTAATGAGTCATGCCAACTACTGCCCCATCTCCTCACACCCAGCAGGACCGGTCACATCTCTAATACGTTAATATTATCTGTTACGCATCCACTATCATCTGCATCTCCCAGGTGGTGGCCCAACTCTACATCCCTCTTCTTTTTCTTCCCGAAAAACCCTGCTAGCCAATCATCCCCGTGTAGGGCTCCAAAGCCTGCCAGTGATGCATCACTATAAACCGAGATCGCTGGGGCGGTTGGCGGGATTATTTTCGCATGGCCATTAAAGACCGACGCAAATTCCAACCACCACCGGAGGTCCTCCCTGAATTCTTCGTTTAACCTAACTTTGTGGTGATTTCTTCTGGCCAAGGCCATCAAGTCATAGACCCACCTAGAAAAGATCCTGCCTCCATGCACTACCTTAGAGCAGTGTGCCAGGATCCCACCCAGACCTTCTAACTCCAATTTGGATGCTTTCCTCTTTCTTAAGAATTTGTTTAGCTGTGCTTCTAATTTATCCAGCTTCTCCCGAGGGAGTCGTAGCTCAATTCTTTGAGCGTCTATCTCAATGCCCAAGAATTTAGTAATGCATGCAGCAGGCGTAAACTTTTTTAAACTCACACAGAACCCTATGCGTCCCAAGATTTCCAATAGGGCTCTCTGCACCTCCATGCAAGACTGCGGGTCCCTACCCACTAAGCAAAAGTCATCTAAATAGTTTACACAGTTCTGGTAGCCCTCCCTCACCAGGCATCTCACAACAAAGTCGCTAATCTTTGAAAAAACAAAAGGGCTGCTGCTCAGCCCCATACACAACCTATTGTCTCTCAAGGATACCATGCCCGAGCCAAAATCCGAAGCTAATCCTTGTCTCACTCTTGAGTCTGGGTTTGTATTTACCGCACGTTGCTAATGTCAACCATTGCTAGCGAATCGTTTTGCTGCAAAAAATCAGTGACACTGTCCACTGAATGGTAGCTGAATTTATTACGACAGGACCATGTATTACGACAGGACCATCATTCACGCAGTCCTTCTCCGGACTAGAGCAATCCACTATAGCTTGAAAATCATCGTGCCCTTTTGGCACACCCAGGGCATGAGTACACGCACACTTCTCATCCACCACAGTCAAAAGTCCTTGTTCTATCTCTAACTCCAGCCGTGCTGTCATCGCCCCACCTATCGGTTGTCTGGTAATTTATGAGTAGTTGTCACACATGTAATTGCTATCACAATCAGCATCTATTACTCTAGCCTAAGCAAGCTCCCCTTAGTATATATTCCCAATCAAGGTCGACATCTCCCCTACAGAAACATTCAGCAAAAACACGGCAAGGTCGGAGCTGGCTGGTGGCACCTCCCACTTCAAAATTACAAGTACAACCGCCCTGCAAGCAGTCATCAAAGACATCAACTGTTAAATCAATTTTCCCACTTTTTTTTACGTCCGCCACCCACAACGTGTAATACAATTTATCATTATCACTGGATGGGCCTAAAACCCTAATCAAATCTGAGTTGTCGGGCAGCAACATAAACTTGATCAATATCTTCACTACACGCATTAGCTGGGTCCTTTAAATCACGTCTGCTAACAACACAGTCAATGTCACTCAAGTTCTCAAACAATCAACATCAACAACATCAATAACAACAGTATCATTCACAGTTTTAACACAGTCAGCACCAGTACCAACATAAACTTTATCAAAATCTTCACTACACGAGCTATCTGGATCCATTAACTCATGTCCGCTAACAAAACAGTCAATGTCACTCACAGTTCTCACACAATGGTCGGCTAAGCGGAGCACCTCCCCAGTCTGCTCCCCCAGCCTCCCGCTGCGCGCATCCCTCATCAGAGTCACCACTTGCCACGCTTTTCCGGCATCCACGCAACCGCCAGCTGGGATTAGATCACCAACGGTCCCTTTCAAATCAGCGCACATGGCTTGCTCACCCAGCCGACAATCTACCTCACCGACACCTAACCAGTACCGTCATGTCAATAATGCTTATTTTGACAGCTCTCCATAGAATGGTCCTTGCTTTTACATGAGATGCACCAATGCTCCCATTTGCAGTCCTTGTTGGTACAACCCTCCTTGTTGTAGTTGAAACCATAGCACACACCCTTTGCTCTACCCCACCGTCTGTGCGGCTCTTCCCAGCCGGCTGCCTACCCCAGGCCTTCTTTGAGTCTTTCAATGATTTTGCATTATCCAAGTTGAAGTGTAACAGCGATAGCTCCCGATCACCCATCTTGAAGTGTTAAAGGCCCTTCGCCTTCACCTTCTCTCGCACCGCCTTATCATAGCCTCTGTAGGCATCCTCCGTGTAGTTGGCAGTGGTAGCGTGCATGCACAAATAAGCCAAGTGGCCCATATATTCCCGCATGTGGCAAGGTTCCATGCCCACTTTCTCCGACCATTTCATCCCCCACAGCAAGGCAGCATGTAGTAATTAAAAAATCAGCACTTTTTTCACGCTTTTCTCCTCCTTCACAAATTTATTAATTGTAAACTTACAGCGATGCTTCCTCCTCCTCCTCGACCAACTGTGACTGCGGCTACTGCTTCCGCTTGAACTGCTTGAAGATGACGAGGAGTAGGAGGACAAGCTGGAGCTTCGATGACTCCCACCCGCCGCCGCCGAGCCGCTCCCCACCTTCCTAGACATGCGCGTCTTTGTGCGCCCACGTGCCGGAGCGTCCTCTCCCGATGAACGATCCAGCTCCGCTCTCAGCACCTTCTTCCGCCTCTCGCATGCCCTCTGCTGCAGCTTCTCCTTTAGCGCCTTCTCCTCCTCGTCCTCCACCATGACCAGCCCCGCATCGTGTGACTTCCCAGCCTTCCTCTCCCGCCTCGTGCGAGGAGGTTCGCTCCCGGCCGGCGTTGGTGATTCCTCCCTCGCGGCCAACTCCTCCTCCACTGCATTAGTGCATTCAGCCTTGATAAGCTTCTTGATAATCGGTAGCTTAGTGCGTTTGCACTTCACACCTCTTGGAGCCTCATGCTCCTCCTCACACGTCAGGCAAAGTTCCCAACCCATCGTATCAAGGCTGGACCAATGTAACCACGTGGGGCGCAAGCGGAGCAGGAGCTGACACGTCCAACCCGAACTAAATCGGTGGCGAAATGGGCCGTTAGTAGGTGGGTGAGGCGCCGCCTGGAGGAAAGGAGGGGAATTAGGGGAGCTGCTTGGACACAGGCCTCCCGTTCCCCAGGCCGCACCATAACCTCCCGTAACCCATAGAAGCAAGGAAATGTCAAACGAAGGTTTACAGGAGCAATATCGGAATAAGGACAATAAAAGACAGGAGCAGTACATACATAATAATATTTGCATAATTACTTTATACCTCACATAATAGACACCATTGACACACCAAATTTAATATTTTAGATGACCAGAGTATCCATCCAGTAATCTGGGCTCTCATTGGGGTGACTCAGAACCCAGCAACACTGATAATCAGGAGAGAGGAGGTGGCCTGTGGATACTAGCAGTGGACAGCCCCCTCCCACATGATAGTGGAGACTGACTAATAGATATATAATTGAGATGATTTACCTATAAATGCTGAGTATTGGGAAAGTTGTGAATTTACAGACTAGGTAACATTACCACAATTCTTAGAATTTAAAGGGGACCTACCTAAAACATACCAAATATATCTTTCTAGCACTTATAGAAGGGAATTATATTATTTCATATTATTTCACCTCTAATACATTAAATATCAATTTACACTTTTCATGCATATATATAATACAAGTAAAATGCTCTCATTACAATAGCCAAATTTAAGGTACAGATAACATATCTGAAATTTGGCCAATATAAACCATTCCTCAGTATCTTTTGATAGTGACACACATACAATCTTATAATACTACAGACCAAGTATATGATGACACCGACCAAATGTATATAATACAGGCCCTAATTTTGTCATATTTTTACAATTTGTCCCCAGATAGAAGGGAGCGCTGCAGCAATTTGATAGAATCTGTTTCTGCAGAAGTCCACAGTGTCAGAGTTTTGGCATGCTTGCCAAAATTAATTTAGCATGTTTCCACTTCAAATATCTCAAACGTTAGACATTTAAAATAAAAGTTATTTAAAACTAAAGTAAGGTAGATTATAACGATCAACCTAATATAGTTATCTCCGAAAATGACAGAAACTCAAAACCATGGGACTATGCAACTTTAAATTCCTATACAAGATGGTGTCATCTACTTCAGTATAAGACTATAAGTATAACTTATACTTATATGGTTTTGAAAATTTGATGCGTCATCGGACTAGGTAATTTTAGGATACATACAAAATTCAGGCAAGGAATACATGATAAATTCACGTGATCAGATCTTTAAGGAAGTTGGTGATATTGAAATGTGTAAGTTCTCCTTCATTCTGTCTTCTAATTTCGTCTGATGGGTGAAAATGACACATCACGGTTTATCTGATCGTTGAATATGTGTATTTAAGTGTTGTTAAGTGAATATGCAGATACAGTGAACTGCAACAACAAATTGTGTCACGTATATTACCCTGGGCCGGCCATATAAACCCAATGGGCAACGATAAAATATTTACTATTTAAACCACACAATTTGTCCATCGATGAACATGTCCTATTCCAATCATATATTTTTCTAACATGTGTTTCTTTCCTTAGAGCGCAGTCTTGAGGTTATCTATATATCAGCTCCAGGGCTCATGATCTTGCATTGTCCATGTTATACGTAACATGGGTAATTCGCTGCGGAGGTGCGGCGGCCTAGCCCCACCTCCCAGCACCCGACCCGACTCGAGCTGGCACAAAAGAACACACCCTTCCCCATGGACCCGGCCCGCTACCGACCCGCCCCCTACATCCACTCGCCCGAACCACCGGCCCACACCTACAGCACTTCCCGGGCGCTCACCGGGCTACGGTGGCGCCACCCCACGGGTACCAATCGCACTAAGAGCAGCTCATGACGCAACCTCCCCACCTGACCCCTGGCCGCGCCCTGCTCACAACTGACCCACCAGCCGACCGGACAACACGCACCAGAAATTCTCCCACCCACCCACACCTGGGGCCAGGGATGAGGCGCCTAAGGGTTGAGGGTTCGAGTCCGCCCCCCCCCTCGGATGGTCCAGCGGCCTGGTGGGGCGCGTGGCTCTAGGGGCAGGGAGTGCGGCCATAAATCACCATAACGAACTGCCCCACCCTGCCCAACATAGACACAAACTGACCCGGCATGGCATAGCTCCATGAAAAATTAAAACACTGGACTGAACCCATTCTTGCCCCTCTCCCCCACCCACCCTTCCCCACTGCTCATTGTGACAATGTAATGCTATGTACCTAACCATGTTAAACCTGTAACCTCGTTAAATGACACTGTACTTGATATCTATCATAACTATATATATATGTCTACCTGTAACCTTCTTTCTGATCCTCAAGGGGCCAATAAAGCCACATTATACCAGTCGTGCCTCCGTATTAGTGAATTACAGATTTGATTATAAGGGAGAGTGGGAAGACAACCATTAATTGTTACTGTTTCTACAATTTCTATTGTCAACAGGTTAATTTGTGTTTGTGTAATATGTTTGGAAATTGTGAATAAAAATGTATTAATGGCTTAATGTGTTTAATTTAAAACTCTTCTCATCTTTACTGTCATTCACCTGATGATTCCTGACAGCTCAAAGAGATCAGCTGAGAGGTAAGATGCATAGGCAAATGTGAAGATTGCCAGTGGTTCGACGACTGAAACAAAACAAACCTATTAGATAAATCACCGTGAAAGCACCATTCAGGGTAGGACAGTCACTTTTTTTCCCACTTCTCCAATCTACTTCCCTGAGTGGCAAAACTACTTGCCTAAGCATAAGTCAGCCAAATGAAACTGAAAACTGCTTGAAAATTGACTTAATATGCCCTTCTATGTGGCTACAGGTGCTTAATAGGTGCATCAGAATCTAAGTTATAAATGTAATTTGTTGGTTGTTGGAGTTTTACGCCCTGGCAACATCTAAGGTCATATCAGGACACGTACCGACTTGTGCAATCATGCCAACTTTATAGTGTGCCCCACTGGGAAATCAGGCTGCTGGCACCATGACCCGATATCCCCTTCAGTCATATTATCCTTGTCCTATCCTATTAATGCTAGTTTAATTGGTTAGGGCTATTTTAATTGAAACAGTGTAGACTCATAGTTCATAGTCATTATAAAAATAGAAGAGAGTGATCTCAGATTTACGTCTGGCATATGGAGGCATTGGTACAAACTACTTTATGTAGACTAACATTTTGATAGTGGTTAGTATGGTAGTATTCATACTATTACTTATATCCTATTCACATTAATTTTTATATCTACCTACTATGGACCAGATTATGTAACTACCATAATCCTGAGTCTGAAATAAAGAATTGAATTGAATTGAATTGAATAGATAGCACACTATTTCTAAACACATAGTTATTTGATTGTGGTAATGTTCATGAAGACGACGTGGAGCTACTATAAGGATGGATATCTAGCTAGTTCTATAGTAATTTCTCATGTACATTGACCAGTTGAGATTGAAGGCAGAGGGGGGAGTGTCAGACTGGAGGGATAGGGGAAGGGTCAGGTGCTTCTCAGACCTACCTCTGACCATATGTGTGTACTTGGTAATAAAGGCGGTCAGCAGTCCATATAAAATACCGATGACCATTCCAACTAAACTGACGATGAAAAAGCTGGCGATTCCCACACCTACCTGCAAGAAACAAAATAAACACTCAATAAAACAAGAACCCGATAATATTTGTTTGTTGTTGTTTTTAGGTCCTACCAACATCTAAGGGCATATCAGGACCGGTACCGACTTGTGACAGTGCACACTCATGGCGACCTTGGTCAGGGGTAGTGTGTTGATACCAGGGAGCCTAGATGGTGAAATGGTTAGGACACTGGCCCGGAATGCAAAGAGATGTGGGTTCGAGTCCCGCTCTAGGCACAATATTTCCCATTTTCAACACCCCCACAACACTAATAATCCCGAGCACCTGGCTAGGAAGCGACAAGTATCAATTTTTAAGTCATTGGTTTGACTCGATCAGGGTTCGAACCCACGATCTACAACTCGATAATGAAATATGATAAGGCAATGTGAGGCGACAAGAGAGTCAGATCCTTGCTAACTTGGTATAACCGCCTGCATATATTTTCAGTTTAGCAATGGCATATAAATCGATATTTAAGAAAAGAAATTATCACACAAATTAAAAGACTGAGGTAGACAGCCTAGCTCCCCGCTGAGTCTGTGTTGATTACATCATAGCTGACTTGGCAGGTTTTCAAATACGCTGCTACCAGAATAGTGCACGTGTCAACTTTATTTTTTTCTTCTTGAAGATTTATACTACCTGTCATGGATAAGTATGATTAGACTTGTTTTCACCATTAGAACCTCTAATTAAAGCTACATCAAAAGACTTACCCTACATATCGAACTTAGACATTGGTGCATTTATTAAACATTTATTGCTACATAGAATGAATATTAAGTCAATTTAATAATAACATTTAAAAACCTGTCATTGGTAAAACAATGATGTCCAACATATTTGGCATGCACACCAACAATATTTGACATATTTTTATTTGATGAAATATGTCCAAAGTTAACCCATTAAAATGCAAGTTACTTTATACGAAAGTAAAGGAGATTATGATGATCAATCTAAAATATTTATCTGAAATATGTGGCAGAAACTCGGACCTATCAGATTACTCAACTGCAAGATTTCCATTCCTTCGCCATCAAAATTCGTTTAAAAATATTTCTATGGTTTAGATGGTTATAAATTCCTGGTGCTCAAACGAACTTTTACTGTACTGATGTTGTTCTTTTTAAAACGAAAAACTACTTTGATAATCCACACCACACTCCCCCCCCCCTCCCCCCTCCAAACCCAACATAAAAAATTCCATACCCACCCAAAAACACGAACATACCCCAAGAACACAAAGAACACAATAAAACAATATGCCACTCACAGTACACAGGTACAAGGGACCTGCTTGGTAGGTGGCGGAGCCGGGAGCGGGGCACTTGAAACTAACGTTTTGTACGAACCTGAGATAGGGGAACTTCGTCCATCTCATTAAATTCCTTCATCATGTTGTACAAAACGATCGTGACCGCATCTGCGGTGAAGGGGGGAAAGACACGTGTCAGACATAATAACTCTCTAACACTTAAGCAAGGCTTGTTCAATAATCCCGGAGGGGGTGGGGAGCAAGTATATGTAATCGTTAATTCAAAAGTATTTAGTAGAAATGTTGAATTTAGTTGGTTGCTGGAATTTTACGTCTTGGCTACATCTAAGGTCATATCAGATGGGTACCGACTTGTGACAGTGCGCACTCATGGCAACTTTATAGTGCTGTCCCACTGGGAAATCAGGCCACTGACACCATGACCTGATATCCCACTCAGTCACATTATCCTGACACTGAGCTAACCAGTCCTTGGCCTATCATATAAAGGCCGAGCATTAAGGAAGCGACAAGTATCAAATTTAAAGTAATTAATTTGACTCGTCCGGGAACCGAATTCCCGACCTTCCGCACGCGAGGCCCGCGCTCTACCGATTAAGCCAACACGCCCGGTCCTTAACCTATGATGAAGACCAATATTATTGCACGTTAGAAAATTAGTAATGCCCACTGGTTGACGATGGATTGCCGATCGGTTGGCGAATTGTCGGGGACTTATTGGGGACTGATTTGCGACCGGTTTGCGACCGATCAGTTTTTGATTGCAGATCAGTCATACGACCGATCATTGACTTCTCATAGACCAGGGAAGACTGGTTGGTGATCGGTTTGTGAATGGTCTGCAATTGTTCGTACGACCGATCACTGACTTCTTTATACGAAAATCAGTCGGCGACCAGCCAGTGATCAATCAGAAATGGTCCCCTACTGGTCGCATACTGGTTGGCGATCAAAATGCCCTGCCCCCCACTCATCTTGTGACTAATCTGGGACCACCCTGAGACTGATCGCCAAATGATCACTGATTGATTGCCAACTTATGAAAAGGATTTGCGACCTCCTGGCGACCATTTTGATTACAAGATTTGTTATGCAATACCTGCAACTTCCTTGCAATAAAAATGGTCACAAACTGCTCGGCCAGCAGTGAGGACCAAATAAGAACCCTTTTGTGACCATCTGTCACCACCCTGGATTTTTTGGTCGGAAGTGGTCGCAGGCATAGTGTGACTGGGGTCTAACGTATTTAGCTTAAGCCCTTACCGTTCAATAGAGATTCCCCAAATACTAGGAAATAGAGGATATTATTCACGCCAACCTCTTGGAATATCGCCAAGACCTGAAAGAAGAAAAAGACAACAATACACAATATTAACAACGCATGCGACATCTGACAGTGATGATGAACACTACGGTTGTGGGACTGTTGCCACAGCGCATACAAAAGCTATGGAAATTACTAAATTTCAAATGCACGTATGTCAGTCAAATTTTGGGATATTTTGAAAATTCCAAAAGTATATTGCTTTTGGGTCATGGGAGCTTCCAAGAAAAATCAAATGTTCATGTTTGGACACTTTTGAAAATGTTAGGAGGGTAGCAAACTAGTCAGTCACTGTTAACAGGCTATTATGCCTGTATATATATAGACAGAACAGGATAAGTATAAGCATACACTTGCTATCCGGACCGCACTTCGTCCACACCTCTCTCTATCTCCTCTCTGCTGGCCATGCTCCTCCTTGATAATGTCTGAAAAGAGTTCCAGGAGGGGGAGCCCACCAGCATTTCACTTTCTATTCTTAGTCTGTCATTATCTTTCGCTCGCCGGCTGGTCACCATAGAGCAAAGAGACACTGTCCTTTGACTCAACTCTCCTCATTTCTCTGTCCTATACTCTACCCTTTTTTTTTCTCCCGGGCTTACTTCTCCCCCTGATCAAGGGAGTTGTTTGCTTGGGTGGGGCCCTGTACCTTATCTTTCTCTCGCTTTGTTCTTGTTGCTGGAACCTGCTAGACCCACCTTTACCTGTCCCTTCCTCCTGAACCCTTGCTGCTGTTACTGGATAAGAATGCTCTGCTACAGCCGGACTGGAGTGATTTGGGGCCGCCCCAACGATTCATCGTTTTGAATGTTGTAAAGACATCCCCAGCTTCTACAACCGTCCCACCTGACGATTAATCTTCAACCAAAGATTGGACCGATTTATCAGGGCCTTTCTATATTGCTGCAGTTTTGCAGCTGGTAACCTTCGTAAGGTTATGAAAGCCCCAAAAGCTAAGAGATAAGGTATAAGCATAGGTATAAGTAAACAGCGTTTGAAAGCATAGGTATAAGTAAACATCATTTGAAATAAGAGCTTGTCCGCTTGTCTGGGACAAGTGAAAATTCAGGCGGACAAGTGAAAATCACACCATGATTGTGTCCTGTGGACAAGGGACAGGTTTTGCTTATTTCCATCACTGTAAATTTATATATTTATAAATGAGAAGTACAAACTATTATACAAGAATAGGTAGGCAGAAAGATATTGTATTTAAGATATTGGGTCCCAGCGTTCGAAATAACAGCTTGTCCACATGTCAGGGACAAGTGAAAATTCAGGCAGACAAGTGAAAATCACATCAGACTTGTCAGATGGACAAGTGAAAAATTGTGCTTATTTCTATCACTGATAAAGAATAATGCTTTCTCACCGCCACAGGGTCAACTGCAACGATAATGGAGCTGAAGAGGAGGCATTCTGTCAGGGTGATTGTTATCTCCCCCATCGCTCCACACACGGCGAGGCCGTAGAGCGCCGGGCCTGCAATACACAGGGCAGGCTCCGTGAGGGTAGTCACGGTTATCGGCCGGCTTGCGGCTTAAAGCTGCAGTCCGATGAAAGCATCAAATTTTCAAAAACCAAAACACTCACCTAGATTTGATTTGATATATCTAACTGAGATACTGATGTACTTATTAAACATTTGTTTCTGCATAGAAAGGACTGTTGAGTCAATTTAATAGAATATGTTACTGCGGAAGCTTATGGTGTCAAGAGTTTTGGTGTGCTCGCCAAAACTAATTTGATATGTTTGCACCTCAAATATTTCAAAAGTAAGCCAATTATCATAAAAGTTATTAAAGTATGGTAGATAATAATGATCAATCGAATATATGTACCTCAGAAAAATTACAGAAACACAGAACCATTGGACTATGCAACTTTAAGGCTTGGGGGATTCTAGGATGAATATTGACTAACGCGAACTGAAACTGGATGTTGAGGGCCCGTGGACTCGGTGATGGGTGTTTGATGCTGAAACAAAGCCGAGAGCCTTTTAACAGGGCCATAATGCTTTCACTCAATGACTTCAGCTTTCATGTTATACCCATTTTCTTTGGGGGGGGGGGGGGGGGGGGAGGGGGGGGGGGGGATTTGCTTACCTATCAGGAAGCAGTTCAGGATCGTCCCCTATGGAGACAAAAGAATATATCGCCAATAAATTAAGTGAGTTATGATTAACAAATTAAATATATTCGAGAATATGCGATTCGTAGAATATGACGATAGTATTTGATCAATAAGAAAAGTCTCCTTACTTATATAATGTCATTGTGGCGTCAAGAAATGAGCAAAGGCTCTGCAAGCCACGTTTCGATCAGGCGTAAATGAGAGAAATATTTGCAGGGATGAAACTTGAAAGTGGTCTCCAGCCAAAATCGCAGAAATCAAGCTGAGGCTATTATACCGACAGCAAATTTCCACGAAAATGCCGGAAGTCAGGTTTCAACCATCCTTGTTGTGCCCATACTATCGACAATATCCTAAATCGTTCTTACTTGGGTTTTCTGTTCTACCAATATCTAACATTAATTGGTCAATATAAAAAATCAGGATTTCGCAGAGATTTTGTCATCCCTGTATTTGTAGTCACTGGTCACGGTTACAATATTATAGAGCCACATACAAGGATATCATCCTCTTGCGCCCAGATTCTCCAACACTGAACTGGAAGAGATGAGGAGCACCTGCTTATTTCTTTCCACCACGCGATTAATCACATTCGGTGAGTACCATGAGTTAGATGCAACATGGACAGATTTGAAGGAGACAGGGAAAATGTATTCAATAACAGCAACTCCATAGGTTAAAATCTCAGAGAAGCTTACCAGGCCATTGTTCTGTCCTGCCCGTGTGCCTCTGATTGTAAATACATTTCCAGTTTTAAAATAATATCACTGCTGAGTAGGGAGGGTTGGATGCCCTAACTGAGTAATTTATACTGCCAACTAATTTAGCCAGTCACTTGGCATTACTATGATAGGGCAAGGAGCAGTGGAATGAGGAAGACCAGTCGTCTGCGACTGAAATTTCCCCTGCTTAAACAAAAAAAAACTATGTCAGAGGCATGTCCCAGTGCAGACTATCCAGGGCTTTGGTTATTTTGTTTGTTGTTTTACGTCGTAGCAACATCTAATGTCATATCAGGACAGGTACTGACTTGTGACAGTGCACACTCATGATGACTTAATAGTGCTGCCCCACTGGGTGACCTGGCCACTGGGCACCATGACCCGGTATCCCACACAGTCACCTTATCCTGATACTGTGCTATTAAACCAGTCCTTGTCCTATCCTATTAATGCCGGGCGCCAAGCTAGGTAGTGACAAGTATCAATTGGTTTGACTCGGTTGGGATTCGAACTCCCGACCTTCCACATGGGAAACCTGCTGGGATTCGAACTCCCGACCTTCCACATGGGAAGCCTTCGCTCTACCGATTCGGCCACCGCGTCTGGTGATTCAAATGGGCAGTTGATCAAACAAAAACTCAAAATTTATATTTTGCACATGGTCATTGTGACAAGCTTATCGTGAATGACATCACACACTAGCGGCATTCAGCCAGCCAAACAGTCTCAGTCTATATGTAGAACTTTGATGTAATTGCAATAAGCTCTATCAATAGACATTGGAGAGGACACCCACAATTATATGACTTCAGGGCTCCATCGACCTCCATATGTGTGCAAAGAAATAGTTATTTTTTACCAAAACGAGCTGGTATTAGAGGGCCGATAGGGCCTAGATCAGCCAGAAGAGGATCGCCAATAATTTAAATAATGGTGATGAGATGATGGTTTTTGGAAACTCAGATACATACCACTACAGCGAAGAGCAGGATGGTTCCGAGATTATTGAAGAAGACTCGATCATAAAGACTGAAGGCCGAATCCAAGACTATCCTGCAATACAGTCTACAATGAACATTCGGCATCTCATATTCAGGGAAGGATAACTTTACCAGTCTATTTAAAATTGCATAGTCCGATCGTTTGGAGTTTCTGAAATTTCCAGAGATAAATACGTTATATTTATCGTTATAATCTACTTCACTTTAGTTTGAAGTAACCTTTATTTTAAAAGGCTAATTTTTTAGATTTTTCAAGTTCAAACATGCAAAATTAATGTTGGCAAGCATGCCAAAATTCTGACACCATAGGGTTCAACAGCAACAGGTTCTATTAACTTGACTCAGTATTTCCTTCTGTGCTTATAATGTTTTCAAGTAGAGACTACTTTACATACTCAATGGGAGAGTGCATCTAATATGCTCAATTACAGAGGTTATAAAGATTACACTTAGCTATCATTGTCTTCCATCCACTTAACAAAGATATCCCTGTCAATGCTATTAGTGACTTGACTATAAGTTCACATAAATTTGTACCCGCTTTCCAGCCAAGCACTGACTTGTCTGATGAACTCAAGTTATTTCTAGATGCAACTAAGCTCAGAGACAGAGACAGCGAGGTGGGGGTGTAAGCGCTGGAGCCGGGTATGGATAGTGTGAGATTGCACTATCAGTTAGATGCCTGAGGCATTGGGTGGCTAGGTTCAACGCAGGTGGGTAAAAGTCTGATGCTGCTCTTATAAAGGGCCATACCCCGGGGACTGTATCCTCATATCCACACAAAAGTGTGAAGAACCTGTTCGACTTCGAGCCTAGATCCTCGCTCTGTCTGACGGTTCTAAGCATCTTTTGTTCCCAGTAATTACTTGCATGTTTTTCTGTGATTTACCTATTGACTTTGTGGTAAATATGTACATTTTCTTTAAAAAAATTTGTTTCAGTCTTAAACTTGAAGCATTGATCTTCCAACCACTGATTATTGCAGTAATTTACATAATTGTTTTTTTTTTCTATAATCAAAGTCAAAGTGCAATAGTATTTACTTAGGTTATAAGTGATTGCTGATAAACTGCATTCCTCTTAACGGTTCTCATCCAGTGAGTCTGGTGATGAGAGCTGTGGATAAGACCGGTTCATTATCGTTACCTACATACATTGAGTAACTACAGGGTCATGCTTTGTACAGTGGGAAAGCAGTCTGAAGGCGTGACGCAAAGAGCTGGACTCTGGGCCGCATTCAAGGTCCGTCTCGGAGGTGCCTCGGAGATGGCAGTGACGTCACACTAGTCTGAATGGCAAAAGCAGTTTGTTGTCTCTAAAATGGCCACCCCCATAGGCGGCATCCATTTGCAATGGAAAAGCTGCGCTGTGATTGGCTGAAACGACTGGATACGGCGGCCATTTTCGAGGCGCTTTTTGTCTCTACTATGAAAAGGGAGGCGTCGCCGAGACGTCGCCGAGACGCACCCTGAACGCAAATAAGCCAAAAAGCATCGCCGAGACGTCTCCGCAGCGCCTCCGAGACGGACCCTGAATGCGGCCCAGGCCACCTACCGAATGACTACCAATGGCTACATTAAGCGGGAAACGCAGTGCTTGGATCGGCAAATAACTGGTTCATTAAAGTTTCTACCACAGCTTCATATTCTGTTGTTCAGGGAGCACGTTGTGCTCAGTTAGGATATTATTATCTTTGGATGGCCTACAAACGGAAGACACCCAATCCAGCATGTATGTGATTCGGTGGCGACCATCCTACTAATACTATTGGGCCTATTATTCTCCATGGTGAAATCAACCAAGCAACTCACATTACTATCTTTGACCCTTTAGCTGTGTGTGGGGGCGAGTGTGTGATTAGGTTTGTTGGTTGTTGGAGTTTTACGACCTGACAACATTTAAGGTCATATCGAGACAGGTACCAACTTGTGAGTGTGCACTCATGGCGACTTTATAGTGCTGCCCCACTTGGAAATCAGGCCACTGGCACCCACCATGGCCCGATATCCCACTCAGTCACATTATCCTGACACTGAGCTAACCAGTCCTTGCCCTATCCTATTACTGACAAACACCAGGCTAGGAAGTGGCAAGTATCAATTTTATAAGTCATTGGTTTGAGTCGACCGGGAACCAAACTCCCCGATCTCCCGTACTCGAGGCCCGCGCTCTACCGTTTCGACTACGGCGCCCGGTATATGAGATTCGGACTACTACATGCACACTGCCAGGTTTCCCGTGTTCAGTCATGGCTTTTACAGAATGAGTGATCTATTCCATGCAATGTGCTTATTATTCATGCGTATGTTGTATTAGTTTGAAATTAATCCAACTTGATATTGGGATTTAAGAAAACAAGGGAACTACTTCCATAATAAAGCAAGCCACTGACATTCATGTTTTATACAAGCTAGGTGGAACAATGGACAAGGATTGCAAAGAAAAGACCAGCAGTTGTTAGCATAGTTTCAACGCGTGTCTTGGCGGGGGGGGGGGGGGGCAACTTTGAACACAAACTGAGATTGTGCAACACATTAAAGTAATGAGAATTACAAAAGGATCACATGTTATAGATGTATTAAAACACACACTGTGCGTGAAACAGATTAATTAACCGGCTACAATTTGCTTACGGTGGAAGCAGTACCAGGAAAAAAAGATTCGAAGTCAACACTGGAATTGATGACCTCTGAAGAAAACTGTTAACAGAGAAAGGTGGAAATACGGCTTGACAACAGTTCGCAAGGCTAAGTAATGATGATGCGCGCGCACTCCCGGCTGAGTGGTCTTCTGCGTCACTTCCTGTAAAAGTCTTCTACAAGCAGACGACACAGCGACGCGGCGCGGCGGGAAACAGCGATGGCAGCTACATCAATAGGGACAGCTATACTACACAATTAAAGGCCATCTAACATTTCCGCGGGTTTTTGTTTTGTTTTGAGGGGAGGGGGTTTTAAGTTAAATCCGATGGTTTTGAATTTCTGTTTTTTTTCTGAGATAAATATATTAGGTTGATCGTTATAATCTAACTTACATTAGTTGGAAGTAACTGTTATTACCGACTTGGCCACCGCGTTCGGTCAAAGGGCATGTAAAGTTTTCGGGGTGTTATCCACTTTTTATCTTCTAACATGTTCGATGCATGCGTTTGTGTGCAATTCCATGTTTTTTAACCTCTCTTTTCTCTCTTCCTAATGTATTGTATTTTCCGATGTGGGATTTTAAGTTCAGGCCCAGATAGGATGAATTTTGACCTAGGCAAATTAAGCCAAGATTAAAACTAGATCTATAGGTTTAAGAGTCTCACTAGTCAGAAATAGCTAATAATTACAGAATCGCTAAAACTTTCAAATTTAAGTATTTTGGCATTGAGAAGAGGCCAACACGTCCAAGCGTTCCCCTGCATTACTGGTTATAACAGAAGCAACCATTCGGAACAGTCTCACAATAAACGTCATCGACTTAACTATTTACTTCTAAAGGATGCTGGATCCAGCGTCCGAACACATGTTAAGATATGGAATTCTCGGAAATTTCAGGGCTTTTCAATGCTGTCTTTTTTAATAAGAATTCAAGGCTGTTCAACAACAGAAAAACAACGATGGCGAATGGTGATTTCTGACTAATTTATATCAGTGGGAATAGTTTAAAGTTGCATAGTCCGATGGTTTTGTGTTTCTGCCATTTTTCTGAGATAAATGTACTAAATTGATCGTTATAATCTACTGTACTTTAGTCTGAAGTAACTTTTATTTTAAATGGCTAACTTCTGAGATATTTGAAGTGCAAACATGTAAGATTAGTTTTGGCAAGCATGCCAAAACTCTGACTCCATAGGCTTCTGCAGTAACAGGTTCTATTGAATTGGCTTGGTATTCCCTTCTATGTGGCAACAAAGGCTTAATAAGTGAACCAGCATCTATATTAGATATGTAGAATCAATTCTAGATAATTGTTTTGTTTTTGACAATTTGATGCTTGATCGGACTATGCAGCTTTAATGGAATTCAAGGCTTTTCAAGACTAATTACCCAAAATAGGTCAAATTCAAGGCTTTTCAAGGCATTGAAATGTGGCAAATGAAGACCTTTCAAGACTTTCCAGGCCCCGTACGGACCCTATGGATCTTAAGGCTAAAAAAAAAGCATCATGTGTAGGCTACAGGTTATTTACCAAAGGTAATTGCCCATTGTCCAGAGACAGTCACCGGTCAACTCTAACTCTAACCACAGGCATCCAGTAAGGTGTTTTGGTGTTTTTTTCTGAAATTATTCTTTAAACCACATGGATACACCGTGACTTCAAAACTTAAAATGGAACTAGCACACGATGGGTGGGGTCTTAGAACGGGACTGTACCGACCTCCAGCAGGGTGATTATTTTAACCACGAAATAGCGACCGAAATATTAGTTGTATAAAGCTCTGGCGGCTGGCCGTGTAAACTTCAGTGCAAGATTGATTGGTTGGTTAGTTGTTATAGTCTTACATCCTGGCAACATCTAAGGTCATATCAAGATCGGTACCGACTTGTGACAGTGCATACGCATGGCGACTTTATAGACCCCTTTCAATGTTTATAAACATGGTGTATGCGCACGCAGCTTGGCTGCAGAAGGGAGGCACACTGCTATTGAGTTTGTCGACACGCACAGTGGAACGCGTCGATTTTATTCAAAATTAATAGAAATACAGCACCCTAACCTTATTAATTTAATATAATCTTTTCGTTGAATATGTTTTCTTTATGTGTGCCTATTGGTTTATTTATTTGGTTTTAGAGATATTTCACTTTTTCTGTCCGAAGATTGCTCACGGCCATTGACAATGCATTGAGTTTGCCGATATGCGCAGTGTACCACATCGATTTTATTCAAAATTAATAGAAATGCAGAACCCTAACCTATTAATTCAATATAATCTTTTCGTTGACTATGTTTTCTATATGTGTTCCAAGCGGTTTCTTTCTAGGTGGTGTGGTTTTAGAGATATTTCACTTTTTCTGTATGAGGATTGCTCAGGGCCATTGACAATGCACTCAGTTTGCCGATACACGCAGTGCAAAACATTAATTCTATTCAAAAGTAATAGGACCAGACGGGATGGCCGAATGAGTTAGAGCGTCCGTCTCCCGTGCTGGTAGATCGTGGGGTCGTGGGTTCGAGTCCCGGTCGAGTCAAACCAATGACTTTAAAATTGATACTTGTCGCTTCCTAGCCAGGCGCTCGGCATTATTAGGATAGGGCAAGGACTGGTGTGCTCAGTGTCAGGATAATGTGACTGAGTGGGATACCAGGTCATGGTGCCGGCGGCCTGGTTTCCCAGTGGGACAGCACTATAAAGTCGCCATGAGTGCGCACTGTCACAAGTCGGTACTCGTCCTGATATGACCTTAGATGTTGCTAGGACGTAAAATAACAACAAACAAACAATCAAAAGTAATAGAAATACAGAAACCTAACCTTAAAGATTTAATATAATCTTTTCGTTGAATATGTTTTCTATATGTGTGCCAAGCGGTTTGTTTCTAGGTGGTGTGGTTTTTAGAGATATTTCACCTTTTTCTGTATGACGATTGCTCACGGCCATTGACAATGCACTGAGTTTGCCGATACTCACAGTGCAAAACGTCAATCTTATTCAAAATTAATAGAAATGCAGAACCGTAATCTTAAAAATTTAATATAATCTGGTTGTTAAACACGTTATCTTTTTGTGTGCCAAGCGGTTTGTGTCTAGGTGGTGTGGTTTTGGAGATATTTCACTTTTTCTGTAGGAAGATTGATTACGGCCATTGACAATGCATTGAGTTTGCTGATACACGCAGTGCAAAATGTCTATTTTATTCAAAATTAATAGAAATGCAGAATCCTAACCTTATAGATCTAATATAATCTGTTCATTGAATATGTTTTCTATGTGTGTTCCAAGCGGTTTGTGTCTAGGTGGTGTGGTTTTAGAGATATTTCACTTTTTCTGTATGAAAATTGCTCATACTAAGTCATACCCATTGAGTTTGCAGTGTGACAGTGTGCTGTTCTGCAACCAACCAGCGCACGCACTGACCTAAATACCTATGCTGACGTCATATGAAATAGGTCTATAGTGCTTCCCCACTATGAAATCAGGCCAGCAGCACCATGACCTGATATCCCACTCAGTCACTTTATCCTGACACTGAGCTAACCAGTCCTTGCCCTATCCTATTTATGCCGAGCACCAGGCTAGGAAGCGACAAGTATCAATTTTATAAGTCATTGGTTTGACTCGACCGGGAACCGAACTCTCGACCTTCCGCACGCGTGGCCCGCGCTCTACCGATTCGGCCAGTGGGCTCGGTTTCAATGCAAGCTGTTGGTTAAGGCTCCAAATGATGATTGCTCCGATTAATTTCGTCAAAACACAAACCATTCAAATACAGACCCTTCCTCTTTGAGGTGAATGCGTGGGGCTTCATGTCCTAGCAACATATGAGGTCATACCAGGCTGGGTACCAACTCGAGACGGTGTAGGTTTCCGACTTTACAGTGTTATCCCAGTGAGACAGCATTCCACCATCACCATAAAAGGTTGGTTGGTTGTTGGAGTTTTATGTCCTGGCAACATCTAAGGTCATATCAGGACGGGTCAGCATAAAAGGTCATATTATCGTGTCACCGAGCCAACCATTCCTGTTTTCAAGATAGTTCTACGAGTAGCAAACTTGGACAGACACAAACAAATCAAAAACGGCTATTCTAAGCCATTCTACTAGTCTATTGAATGCATGGTCCGTACACATGTGAAGATATGGAACTCAAGGCTATTTCAAGGCTGTTTTTTATAGGAATTCAAGACAATTTTCATTCTGATTTAGTCCAAAATCGCCATTCGGAATGGTGATTTTGGACTAATTTAGATCAGTGGGAACAGTTCAATTGAATTCAAGGCTTTTGAAAACTAATTACCCAAAATAGGTTTAAATCTAAGGCTTTTCAGGGCCTTGAAATGGGGCAAATGAAGTTCAAGACTTTTCAAGACTTTCCAGGCCCCGTACGGACCCTGCATATTTCTCCCGAGAATATTGGCTGATGTCTGGTAACACTGCCTGTGGTCGAGATTGGGTAACGGGTCACCGTGGGATGGAGTCTGAAGTGTGCTGTAAGTTTCTTATGGTGGTAATAACACAAGAAAGAACAATGAAGGATTCAGATGATCAACCAGGTCATTCTTGGCTGCACTAAAACCAACAAGAGTAAAAGGACAATTAGTACACAGATGAGGCTCACATAGTGACAATTTCCTTCATTTTCATCCAAGGGATGCTTATAATATGTATATGGATGTACTTGAACCAAATTTAAGTGATACTTAGAAGGTTGTTTAAAGTTGTCCGATGGTCTTTGAATTCTTGCCACAATATATCAGGTTGACCATTAAGCTATAAACTGCTATTCATTAGTCTGGAGTACCATTAATGAAAAATGGATAAATTATTTACCAATTTGAACTGAAAGGACCGAAAATAATGTTGGCCAGCTTGCCAAAACTCCTGTAGTTGTGGTCCAGATTCACATCTTACGATAGCCACATGATGAGGGCTGACCTACTGTACTAATGTGTAGGTAGTCTGGACCCTACCATTTTCTACTGGCAAACTTCGGGTCATGTACTGGTAAGAGCCATCTGCCGCCTCACCCCCCCCCCTATCCCATGCACATTGTGCTCAGTGGTTGTGAGTGTGTGCATGTGTGTGAGGGGGGGGGGGGCAGATGACTGTATGGAGTGAGTATCTGATTAGCACACTCCCATAACCAGCTACTCCATTGTGGATGATGAGGTGTGTGTGTGTGTGTGTGTGTGTGTGGGTGTGTGTGTGTGTGTGTGTGTGTGTGTGTGTGAGGCATGGGTGTGGAGGGGTGTGGAGGGGGGGAACTTTAATGGTTGTCTCAAAGTAGGTGTCCAATGGGATTGGGATGGGGTCATGAATTCACTGATTATTCTACGTATGCTGTCCAAAATCCTTACCCTAAGTTGGATATATAGACTCAAGTTTAGGTAAGTGTTTTGGGTTTGAAAAAAAAATTGTTTCATCGGACCATGCAACATTAAGGAACTGTTGCTGCAGTTCTACATTTGCTACCCGCGATTTGCCAGCCGATAATTGCCAACCAAGACTTTCCAGGCCGGGACTTTTGCACACACTCACACACACGCATGTACACACTACACACATATGTATGCACACGTACATATGTGCACACTACATACATACATATACACTCACACACATGTGTGCACTCACACACACATGTAGACACTACACACATATAAATGCACTCACACACATGTGCACACTCACACATATATCCACTCACACATGTGCACACACCTACATGCACACATGTAAACACTACACACATATATATGCACTCACACATGTGTGCACATACTCACACATGTACACATATATGCACTCACACACATGTGTGCCCACACACATGCACACATGTATACACTACACATATATGCACTCACACACATGTGCACACACTCACACATGTACACACTACACACATATATGCACTCACATGCATGTGCAACCACGCACATGCACACATGTACACACATATATGCACTCACACACATGTGCCCACACACACACACATGTACACACTACACACATATAAATTATATGCACGTGCACACATGTGCGTACTCACCCGCAAACATGTACACACATATATGCACTCACATGTGCGCACAATCACAAGCTCACATGTACATGCATATATGCACTCACACACGTGTGCACTCACATGCACACACGAGACATATATGTACTCACACACGTGTGCGCACTCACACACACATGTAAACACTACACATGCGAGCACATATATATGCACTCATCCACATGTGCGCACTCACATGCACACACATATATATATATATATACAAACGTGCACACATATATGCACTCACATGTACACACATATATGTACTCACACACATGCACTCACATGCATACACGTGCACACACACCTGGACACACACACATACATTTAAGCGCACACTCATCCAAACATGTACACACGCGCATACACATATATATATATGCACACACACAACCTAACACATGCACACACATATATACACTGTTCAGCAGGTCGGGGAAAGATATAAATGCACAATGCTGGAAATCTCAATGCGGCGGTTACAATAGCCAAGTGATGGCATACATGTAGTTAGAATGAATGTGAATGAATATTGAGTTTAGAGCAAACAATACTTACTATAGAAGAGCACCCATGATCGTTCCCAGCACGATGAGCAGACTGCAAAGAATGTTAATACTTACAGGTGGTTTGCAGCAAGGCATAAGTAATCTACAATAAACAAACTACGTGAACTAACATGGAATAGCAGTGTTGTAGCCAATATACAATTCCTTAGTTAGTAAAATAAAATCAGAGGTTGTGGAGTATGTCTACAGTTAAAGTTGCATAGTCCGATCGTGTTTGAATTGTTGTCTTATTTTTTAGATAAATATATCAAATTGATCGTTATGAGTCCGGAGTCATTTTGATGAAAAATGGCTAGTTTCGAAGCAATTTGAGGTGAAAGAACCCAAAATACTTTTGACAAGCTTTCCAAAAGTCCTCTCACTATGACCCGTATTGACATCTCATGATGACCACGTGATGTGGAATGACCTAAATAAAGTATAGCCTGGTCACCTAGCATTTACATATGGTACTTGGAATGAGGGCATGGCTAATGAGGCCACGAGATTGACCTAATTGCTTAATGAGTGTTCCTGCATAATGACTGTTTCAAAGTAGGTGTCCAAGGGGATGAGGTAATAAATGCACTGATTATTCTGCCCAATCCTTAGGTAAGGCACTAGTATCTAAGTTGGATATATAGAACCAAATTTAGATAAGTGTTTTTTGTTTTTTTTAAATATGTTTCATCGGACCATGCAACTTTAAAACTCATAAAGATACGAAACATTACCCGTAATAGAAGTGTTAGCCGTGAACGATAGACTACCTCATACAGAACGGAAAATAGCTCAGCTCACTGTCAAATCTTGATGGCTATTTTCTGGAGTGGTGGGTGAGGGCAAAAGCATAGGCCTACTACTACGAACATTTGAAAACTTTGGATAACCAAATTGAGTATTACGAGGAGTATTTTACCACGATTCCGGCACGATGTGAGGCAGTGAACCAGTGTGCTGGAATACTAGACAGAAATATTTTAGTTAAAGTCCATTACATAATTGTCAGGTATTACATAAGAATCACGTGAGTTGGTTATTGGTTGGTTGGTTGAGTTTTACGCCCTGGTAGCATCTGAGATCATATCAGGACAGGTACTGACTTGTGACAGTGCGCACTAATGGCGACTTTATAGTGCTGCCCCACTGGGAGATCAGGCCATCAAACTTCAACTAGGTCTCCTGAAACCTGACAAAGCTAAGCATGGTACTTAGAATGAGTGCAAGACTAAGGAAGTCACGAGATTGACCTAATTGGTTAGTGGCGTCCCTGCCTAATGACTTTCTCAAAGTAGGTGTCCAATGGGATGGGGTCATAAAGGCACTTCTTATTCTGTATATGTTGTCCCAAATCATTAGTTAATGCACCACTTTCTAAATTGGACTCTATCTAGGACTGAAGCAGGTTGACCATTATAAGTTATAATCTACTATTCATTAATCCGCAGTAACTTTTGTGAAAAATTGCTAATTTTGGAGCAATTTGAGCTGAAAGAGCCCAAATTAATCTCGGCAAGCTTGCCAAAACTCCTGTAGATATGACTCAGATTGGCTGACCTACTGATGTAAGTAGCCTGGTTCTCTGAGGGCAAGACTAATGAGGTCATAAGATTGCCCTAATTTGTTAGTGGCCTCCCTGCTTAATGGCTGTCTCAAAGTAGGTGTCCAAAGGAATGGGATTATAAATTCACTGATTATCCTGAATACGCTGCACCAAATAATTAATGTACCAGTATCTAAGTCGGATATACAGAGTCAAAGGTAAAAAATATGTTTCATCAGACCATGCAACTTTAATGGTGACTTTATAGTGCTCCCCCCACTGAGAGATCATGTCACCGGCATTATGAATTTATATTCCCACTCACTCACAGTATCCTGATAGTGAGTAAACGAGTTTCTATCCTATCCTGCATATGATTGTCAGGCTATGTAGCGACATGTATTAATTGTGGTATGTGAATGCGAATGCAACCAAAAATGGAAAAGCATGAAAATGCACAGTGGTGCTTCCATATGTCCGGATGCGAATGCGAATGTGAATGCTGCTTCATTTGCCATAGAGAAAACAGGAACTTTGACTTTCCTTCACAAATTTGGAGCAAGAAAGACCGAAAATGGCCTGCTGCATGCGCATTCACATGTCGCATACCGCATATATGGAATCTTAGATTAAGTCCTGAAGAACAGAAAACATACACAGCTTGAGAAGGGCAACTGAGATGAGGAATATGGTTATGATGAAGGGCTGCTTCACGTGTTCCCAGTTCCATTTGGCCACAGAGATGCCATTCACAGTGCTATTCGATCGAGGCAACTCGATCGAGCTTTGAGAATTATTGCATGGCACATTGAGGTTGAGGCTGCGCTTATGCACCCTGGATGTGTGGTGCCCGAGCTCATTTTGGGAAGTTGTCTTGGTTTGGATGGCTTGGTTACTTTGGTTGCCTGCGCAACCTGTGCGAATCGTTCGACATCGGACAGGAGAAATAATTAGAAGCAAAAGTACACCGAGTAGGATGAACAGCGCCTGCATCGGTGAGCGTTGTGACGTCATGACGCGTGGGGTGAATGTGCGTGACGTCATAGAGCGTGACGGTACGGCGCATGGTGCAATGGACCGTGGCGAGACTGTGCATGGCCTTATCGAGCATGGTGTCATAGTATGTGGCGTCATGTGGCGTGGCATCATGTTACGTGGATTCATGTCAGATGGCGTTTTTCAGACAGCGAAATAACAATCCTAGAGGAATGGAAGTTGCGCTTTTGGGGTTCCGATGAAATCTGTGAATGATAAGATTTTAAAAGAATAACGTGAATAATGTATTTACGCTCACTTTGAAAATGTAGACGACATAGGTATGGTATGCGAGGCATGTTCACCCATAGCTACCAGGTGTTCGTTCAACTGCATAGTCCGATAAAGCTGCATAGTCCGATAAAAGCTTCAAATGTTCAAAACCAGAACAATTATGTAGATTTTAATCTAAATATCTAACTTAGGTATTGATGCACTTAATGACTTATTAAGCGTGTGTTGCCACATAGAAGGGAATACTGAGTCAATTTAATAGAATATGTTATTGCAGTAACTTATGGTGTCAGAGTTGTGGCATGCTTGCCAACATTAATCTTGCATGTTTGCACTTCAAATATCTCAAAAGTTAGCCATTTAAATTAAAAGTTACTTCAACCTACAGTAAGGTAAATTATAACTATCAACCTGATATATTTATCTCAGAAAATGACAGAAATTCAAAACCATCGGACTATGCAAACTTAAGTGTACAATTATATATTTATATAGCCTTAATGCATGTACATCTTGAGCCAGTCCTACTAGGACTGGCTCAAGATGTACATGGGTTACTTCGTGAGTATATGTGTGATGGAGGCGTACCCGTGGGTAGTTTATAACATCACTAAATGAAAGTGGTGACTGATGAAAACAACATACAAGTACGCGAGTTTCTACTTATCAAATATAATCGCAAGTGCCATATTTTCCGCTATTAAATCAAATGTATCATGCCATAACTATTTCATGTTATTTGTTAGGCACGTGCAGTGAGCAAGTACGTTTTTAAAAATTAATCTGAACACTCCCAAGTTCAACCTAAACTTCGAAGCTTAGCCTTTGGCTTAGCCTACGTACATAAATGAGAAAATAGTGTCAACTGTGCAACATTAATTTAACAGGAACATACCATACGATATATTCAGATACACATGAGACTAACAAACAACTAGCATAATTCAGTATTATAATGTTAATACCTCCCGTTCCTGATATAATAACCACCTTCAATTGATGGGTCATGCATGACATGAATGAAGGAAGCTGTCTGCATATCACAGCGCGGAGTGACGATTATGCTACACGATCAATATTTGTAGCGGAAGACCTGAGCTCATATCATATATTACACTTCAGCACCCCGCTGTAAAGAAATGAAATCTATTTAGATGAATAACTTTTGAACAACAAAAACATAAGCACATTCATCGCTAAGAATAGTAAAGTAAGATGTTTCATGTAACCGGAAACGTCCAGCCCAATCGAGGGGACATGTTTCATCTCGTACGTCACTGCCGTCACAAAATTTGGAGATGGGTCTTTAGAGTGTGCAACTTAGACGCTGGTGATGAAATTGGCCGAGTTTTAATAGATTAAATTGGTTAGTTTTTTAATTGGGGGAAATGTTGCTTGTCTTGTGTTTTTAAAGGGGTGAAACTGTCCCAGGACAATCAAAACAATTGGGTTAAAATTGGACTTTAAACGACACAACATCCGGTTTCTACTTCCCACACCAGATGGCGCCACTTGGTGCTTGCTAGCTGGGAGAGAACAGTAGATGGCGTACCAGATCGCCGCGTAACTCTTTTCGGCGATCAATGCAGCCAGTGTCCTTATCCGCCAACCAGAACGCCCCACCGTGTCGCTAGACCTGATAAAAAAAAGTTTTTTATTTGCCAAAGTCAATGCAATTTTGTTGTTTCACTTTCCTCGTGATACATTCTTGACCTGCCAAACATACTCACAACACCTCATTCGATCGATGACAGAGGCATTACTAGTATTAATTTGCGTTGGCTCTTAAGCTGTGTTTACACGGGCGATTTAAAACGCCTCATATGAAACGCCTTGCCTAGATCGATTCACATTTGCCGTGTAAACGCGATGCTGTGGCGTTTTAGGGCTGAATCGCTTCATATGAAACGCCTCATCTATACCACCTCAGCAGGTGGTTTATTTGAAGCGATTCAGCCTGTTCCCGGGCGGCGATAGTATAAAATAGTAGTGCGTGCCGGGAACAGGGGGAGCAGTAACTAATCGCTGGTTCCCGGCAGTGTTAGGGCCCGATTACCCCGGAATCTAGTGAATGCGATCATATTTAACAGAATTACAGACTCAAATAATTAAATTTAATTAAATTAACCTTAAATTCCAAGCGATATTAGCATAGCAGCTACATCTGCGTCGAATCGACGTGTGTAAACTAAACAAAATAGCAGTGCATGCCAGCTACAGGCGCCTGCTTGTTCCCGGCGCCGACACACTTTCAAACTCCGCCGTGTAAACACGCATCTAAAATGCTTCATATGAATCGCTTTGTCTAGATCGTTTCACAATTCCCCGTGTAAACACGGCTTTATACTATAGCGATATAGCGAATAGTAGACAGGAAGTGTGAACACTTATTTGTCTCTTTATTCCCCTTTTTTTTTTGGTACATTAGTTGTCCCAAGCAGGGGAAATCCCAGTCACAGACGACTGGTCTTCCCCACTCCACTGCTGGTCGATAGAAAGCCCGAGCCTACACTTTTACCTACCCAAGGGATTTTTAACCTCCCACACCACATAGACATGGTATGAGAGCAACCGGCCTTTGATGATGCTGTAAGTTATACACAGCAGTGGAAATCCAAATTGCCAGAGCTGGGGGCACGGGGAATCGAACCGCCAACCCTCAGATTAGGAGTCTGACCTAGAAAAAAGTCAGACACTCTAACCACTCCACCACAGAGAATGCCACTATATCCCCATTGTGTGTGATTTTGGGTCATTCTCCTGAAACCTGGACCACAGAGAATGCTTTTTTCTCAATGAAATAAAACGTTCTTAAAACATAAAACGTGTGGCTACTACTATATTTCTAATCTAATGTGTTTGGAGAAATAAGGGAAATTCCAGTGTGTGAATGTGTTATATTTGTTGTGCTGTGGGTATTTTTTTGTGAATATGCTGCATTTTCATATCATGCTATTTGTGACTTGTCCAAATTAAGAAAATGTTGATCACATATATTTCCATCAAAACTGTCATGATTAAAGAGAATTAATTTCATGAAACATAAGGAGGTTGAGAACTTACATAAACAATAATGTTTACTGTGCATAACTTTGTTTGAACAGTCCCAAACTAAATGAAGATTATCAGTGTCTTGAATGTTACAGTGGTGTCTTCCCAGAAGGAAACACAATATGTGTATTGTTAAAAAATATAAACTAGGAACTCAGTTGTTTTGGCTGCATGATCTATGAACACATTTCCCCAAGTCCTTGATATAGGAATTAGGAGTAGATATTAACTGAATTACAGCCATTTCTTTATTGATGGTTGATGTGGTGCCTCAAAAAGGCTGTAACATTCGAGTACACAAAAGAACTATTTGTTTACTACCAGTGCCTTCCAACCTATCCTAGTGCATGAATCTTACATCAGGTGACTTGCGGCAACAAGTTAGAACATATCTTTACTTTGTGCGTATCACACTGTGCGGTTGCAGAAAGGAAAATGTGGCGGTGTCTTCAGCAGAGGTAGATGTAAGTTGTAACATTCAAGACAGGAGTGATTTCCTACTGATCAGCACTATAAAGTCACCATACATGTGCACTGTCACAAGTTTCTACCCGTTCTGATATGACCTTAGATGTTGCTAGTATAGAAAACAACAACAAACAGAAAACATGGAGGAAAGTATTTGTTAAATTACTTTGCAAAAGAAAGGAAAATTAGCTCCTCAATCTACTTGATTCATGTAATTTTGGTGTCCTGCAACATTCAATACACTGAATGGTATTGCAATGGTAAATGGCATAATGTATGATTAATCAAGCTCCTGTAATCCTGTCAATTTGTGTCTTATATTTCTGTACACAAGAGATATCAAGCTTTTATTTCCCAAAAGAACATGACAAAATTCACACTCTGAATTTGTACCCTCTATGTCACAATTTTGATCAGGTTTCTGAGAATGACCCATTTAACAGATTCATACACATGCCAGTATGTGCTATCTTACTGCATTTAATTACCTGGTAAGTTCTGCAATGGCGATGCACATGCATGACAGTCCAGAATGTGAACTGCAGATCCCAACTTAATTAACCAGGCTAATTTATATGCAGTGCTAAGTAGAGGTTGATCAGATGCAGGTTCCTGACAATGAGGTGAGGAATGAGTGTGCTATGTAAGGTCTACTGTGCGTGCTGCTGCGAGTAAGTTAATATGCAGTTTGAGATGGGTGAGGGTTGATGAGGTTCATCAATATTGGGTGAAGTAGGTAGGTGTGGTGTCTGCGTGCAGTGGGTATGTACTATGATTGTGGTTGGTAATGTAGATGATCTAGATCACTGGTGCGATCACATGACTTGGCTCAACTATTAAGGAATATATTGATAGTAATTGTGATAACTAGATAGATACCACAAGTACCATGACTGTACTCATGGTCTCGTTATGGGTGTATGGTTTATTACATAACTGTGCGTGTAGGGGGGGGGGGGGGAGGGACTGGAGTTCTGTAGTTAGGGTGGGGAACTTGTAATGTGGAGTTGGGGGTTCAATTCCTCCTTGGTGTTTCACTTTTTACATTTAACAAAAGTAAAAAAGGTTCCCCTATATATACACGATAGAAACGCCAACTCATGGTGCATATCCCCTACTACATGAATTGGGAGGAAACCGGTTATGTGTGCATGTGGTTCTGTAAACAGAGTACAACGGTTCACTCAGGCACCAGGTAATGACAAAGTCAAATGAATGCTTCCGTTCTACTGCAAGATTTATGGCGTCGCTTCAAAAGAGTTTTGGATTTAGTGAGGGAAATGATAGTGCTATTAATCATCGGTTCAACTGCATTCACTACACATTTATATAACTTGGTTATCAGTTGAGCCTACACAAATATGCACTTATAACATATATTCTCAATTACAAAGTGTACAGTTACATATAAATTCGCAATGGGATGATATCACACTCACAACTGTCTGTGTAGTCCATATGGATGATAGATACACTCAGTCCTCTTGGTGCTTATTCTATCATGTCTCAGTTGCCTTGAGGAGTTGATAGATATAGATGATCCATTGTCTGTGAGCTGTCACCAACCATACAGGTGTAGAGTCTCAGTTGATGATGGATGTACACCTCAAGCTAAGCAGCAGTGATGTGGGAAAAGGCAGATACCACAGTCACCAATCCTCCTCACGGCCATTGGTCAATATTGTAAAAGTTCAGCAAGATGAATCCATCCCATAAGCTGTAACTCGCCAGATCAGGTTTCAGGCCTAACTGACTTGGAGATGTTGACGCCTCGATGTTTGGAAGTAGAGTGCCGAGAGTGACTTGACTTTTGGGGTGGTTTGTAACCTTACGACGGTTACTGGTTGCAGAACTGCAATATTTATAGAGAGGCTCCGATAAATCGACCCAATCTTTGGTTGAAGACTAAACTTCAGTAGGGAGTGTTGTAGAAGCTGGGGACATCTTTACCACGGCGAAGCGTTGAGGCAGCCCTGAATCTCTTCGGTCTGGTGGTAGTTGAGCGGTAGTTGGCACTTGTATCCAGTCGACAGCAGTAAGGGTTTCGAGGAAGGGCGGGTAAAGATGGGTGCAGCGGTGGTTCCAGCAATGAGAACAAAGCGAGAGAAAACGCAAAGGTACAGGGCCCCACCCAAGCACACAACTCCCCTGGTCAGGGGGAGGAGTATGCCTGGGAGAGAAAAAAAAGTGTAGAGTGTAGGAAAGAGAAATGAGGAGAGTTGAGTCAAAGGACCGTGTCTATTTGCTCTATGGTGACCAACCAGTGAGACATAGACACGGACAGAGTAAGAGTAGAAAGTGAAATGCCGGTGGGCTCCCCCTCCTGGAACTCTTTTCAGACATATCAAGGAGGAGCAAGGCCAGTGGAGAGGAGAAAGAGAGAGGTGTGGACAGAGTGCGGTCCGGATAGCAAGTGTGCCGAGAGTGTGTGACTACACTCCTTATATAGTTGCTGGGTAGGCCAGTCCTAACGAAGAGATGGGACGAGTAGGACGGTCCAAACATGTGCTGTAACCACTATAAAAGGCAAACTACCTGTTAGGAAGCAGTCTCCATATATTCACTGCTATGTTACACCTCCATCCTTACAAGAGAAAAAAAAAAATCTTTTTCTATTTCTTGTTCAGATAGTACATTATAGAACATATTATCCAATACATTACATGCCATATTACAATATAGTTTTACAATTACTAAGCTTCAAAATCTTTGTGTAGACATGCCTAACATCACAGTAAGTACTCAATTTAAGGAAACATCTATGAAGCTGATGACAATGCATCAGCGCAGACATTATCTACTCCTCGCACATGAACAATCTCCAGATTAAATTCTTGCAACAACAAACTCCAGTTTAACAATCGTCTGTTTTTGTTTTTCATCTTCTGCAAGAATACACAAGTACAGGTGGCACAGGGGAAGATACATAGACACGGAAATGCTGTACGGCTAACACTAAAGCCAAAGTTTCCTTTTCTACAGTTGAATAGTTCTTTTGGTGACAATTGAACTACTTGGAAAAGTAACATTCAGGATGCTGAACACCATTATCATCATTTTGCAATAACACTGCACCTACCCCAATGTCACTTGCGTCAACCATCAAGACAACCTGCATGCCAAAATCTGGAGCCATCAAAACAGGTTGAGAGCACAATATACACTTCACTTGATCAAAAGCATCATCACAGTTTTTAGGCCAAATGAATTTTGGTTTTCTTTTCAGTAGGTTTGTCAATGGAGCAGCTACGTCAGAAAGATTCTTACAGACCTTCCTATAGTATCCAGCCATACCAAGAAACCTCATCAAACCTTTCTTGTTTGATGGAACTGGATATTCGAAAATACCCTTGATTTTGGCTTCAACTGGAGCAACGTGACCCCGACCAACAACATACCCAAGATAAATCACTTTTGCCTGTTCAAACTCACCTTTTGTTAGGTTTACAGTTAGGTTTGCTTCTTTAAGACTATCTAACACAGCTTGTAACCTACACAAATGTTCTTCCCAGGTGTCACTATAAATCACAATATCATCAACATACACTTCCCCACCTGGCAGATCCCTCAAACACTGATTCATCATTCTTTGAAAGGTTGCTGGAGCATTTCTCATACCAAATGGCATTACTTTGTATTGATACAAACCATCAGGAGTAACAAAAGCGGATATTCTTTTTGCTCTGTCACTCAAAGGAACAGCCCAGTAACCTTTGAGTAAGTCACACTTAGTGATATACTTGACTTTGCCAATTTTGTCAATGCAGTCATCTATCCTGGGTATAGGATATGGATCTGTCTTACTTAAATCGTTAACTTTGCGAAAATCTGTGCAAAATCTGACAGAGCCATCTGACTTGGGCACAAGTATACACAGTTATGACCAGTCACTGTTACTTGGTTCGATGATGTTATTCTCTAACATATAAGATACCTCTTCATTCATTTGTTTAGCTTTCTGTGGGTTAACTCTGTAAGGATGTTGTTTAATAGGGAAAGCATCTCCAACATCTACATCATGGATGGCAATATCAGTTTGACTAGGAACATCGGAAAAGACAACCCTATACTCCAGGAGCACTTCACTCAGTTCCTCTTTCTGTACTGGAGCTGTAATGTATGTATATGCTGCTGGTCACTGGCGGGTGGTGACATACCGCGCCAGTACCAGCGCATGGGAAGGAGATGGAAATAAACACTTGATACTAAGACGTCTTTGTGTACAGTCGATTCTCTACATGGTGTCAGATCCGGACCTGAGCGATACTGACATGCCGTTGTCTGACCTGAAGCCTCCTGGACAGCTGAAACTGGAAGGTGACCAACTGGGAAACATGGTACCATGCATACACCATATTCGCCAGAGCTACAGGTGTATCTGCAAAAACAGAAAAGGCACAATGTTGTGTTTTTTTACACGTAGCTAGGCCCGAGGCCCAGAAGGTGCACAGGGCCATGCATTTCGACGAGAGCACCCAAGACAGGATACATCCCCTGATAGACGATTTCCGCACATACTGCGAGGAAAAAACCAATGTAACCGTCATACGCTTCAGGTTTAATCACCACAACCAGACAACCACTACCATGGACACGTACATATGAGAATTACGGAGTATGATAGTGCGCTGTGAGTACGGCGCAATAGAGGATTCACTGTTGCGGGACCGACTGATAGGAGGTGTCAAGTGTGACAGACTCAGGAACCGGCTGTTACAAACAAAAAGCCTGACACTACAGAAATGTTAGGAAATAGGCAGAATGAGTGAATTCACAGCCAAACACTTAACCAAGGACGCAGCCTCAAACGACAGCTCGGTAGATATGATACGCAAACAACAGAGGTCAGGTGCCACCGCACCGGCTCCCAGACAGCAGCCGCCATTCCAACGGCGTGGCCAGCAGGGCGTGACCACAACAACAACAAAGACCACATGCGCATGGTGTGGATACGTGCACAGAAGGGGCGTGTGCCCGGCGAAAGGGAAAGTCTGTGCAGGTTGCAGCAAAATCGGCCACTTTGTCAAGGTGTTTTGCAGTACACAACAATCCGCCGCACCAGTTGACGACATCGGTGTGGACACACACAACATCCCAGAAGAATGTCAGCCAGAAGAATTGGCCTCCAGTGACGACGATCTGTTCGTTGGAGCGATGGACAAGGAAATCGCCCGCATGAAACCGGAACTGTGGTACGTGGAATTAGCTGTGGAAAAAACACCTGTTCGTTTCAAGCTAGACACGGGCTCACAGTCGAACATTTTGCCTGCAAGTATCTTCAACAAGCTGAAGAAGACGACCCAGTCTGCACCGACATGCAAGCTGATCACCTATTCGATAGGCCATGGTCCACCTACGAAATCAAGAGTTACGGTTCCAAGTGATCACATCGGGAAGCCCGATCCTAGGCAAGGAGGCTTGTGTAAGCCTCAACCTACTCAACCGTGTGGACGACATCGAAGCCGACCACACCAATCATCAGTTCATCTTTAACTTAGGATGCTGATTGCCGGCCCGGTTGTCGTAGTAATGTTTTTGTGTTTGTTGAATCTTGGTGATTTGCTGGTGTTTTGAAGTTTGCGTTTTAGGTTTTAATTGTTTTTGTGTGACATGGATTTTGGATCGCAGCCTCCTGCTCATCAGCAGCTGCACTGGCGATGCGTCTATATCTATTATGGGTGTGTTTCGGTAGCTTAGTAGAGATATGTGATAATCTTTATCTTCCATAATGGCTTTTTTAATCTTTTTTTTTATTGTTTGCACATGCCGTTCTGCCTGTCCATTGCTCTGTGGGAAGTGGGGATTTGAAAATACTGCCTGGAAGCCGTACTCGGTTGCAAAGTTGTTGTAATCTTGGCTGGAAAACTGAGGCCCGTTGTCGGATACAACCATTTTGGGAATGCCATGTCTGCAAAACTGTTGCTTTAATGCGTCTATCGTTGCTAAGCTTGTGGTTATGGGTAATTCTGTCACTTCTGGGTATTTACTGTAGTAGTCTACTACGACGAGAAACCGTTTCTACCAATTCTTTGGGGGTCAAACTATTTCTACCTGACTACTCCCTGAAATAGCCAGAAATGGTATTTCCGATCTTCAGGATTTCAAAATTGCCTGGGACCCTCATAGTGCATGTGCCCTTGGTAGTTGCTCGTTCCAAAATTTTTTATTTTAAAACTATCTGGTAGAGAACTAGATAAAAGATTCACCCGGTACTTGTAGTACACGGGTGAATACCAACCCTATATAAAAACGGTCGAAAATAGCTTTAGTATGGAACAACAAGTAGAATGCCTGGCACCAGTGTCAAATGGTTACTTATATCAGAACAGAGTTGGTGAATGAGAGAGAATGCAAAAAGACAAGATGGCGGCCGCAGAACGCCGTCGATTTCACTTTAAAATCTTATTAAACTAGATATTATATTATATTTTTCAACTCAAAGGTAGCGGGCTATCAATAAGACATATGTAAAGAATAAATGTTGCTTCTTAGATTGTGAAATTAGGCTCTGATTTCATTGACCCGTTTTTTCGACAGCTTTTACATAGGGTCGGTTTGCACCCCTAATGCAGCAGTACGGGGTGAATCTTGTATCTAGTAGAGAACGTGTATAAACTGTCTGATTACTGCACTGTGGCAAGAAGAAAAAGTGTGCACTTTGTATATTTCCTGATTGGCTATCAAGTAGGCCTACTATGTATATTAAAGTCGCCAGCTATCCGCCGCGTGGAAAACAAACGAACTCGGGAATGCGCCGGCGGCGATTTGTATATTCGGGTGTAATCGATTATTCAACTCGGGTCACTCGAGCCACTGTTTTGTTTATACTCGGCGATTCGACGCTGATCGAGCTGCTACGTTAATATCGCTTGGAATTTAAGGTTAATTTAATTAAATTTCATTATTTTAGTATGTAATTCTGTTAAATATGATCGCATTCAATAGATTTCGGCGTAATGGAATGAGTGTAACACAACTGCACGTATCGACGTCTAGTTACTCAATGCTTTATTTATCTCAACCGCTGCTACACTGGTACCTCGCAGCGCTCGCTGGTGCCCGGCGCCCCAGCCGGGTACAATACATAACACCTAACACTGCCGGGCACAAGCTGAGAACCAGCAAATCTTGTTACTGTGTGAGCCTGTTGCCGGCACAATTTCAGCCAATCACAGCGGCGATTTGCATATTCGGGTGTAATCGATTATTCAACTCGGGTCACTCGAGCCACTGTTTTGTTTACACTCGGCGATTCGACGCTGATCGAGCTGCTACGTTAATATCGCTTGGAATTTAAGGTTAATTTAATTAAATTTCATTATTTTAGTATGTAATTCTGTTAAATATGATCGCATTCAATAGATTTCGGCGTAATCGGTCCCGAACACTGCCAGGCACAAGCTGAGAACCAGCAAATCTTGTTACTGTGTGAGCCTGTTGCCGGCACAATTTCAGCCAATCACAGCGCAGCTTTTGCATTGCAAATGGCCGCCGCCTATGGGGGCGGCCATTTTGAAGACAACAAACTGCCATTGCAGTTCAGACTAGCAGTGCCCTGGTCCCATACTCTCCCCACACATACTTGGTTCATTTAAACATAAAAACTAAACAAGATTGTGCTTGGAGAGCAATTGTCGGAGTACGCGCAGTGTCCCAGCGAGCTATAGCTGGTCCCTTTAACAAAGGACAACTATACTATATATCAATTCAATTCAATACTTTATTTCAGACTCAGCATTATGGTAGTTACATAAAATGGTCCATAGTACTATTACTAAGTATTAGTAGGTTTTTTTTTTGTTAATGTGCATAACATACAAGTAATACTAATATTATGAATACTACAATCTATACACTCTTACACTATATAGGGGTCTATATGGGGATAGTAATAGCTCAATTAATATATCTACGCTCTCTACTTCAAGTATGTTAGTCAGCTAGTCGTATATAACGGATATTGTCGCAGGCATATATTCCAAAATACTAAGTGCTTTCTGTGAGTATATATATAAACATTCGCTTGCACATTCAGCGATTCACTGCTATTCTGAAATGTTACGCGCTACCTGGCTACGGAATGTTGTGCGATACGCATAGATAGATCCACATGGATTGTGGAAGAACAGTTTAAGCACTTACCACATATCTTAAATTGATCTTTGTAATATATAGCGGACACGGTATGCACTTGATAAAGGACTTTGAAGAAAACACGTAGAATTATATTCTGCTGCTTTTCTGTATTATACAGACGTGAAGCAAGGTACGTCACGTCACGCGCAAAAGCTGCTTGGGCTGTAATTATGTGACAGTGTTACAACGCTCTTTTAAAATCATATTATACGGTCACGGTATGCTTAATAGAAGTAATTATGCATATTAAATTGAATAAGTCAGATGTTGACAGGCCTCGACCTGATACAGGATTCTAAGTTCTAAGCCTACATTTGTTGGGGTTTTTCCTCCAAATTTGTGAAGGAACAGTATTGTTTTCTATGGCAAACACAACAGTATTCGCATTCGCATGCCGCGCCGATCGGTCCATGGGTCGATCCATTTGCTGCATTCACATTCGCATTTGCATTCGCATTCGGATGTATGGAAGCACCACTATTCATTTACATGCTTTTTGATTTTTATTCGCATGCCGCATACCGCATATAAGGAATCTTAGCTTTAAGCTAAGATTCCTTATACACAAGCTAAGATTCCTTATACGTGGACGTCGTGGTATGCGGCATGTGAATGCGAATGCGAATGTCATAGATAGATCCAATGCGAATGTCATAGAAAACAATACTGTTCCTTCACAAATTTGGAGGAAAAACCCCAACAAATGTTGGGGGTTGGTATATATCTAGGCCGCATATACAACATTTGCATGCCGCATGCCACATGCCTCATGCCACATGCCGCATACCACATACCGCATATAAGGAATCTTAGCTTAAGCTAAGATTCCATATATGCGGTATGTGGCATGCGAATGTGAATGCGAATGCGGCAAAATATCAAAAAGCATGTAAATGAATAGTGGTGCTTCCATGCATCTGAATGCGAATGCGAATGCGAATGCGAATGCGAATGCGAATGCGGGAAATGGATCGACCCATGGACCGATCGGTGCGAATGTGAATGCGATTACTGCTGCGTTTGCCATAGAAAACAATAGTAACTTTGATCTTCCTTCACAAAATTGGAGCAAAAAACCCCAAAAATATCATGGGTATCCTTTTTTGTGTGTTTGTATGTTTAACGATCCCCCAGCACAAGAAGTAAACATTGGCTATTGGGGGTTTGCATATATTTATGCCGCATATACCACATTCGCATACGGCATGTCGCATACTGCGTATATGGAATCTTAGCTTAAAGCTAAGATTCCATATATGCGGGATGTGGTATGCGGCATGTGAATGCGAATGCAGTATGTGGCATAGATACCCATGTCGACCTCTATGCCTTCTTTTTGTGTTGGGGGGTTGCTAAACAAACCCCCCAAAAAGAAAAAGATACCCATCCCATTTTTGGAGTTTTTTGTTCCAAATTTGTGAAGGAAAGTCAAAGTTACTATTGTTTTCAATGGGAAATGCAGCAGCATTCGCATTTGCATTCGCATTTGCACCGATCGGTCCATGGGTCGATCCATTTGTGGCATTCGCATTCGCATTCGCATTCGCATTCGCATTCGGACGTATGGAAGCACTACTATGCCTTTAAATGCTTTTTGATTTTTTCCCGCATTCGCATTCGCATTCGCATACCGCGTATATGGAATAAAGCTAAGATTCTATCCATGCTATGCAAATGCGAATGCGAATTTGAATGCGGCAAAAAATCAAAAAGCATGTAAAGGCATAGTAAGTAGTGCTTCCATACGTCCGAATGCGAATGCGAACGTGAACGCGAATGCGAATGTGAACACGAATGCGGCAAATGGATCGACCCGTGGACCGATCGGTGCGAATGTGAATGCTGCTGCGTTTTCCATAGAAAACAATAGTAACGTTGACTTTCCTTCACAAATTTGGAGCAAAAAACTCCAAAAATGGGACGGGTATCTTTTCTCTTTTTTGGGGGTTTGTTTAGCAACCCCAAAACACAAAAAGAAAACATTGACTATTGGAGGGCGGATTGGGTATCTATGGGGCATACCGCATTCCCATTCACATGCCGCATACTGCATACCGCGTATATTGAATCTTAGCTTTAAGCTGCGAACACACAGGACGCGGAGGTCACGCGGTTCTCGCGCGGGCGTCACGCAGAAAAAATCTAAATGTATGTAACAAAGAGAAGCCGAACACACTGGCGCGGGCGGTTCTGGCGTGAGCGTCGCGCGGACGGATAGCATCGCTTTTGGAGCGATTTTTGCCACTTGACGCGTGGTGCCGCTTGGCTTTTGACTGAATGGGGGACCTCCGACTTTTTAGTTCAAATTCCTGCCGTTCGCATCGCCACTGAACCAGTGGGCCTATTCGGCACACTGTCACACTGCAAACCCAATGGCTATGAGCAATCTTCATACAGAAGAAGTCAAATATCTCTAAAACCACATGACCTAGACACAAACCACTTGGTATACATATAGAAAACATACAACGAATACATTATATTAAATTTCTAAGGTTAGGGTTCTGTATTTCTATTAATTTTGAATAAAATAAACGTTTTGCACTGGGCGTACCGCCGAACTCAGTGCATTGTCAATGGCCGTGAGCAATCTTCATACAGAAGAAGTCAAATATCTCTAAAACCACAAGACCTAGAGACAAACCGCTTGGTATACATATAGAAAACATACAACGAATACATTATATTAAATTTCTAAGGTTAGGGTTCTGTATTTCTATTAATTTTGAATAAAATAAACGTTTTGCACTGGGCGTACCGCCGAACTCAGTGCATTGTCAATGGCCGTGAGCAATCTTCATACAGAAGAAGTCAAATATCTCTAAAACCACAAGACCTAGAGACAAACCGCTTGGTATACATATAGAAAACATACAACGAATAGATTATATTAAATTTCTAAGGTTAGGGTTCTGTATTTCTATTAATTTTGAATAAAATATACGTATTGCACTACGCGTACCGGCGAACTCAGTGCATTGTCAATGGCCGTTTAGGACCACTGGTACCGATGCGCCATCTAGTGTCAACAAATGAACTACCCCGGATGTCCCCCATTGGCCCAACTTTTCCCGACTTTTCCCAACTCTCCTCGACTCTACCCTACCCAACTCGACTCTACTTCACTCTACCCGACTTTGATCGACTCGACTCTACTCTACACGACTCTACCCGACTCGACTCTACCTGACTCGACTCTATCCAACTTGACTCTATCCAACTCGAGTCTACCTGACTCGACTTCTATCCAACTCGACTCTAACCAACTCGACTCTACCTGACTTCACTCTACTCGCCTCTACTCTACCCGACTCGACTCTACCTGAATCGACTACCTGAATATACTCTACCAGAATCGACTCTACCCAAATCAACTCTACCAGAATTGACTCAACTTTACCTGACTCGACTGTAACCGACTTGACTATACCCGACTCGACTCGACTCTACCCGACCTCACTTTACCCGACCTCACTCTACCCGACCTCACTCTACCCGACCACACTCTACCTGACCTTCACTCTACCCGACTTGACTTTACACGACTTCACTTCACACAACTTGATTTTACATGACTTGACTTTACAAACCTTGACTTTACAAACCTTGACTTTACACGACTTGACTTTACACAACTTGACTTTACAAACCTTGACTTTACAAAATCAGAAACGGTTGAGTATGAGAGAGTAAGCTACGGACAGACAGGACGCGTGCGTCGCGCGGGCGGCAAGTACAAGCGAACAGCATGCGGTTCTAAAGGCCCTGTCACAATACGGCGTATGGCGGGAGCGTATTGAAAACCTACGTAGGTCCTGCGCGTGCCGGCCTATGATGACATTTGGTGACCTTTCGGGTGGTTTTGAGCGTATGTGGAACCTACGAGGAGCGTACGAGGAACATATGAGGAGCGTATGGGAGCGTGCTGTGATATTTTTTGACAGTATGGGCCATACGCCCTCATAGGTCAAGTTTTTTTGAGCATGCACAAAAAAATTTGGACGGACGGATTTATGAAAGCGTATGGCGGCGTATGCCTCATACGCTTCACATAAGCCGGCATCTGGCGGTATCTGGCGGCGTATGAGTAGCGTATGAGTAGCGTATGAGTAGCGTATACGGCGTATGCCGACGTATATGACGTAACGCGCCTACGCCACCATACGCTCCCGCAAAAAACCCTAATGTGACAGCCCCTTTACGCGGAAATAGTGAACACACTGGACGCGGACAGCCCGTGGCAAAAAAGCTATACATATATATTTATTACCCGACTTGACTTAACCCGACCTCACTTTATCAGACCAGACTTTACCCGACCTCACTCTACCCGACCTCACTCTACCCGACCTCACTCTACCCGACTTGACTTTACCTGACTTGACTTTGCACGACTTGACTTTGCACGACTTGACTTTGCACGACTTGACTTTACACAACTTGACTTTACAAACCTTGACTTTACACGACTTGACTTTACACAACCTGACTTTACACGACCTGACTTTACCCGACTTGACTTTACACGGCTTGACTTTACACGACTTGACTGTAGCCGACTTGACTTTACCCAACTTGACTTTACCTCACTTGATGAAGTTGACTTTACATGACTTGACTTTACATGACATGACATGACTTTACATGACATGACTTTACATGACTTGACTTTACCTGTCTTGACTTTACCCGTCTTGACTTTACCCGTCTTGAGTTTATCCAACTTGACTTTACACAACTTGACTTTACACGACTTGCCTTTATACGACCTGACTTTACACGACTTGCCTTTGCATGACCTGACTTTACATGACTTGACTTGACTTTGTTGTCGCTGCCGCATGAATCTGTAGAATGTTGGCTTTGGTGGCGCCATCTAGTATTACAAAGCCAAACTTTGTGTTTGCTCTGGCCCCTGGCGGAGATTTCCAACACTACTAACGCTGGTACTTGGCATGTGAGTATCAGTGCCATGTACTTTTGACAAAATAATTCGGAAATCAGCGTCCAACAAAAACTTGTTTGTATTTTTAGCGTGAGTTTGTCAACATTTTTCAGTGAGTTTATTAATAGACAAGTATATAATAACACGCATATTTCCAAGTTACGTCCGCAGTGTGCTACTTGTTATATTTACACTAATGACTCTCAATTGTGCTGTTAAGAACTGTCAGTGACCGTGATGGGATCTATTCAATATTCTAGTTTAGTAGTTACGCCCACACTCACACTGACACTGCAACTGCACGCGGCCTAGGTAACTTAGTAGGTAAAGGATTCACCCGGTGTCGCAGTTTCATTTCCCAGCAGTTGAAGTTCCCACACAAGCATCTGCGCATGCGTCAAAGCATTGTCAAAGCATGTGTCAACATTAGCCCGATTTAAACCATCGCCGATCGCCGCAAATCACTGTCACTATAGTGTCAGTGTGACGAACCTTATAAATTTAATATAATCTTTTCGGTAAACATGTTTTCTATATGTGTACCAAGCGATTTGTTTCTAGGTGGTGTGGTTTTAGAGATATTTCACTTTTTCTGCATGAAGATTGCTCACAAACATTGACAATGCGTTGAGTTTGGCGGTACGTGCAGTGCAAAACATTCAAAATTAATAGAAATCCAGAACCCTAACCATATTAATTTAATATAATCGTGTTGGTAAACATGTTTTCTATATGTGTACGAAGCGATTTGTTTCTAGCTGGTTTGGTTTGAGAGATATTTCACTTTTTATGTGTGAAGATTGCTCACGACCATTGACAATGCGCAGCCGATGCCGTTAGATGTTGACGCATGCGCAGAAGCAATTGTGGGAACTTCAACTGCTGGGAAATGAAACTGCGACACCGGTACTCGCAGTACACTGGTGAATACCAACCCTATATAAAAACGGTTGAAAAAGCGGGTTAATGAATTGAGAGCCTAATTTCACAATCTAAGAAGCAACAATTATTCTTTACATATGTCTTATTGATAGCCTGCTACCTTTGAGTTGAAAAATATAATATAATATCTAGTTTAATAAGATTTTAAAGTGAAATCGACGGCGTTCTGTGGACACCATCTTGTCTTTTTGGATTCTCTCTCATTTCACCAACTCTGTGCTTATATAAGTAACCATTTGACACTGGTGCCAAGCATTCTACTTGTTGTTCCATACTAACGCTATTTTCGCCCGTATTTAGACTACGTTGTTGTTCACCCGTCTTTTATCTACACGCGGCCTAGATAAAAGACTGCAGGTACCGGGTGGGGGGTCGGGGGGGGGGGATCTGTTAGACTGTTATCTGGGTCACTCTCCTGAAAACTGGCCAGAAGTGTCACATGGAGAGTTAAAATCTAATATTTTAAGTTTTTTACATTTTTTGGTTGCAAATGAAAGCTGGAAATCTCCCATTTACATCTCTGTAAAATATAAGTTGATGAGATAAAAAACAAAGGTGTAGTCCATGAATAAGCTATGTCTTATGGCAGTATAACATGTGTGTCACATGTGTAACACATGTTTAGGACACCACACAGTCTGCTTAATAAAAATCTAATCAGAATTAAATAATATCATACTTAGAAGCATATTAATCATCGCATAATGTACAGAAATATGTAATGCTTATATTGATAAAAAAAAAAAAATTCCCAGCCATGCATTATTCACTGAATAATTAGTGTACAATATTTGTGTGGCATCCAGACACCATGGTTACACGTGTGACAGAAATTTGTAATGTTATTTCTGAAGACATCAAATTATTTTTTTTATATTTAAGCACGCATACATGTTAATAAATACTTCCTTTTTGATTTGGGAACTGTTTTGTTTGATATGTCAATGCAATACAAGATGTTAATAAGGATTCAGCCACGTCCCATATGTCATGTTACAAATGGCTGACTGTAAAATGGTTTTTTTTGGTACAAAAACACTTCATAGCTAAAAGGACCAAAGTTGCACACAGTTTATTTTATTTCCCTTATTTGTTTCATCAAACCTGAACATGAATATGAAAAGTATAAGGAAAGAAATAACTAGGAAGGTTTTTATTGATGTTTTAAAATCCCATCCCATGCTGACCAGTTTTCAGGAGTGTGACCCATCTACAAACTAGGTAGTCAGCACTGAAAGTAGATGAAAGATTCACCCCTAGCCAGAGTCGGGGTGAATGACAATCCTACCTAAATCCGAGCAAAAACTGCTTCAAATAGCAATTACTTTTTAGCTCAATAGCCGTGGAAGTATAAGTAGTGGTTCCAACGTGCATTATTGATTTATCAATGATACTTTTGATAGACATCCACTTTGTCATTGCATTGGAGTAGAGTTGGTCAAATTGCAGAGGATGCAATCAAACAACATGCCAGTCCCAGAATGTTCTCTATATGGGTTTTTAAAGTATATTAATCTGCACTATTTAATCAATTCTTGGTTCTAAAGTAGCGAGTAAATATGAAGAAGTATGTGAAACAAATATTTTGCTTCAGTCTGAAGTTCAGAAACGGGGCTGCAGGAGTAACTCATTTACTAGCTATTTATGAATTGTCGAATAGATTAAAATAACGGAGGTTAATAATAACTAATACATTTTAACAATCGAATTGAGACAGTTTTCTGTGGTCGCTAGCTTGTCTTTTTACATTCTCTAATTTCACCAACTGAGCTCTTTTTTGTGATGGGTGTACTTATGCTGCCCATAGCGGTTAAGTCTAATGACTTGTTTTCGCCGCTAGACAGTAATAGTCTTGTGACTCCCCTTCTTGTCATCGCTTTCAGTTGTTGTGTAGCTAACTACTGCATGCATTCTTTCTCTGTTTGTAAGCATTCTCCAACATCCCCCAAACTGTGAGTTTGTTTGTTCTACAATTGGATAATTGTTTGGTTACCAATAGTTAATTTCTCTGAATGTCTTGCTGTGTTAGTGGTCATTAGGTTTTGATTTTAAGTTTAAAGTTTACCTTTTGTATGTAAAACTTTGCTTGAATTATCAGTGTATTTTCTATTTATTTATCTATCTTTCTTTTTCTTTTTTAATTCATTTTATTTGTTGTTGTCATTAGTCTAGCAGTGCATTTAGCTTTCTTTTGATTAATGTTTTATATGTTTCTATTGTCCCTGTACTTCTTTCTTCTACTCCCAGTGTATTCCATTCCCTTGCCGTCATGTACTCGGTACTCCTCTCATATGATCTGTTTTTGGCTCTGTTTCTAATCAGTATGGGGCCATCACTACCTCTTGTTGCCTTTTTTGTTACCTGCACCCACCCAGGCTTCCTTGTCTCCCTGAATGCTGCTATTTTGAGATGTGCTTTTCTCCTGTCATTTAGTGTGTTGACTCTTGCTTTCCTATGGAGATCATCAATTGGGTGTCTATGTTCCACCTTCCGACATATCTTAAGTGCTCTATTTTGTAGTCTTTGTAGTTTATCCAACATATTTTTGTTACCCCCCATATATATTACATTGCCATAGTCGAAGTATGGTAGTATCATACATTTATAGATTTTAATAGCCATATTTGTAGTTAGGTATTTTCTGGTATTCGCTAATATCCAGATTTTGTGGTTTGCCTTCTTGATAACTTCTTTTATGTTATCATCGTAGTTTAGTTTCCTATCAAGATTCATCCCTAGATATCTGTAGTTGGTCTGATAATCAAGAACTTTCCCCCCCAACGTTATTTGCTCCTCATTGCCATAGTTGATTTTCCCCCTGCCAAACACTAGGACCTTCAACTTCTTGTGGTTTATGGAAATCTGGTTGGAGTTACACCAGTTATCTAAAGCTACTAGTTTCTCTGTTCTCTGTTCTCTTTTCTGCTATTGCTTGTTGTGTATATCACGGTCTCATCAGCATATAGTTGGAATTTGATTCGCTCTAAGGACTTCTCCAGATCGTTGATGTAAATGATGAAGAGGTGTGGGCCTAAGACTGAACCTTGAGGGACTCCACAGGTTACCTGTATACTTTCTGATGTTTTGCCATTTACTTTTGTTCTCTGACTTCTCTCACTGATGTAATTCCTTATCCAGTCTAGTGTTCTTCCTCTAATTCCTATTCTTTCTAGCTTTTTTATCAGTATGTCATGATTCACTGTATCGAATGCCTTGCTAAAATCGATGAATGTGTCAGTTGTCTCTTCACTTTCATTCATACCTCTCAGTATGTCATTTGTTAAATTGGATATAGTTTTTGTTGTGGAGAATCCCTTTCTGAACCCTCCCTGTTTGTAATTTAGTATTTTCTCACTATCTAGATGTTTCATGATGTGCTTGTACATTAATTTCTCTATCAGCTTGCCTGGCAGAGGTAGGAGTGATATGGGGCGGTAGTTGCCCATGTCCCCTTTGTCTCCACCCTTGTGTATTGGTACCACCCAAAGGGGTATACAATTGACTGGTAGCACATAGTGGATTTAACACTTTTCAAACAAATGGTCACTATGGGAAGTGAACTGTGGCGATGCTGTATTTACCCTGAGATAGATTTCATTAATAGGGGCCGGATTGTGACCTCAATTTGTTGTTGCACTACCTGGGTAATCATAAGCTATCTGGGAGCTGTATTAAAAGTGTTATATTAAATATAAAATGTTATGGTACTTTTAAGTATTATTAGCATTACCAAATTAAAGTTGCATAGTCTGATGAATGATCAAATTTTCGAAAGCAAAACACTTATCTACATTTGATTCTGTATCTAACTTTGATATGTGTGCCATTATTAGGTTTGTGTTACTCATAGAAGGAAATAATCAGGGATGAAAGATATCCGCGATTTCGCGGATTTCGGGGATTTTTCCTGTAGCTTTAAGTGTATACTAATGTTGCGCCCATCCTGATATGACCTTAGTGTTGCCAGGACGTAAAACTCCAACAACCAACCAACCAATACATTGTTTCACGCTGCAGCACTAGCAGCGTATACTACTAATACCTTCAAATGCTGCAGCAGGGTCAGCGTATACTAGTAGTACTACTAATACAGGCTCCAAACGGCGCAGCACTATCAGCGTATACCACTAATATGTGCTTCTAACGCCGCAGCACTATCAGCGTATACTGATATGTGGTGCAAACGCCGCAGCACTAGCAGTGTATACTACTAATACATGCTTCAAATGGCACAGCACTATCAGCGTATACCAATATGTATGAAACCTGACTTGTGGGAATTTTCAGGGATTCCCTGACAATGCTAAGCCTATGGGAGAATATCAGCATTTCCGCTTATTTTCCCGGAGACCACTTTCATCCCTGAATAATAAGATAATTTAAAAGAATATGTTTCTGCTGGAGCCTATGGTGTCAAAGTTGTGTAAGGCATGCCAAAATTAATTGTATATGTTTGCACTTCAAATATCTCCAAAGTTAGGCGATTAAAATAAAGTTTCTTCAAAGTAATGTAAGGTAGATTATTTCAACCAATCGAATATATTCATCTAGACAAAAATACAGAAATTGTAAACCACTAGACTACTCAATTTTAATATGACGATATTCTTTAGTGGCGTTCTGAACCGTATTCGTAACAAAATATAACCAAACTTTTATGAAAACATTGTACTGTACTGTTCTTGGAGGTTTTCTTCGGCACAATTGAAAATCTCCATTTTGTTGGTATTTTTCATGATAGTGGTGAAACAGTTCTTTAATAATTCGATGAGACTCACAATTTCATGACAGCAACAGCAAATTGTTATTTTCTGATGACAGTGATGGCCTATATTTAACTGTATTACTAAGCTATATTTTAGAATTCTGGTTGAAGAGCTCTAATTTGGGGGTTTTCAGAGGTTTTGTGCTAGTAGCTATAATTGATAAATTAACTGTTTGTTGTAATACAAGTTTGTAATAACCTGAGAAAATAAATGTTGATCATAGCTTGATTTAGATTACTGTTAAAAAATAAAATCTTGCTTCTAATCAAGGTTCTAATTGTGTTTATGCGTGGGCTTGATTTTACACTTCTCTAGAGGCGTGATAGATTGCCTACCAAGTAAAGTTGTATGGGGTGGATCCCGGATTTTGGTGGTCGCGGTTTGGTTTCGGTTTGGGATGGAATTGAATTAAATTGTTAAATTAAATTAATTGATTTCATTGATATAACACGCTCCCCACCTTCCCCAAGTTCATGCCCAATTGTCTCACTCCAATATTTCTCCTCAGTTATTGTAAAATCTATTCCTACTAATATAGTACTATGCTAAGGCAGTGTACTATGAGTCTGTGTAATGTTAAATGCCACAACGAATATATGATAGATCTATTCAGTCTGCTTCACTCACAATACTGAAATAATAAATACAGTCTTATGTGTACAGATGTGATAGAATCAGAAGTAAATAAGTACAGATCTACTTCATATGCTAAATAATCTTTTCCTTTTTATGTATTATAGGTATGGACCAATAATTTATTAAATCATGGCTGAACGATTCGTGGAAAATGACGAATTGGAATATGTAAGTAAAGCTTTTTAGGGATGTGCGTTGGGTCACCATGATGTAATGTCTACCTTTATTACCGTAGATGTAAGATGGATTTTTATCACTGAATCCTGAGACAATCTACGCAAATGCACGAGGAATGTCAATTCTTACAATAGTAATGGTGAAGGTGAACTCTTCAGAAGGATTACTGCTCTGAGTAGAGTTGCAGGGTAAGACAATAAGGACTGCCCGGTTGCCCGGGCCACCTAGTTTACTCGGTTGGGCAGGTGAAGTTCTCCGTGACCTGCCCAAATAGGCAAGTCATTATTTTACTGACCTGCAGTAGCAGATTTCAGTTTCAATTGGCTGACTTGGGCTTGGGCAAGTAGTTTTGCTACTCGGGAAAATAGAAAATTCAGTCACTTGCCCGATTGGGCCAATGGGGAGAAAAGTTACTGTCATGCCCTGAGTTTTTAAATACAAATATCTTACAATCGTAAAGCTGCATAGTCCAATAAAAACATTAATTTTTTCTAAACCAAAATACTCACCTACATTTGATCCTACTTCTCAAACTTAGATACTGGTGCACTCATTAAACATTTGTTGTTTCATAGAAAATTAGATGGCAATACTAATAGAACCTGTTACTGATAAAGGCTGCATTTGACATGTTGATGTTCATGCCAATATAAATTTGGAATGTTTACACTTGCAAGTCCAAATATCTCTGAAGTTAACCCTTTAAAATAAAAGTTACTTCAAAGTAATAACAAATAGTACATAATTTCACTATAATGACCAACCTAATATAGTTATCTAAAAGAAAAGATGGAGAAAACTCAAGTACATCGAACTATGATTTAACTTTACCCTAGATAAAGCATTTCAATTGCCGATCTGGTATAGAATTCTTTGCGATAATGTGTAATGTTTTGAGGCAGTGACTATCCACGTTTGTTCTTGTTGTTATCTACATTTGGAAATGGTTTTTATTGTATATCTACGTGTATTTTCTCAGCTGCTGCCCAGACCTACCCTGGAAAGGTCTGCAAGTCGACTTGGTTATGAGCAGCGAAAACGAGTGAGCGAGTCTCAGCGCTTCGTGTTCCCCGACCATGGGACATTCCTAGGCCTGAAGGTGACAATGAAGTGTAGTCGACTTTAATTGTTGCGTAAAGCGGCACAGTCTGATGAAAGCATTTGTTGCTACATAGAAAGGAATACTAAGGCTATTTAATAGAACCTGTTACTGCAGAAGCCTATGGTGTCAGAGTTTTGGGCGTGCTTGCCAAAATTAATTTGGCATGTTTGCATGTCAAATATCTCAAAAGTTAACCATTTAAAATCAAACTTACTTCAACCTAAGTAAGATGGATTATAACAATCAGCCTAAAATATTTATCTCAGAAAATGACAAAAACTCAAAACTATCGGACTATGCAACTTTAATTATTCATATTTCAAGACGATGAGCAACACATGCCGAATTTGACGTGTCATGTATACAAAAAGGTGGTGTCTGTAAATATTTGTCTATATTATGTCTGTTTATATATTTAATTTTCATATTTTCAAAGTGATGAGCAACCATTCCACATTTGACCCAGCCTATCATATTTGTGAATTGAGGCGAATTTATTGTTATATAGCATTAACTGTGATTATTTAATTGCAATGGATGCTGATTACACTTTCTTTTGCTTGCTGTTTGTTTGGCTGTTGATAACCAGGCACAGCGATGGGTGAGTTGTCTCATCGGATCACGCTATTTCCCTTCTAATTGGAATCTTCTCACTTACAATATTATTAACCAACATTGACTCCATCACCTATAACCTTTATTCAATTCCTAATAATATTCTAGGGTCTGTACGTGGCCTGGAAAGTCTTGCAAAGTCTTGAACTTCATTTGCCGCATTTCAAGGCCTTGCAAAGCCTTGAATTTAACACATTTTGTGTAATTAGTCTTGAAAAGCCTTGCATTCCATTAAACTGTCCACACTGATCTAAATTAGTCCAAAATCCCCTCCCCCCTTGAAATCCAATTGAAAATTTTTGTGGATTCCTATTTTTTTTTAAACAGCCTTGAAATAGCCTTGAATTCCATATCTTCACATGTGTACAGACCCTGATATCCGCATAATACATGTTTGCACCACATATGGCATATTGTGAACTGCGTTTCCTGCTTTATATCATGGGAGGTCTTACGCACTTTACAACTCACATCGGCCAAGGCAACATCGACGGGAGGGGAAATCAAATAATATAAAAAATATACAGTGTGACTAACTACACTGCAGATATTCTCTGTGACACACATTCATAGGTAATTCATAACATGGAGGCAATTAACAGTGGAATAAATTGATAATTTATTTACATTTTTCCAAGACGTGTATAATTTTGTAACCTCAACATTGCCGTGAGAGATCATCATCATCATCATCATCATGCTGTCGGTCGTGATGCGACAAAGACTGCTTTCATTACTTGACTGCCACTCTCCATTTAGCACATTTCATGAAAGCTGCCTGCAAAAGTGTTGAAGTGCTGCTGGCTTTTGCAAGTTACCAGCGGCACTCTCTCGGGGAGCAAATAGAGGTTTCACACCGGCAAGAACATGTCAAGACAGGCGCAAAACTATTTGTCCCTGCAGTGGCTGGTCGGGAGATGTTGGGAGTTCCATACATCAACCGCCCTTAATACTGCCACAGTGACATGGTTTTCTGTTTAGGCTTTGCTCCCTTAGCCTTCGGTTCTGTCAAGAATCTGTACCGCAAGGCAGTGGTTTACAACTCTGCAAGGCAGGGGCGTCAAACTCCCTGAGGTATTGCTATGCCTGCAATATCTGCATACCCATGAGATCATAGGCATATATATATCTATATGTTATTAAAAAGGTATTTGACTGGGGCAATCTGCAGGGTCATCGGTCAAGTCAGGCCATCAACTCAGACACTCAACCCAACTGATAGAGATCACTTTTCTGGTGGGGTGGGAGGCAATTAAATGACACGACCTGCTTGTACTGACGACTCAATGACAGGTGAGTTAACGGTATGAACTATTCATAATGTTAATTGTGTTGCCTGTAGATACTGTATGATTCAAGTGTATTATATTTGCAACCAGGGTGACGGTGGGGTTACTTACCATAGCAACATCAATATTTTAATTTCATTAGTGAAAATGTTCATACATGTTATGAATGACCCATGTTATCAGTGGTTACCAGATAACATGCGCAACGTCACAAAGTGAGATAAGCAACTAATGCTACCTTTGGGGCTAGTCGAATAGGACCAGTGCAGGACTGATGGTACTGACCCACCTATAATTGTGGGTGTCCTCTCCTATGTCTGTCCAGCTTCTCTTAAATGCTTCTACCAGTGGTGCTTCAACCACTTGGTCTGGGAGACGTTTCCTTGGATCTGTCACTCGAAGGAAAACTGAGTGCTTCCTGACCTCAAGTCTGGGCCTCTCCTTGAAGATATATATACCGTTGGCCTCTGGTGTTACTGTTAGTACTAACCCACCTATCACAAAATGCCAAAGCATGCCCAGGTACACTGCTTTACAAAATATGCTAATGCTCGGTCAAAGTTGTTGGAACTTAAGCTCTGATCCTGGTTACGGAACTACTGATGAACATGGGCAGGTCTAACTAATATCTCTCTAAGTTACTGTATTAATAGGTATGATAAAATGGATGTGTGGGGATGAGGCTGCGAGTTTGGGGGTAGGGTGTGTGTGTGGGGGGGGGGGTCCCTGCTTAAAGGGCGGAGTCTGGGCTGCAGGATGAACTAATTGCTAATTAACTAAGACCCTAGCCATCCCCCCGCCATTATTTGGGGCAGGTGTCCTACTTCAGGTCACGTGACGCTGCCTCCAGTGTTAATGTTTATAGCCATCTCCTGTGCCCACCAATATGGAAACTTACTTTAGTGACACCATGTGGTTTCTGGTCATGTGGTGGCTGTTTATATGCACTGAGTGGACAGTTGCTATGGTGACTGACCTGTTAATCATTACCTCTACTGGTTTTGGCTCTTTGGATTGAAATTATGTAGAATCATGGTTTATACTAAATAATAGCCATAAGGCAGCATACCATTTCTAAACGTATAGCTATTTGTATTTGTACTGAATGTCCATTAAGGTATGAAGGTAATGGATGATGATTGGTTGTTGGAGTTTTACGTCATGGCAACATCTAAGGTAATATCAGGATGGATACTGACTTGTGACCGTGTGCACTCATGGTGACTTTATAGTGCTGCCCCACTGGGAGACCAGGCCACCAGCACTGTGAGCTTATATATATCCCACGCAATCACATTATCCTGACACTGAGCCAACCAGTCCTTGCCCTATCCTAATAATGCCGAGCGCCTGGCTAGGAAGCAACCAGTATCAATTTTTAAGTTGTTGGTTTGACTCGACCAGGGTTCGAATCCGTGGGTTCGAATCTACCGAAACGGGAGACGGACACTGAACTCATTCGGCCCCGTCCTTATATGACCTTACATGTTGCCAGGGCATAAAACTTCAACAACCAACCAACCTTAATTGTTTGGGTGGGAAATGAGCCTTGAAATCTCAGGGCATGTCAGTATTAAAGGACGCCTGACATGGTGACTGAATCGGTAAAGTGCTGGCTTCCTTTGCGGAAGGTCCGGCTTGAGTCAAACCAATGATTTGCTAAGTTGATACTTGTTGCTACCTAGCCTGGTGCTCGGCATTACTAAGATACGGCAAGGACTGGTTTTCTAAATCTCAGTTAGCAGGCTGTAGGATTTCACAGTAATGGTCATTACCAGTAAGGTGTCGTTACCGTGCTGGGGAAACGAAATTACATTTCCCATGATATTAATAAAACGCAAGGCAATTTTTCAAATTAAATTAAATGCTACAGACGGTTGTTTTCATTGCATTGTAGATGATTCAAGGTATATGTACCATTTCTGCACAGGGGTGTTCAAAATATACTCCTACTAAATTTAATTAACTGTTTCAAGAATGGGTACCCATCGCCAATTTTACAGAACAAAAAAACAGTTACTCATGGGTTCCCATGATTACCAGGCACGGAACCCAAAAAGTGTTTCCGATGAACTCTGAAATCCTACAGCCTGAGTTAGGTCTCCCAGTGGAGCACACTATAAAAGTTACCGCCAGTGCTCCCTGTCACAAGTCGAAACAGGTCTGCCCTTATATGACCTTAGATGTTGCTAAGACGTAACACCCTCCCACTCCCCCAAAAAGCGTAGAAAACCAATTTCAACACATCTCGTATTGATGATTTCAAGAAGGTGTTAATTAAATGTTCTCAACTTCTAATCTTAGCAATTGCGTTCTTTGAAATTCTAAAATGTCCATAACCGAACATTCAATGATATTTAACAGGGGTAGGTCAAATATAATAAACTGTATTGCATCGAACGGTTCATAAGATATTCTAGCAGATATCAAGATAGTGAAATATGTTATTATCGTTATTTAATAATTATTTCAAATCCCCGTTGTAACTTAGCTCCTCTAACTGTAGTTCCTGTTTCTGCCGCTAGGTTCCTGACGTCGATGAGGTGCCCATGATGGACAACCCGATCACTGTGGCCCTAGACAAGTGCCAGCGCTTCGTGCTGCGTCCCTACTCCCGCCTGCTTATTCTGGTAGGCTTTCTTGTGGGGGGGGGGGGGGGGGTCAAGGGAGGGGGGGCATTGTATTGTAATAGGCTGCAAACAAATGGTTCCTCCCTGGTCTCTCTAGCTGTATCACGCTGACGTAATAATGAAGAAGACAGGAATGTACACTTCCACCTTTATTCTTCTCCACCCCCTGCGTCGTCATAAGACCAAGTGACGCGCCCCCTGACCAGCCAGATCGCAGGTGACCTCTCATGGTGTAAGGTAGGCGTATACCACTGGTTACTGGCGGGTACGGGAGACCGGACCGGAACCAGCGCACGGGTGGAGGTCGTAAATAAAGCACTTGATACACAGATGTCGTGGCGTTCAGTCGATCCTTTCCATGGTGTCAGATCTGGACCCAAGCTCTATCGACATGCCATTGTCCGGGCTAAAGCCTCCAGGGCAGCTACAACTGGAAGCGGACCTTGGAACCAACTGGGAAGCTTGGTACCATGCCTACACTATCTTTGCCGGAGCTACAGGTGTGTCAGCTAAAACAGAAAAAGCACAATGTTGCGTATTTCTACAAATAGCTGGGCCCAAGGCCCAGAAGGTCCACCGAGTAATGCGTTTCGACGAGTCCAGTCAAGACAAGATAAACTAGTTGATAGACGCCTTCCGTTCATACTGTGAGGCCAAAACAAACGTAACGGTCATCCGGTACAGGTTTAATCACCACAACCAGACAACTGCTCCTATGGATACCTATATATGCGAGTTACGCAGCATGATAGCACGCTTCAAGTACGGCGTGATAGAGGACTCACTGTTCCGTGACCGGTTAATAGGCGTTGTCAAGTGTGACAGACTCAGGAACTTGATTCTACAGAAGTGCGAGGATTTATGCCGGATGAGTGAGTTTACTGCAAAACATTTGAGCAAAGATTCAGCAACCAGTGACAGTGTGGTGGATATGATATGCAAGCAGCAGAGACCGAGCGCCAGTGCACCGGTGCCTGGCGCCCAGGCAGCAGGTGCCATTCCAACGACGGAGTCCACAGAGCGTGACATCGTCAACAACAACAAAGACCATGTGTGGCTGGTGTGGCTATGCACACAGGAAAGGGGCGTGCCCGGCGAAGGGGAAGGTTTGTGCAGGGTGCAACAAGGTAGGCCACTTTGTCAAGGTATGTCGAAGTCAACAGCAAGCCACTGCGCCTGTTGACGATACTGCTGTGGACATGCATAATATCCCGGAGGAGGTGGGAGCCACTAGCTGGGCACAGTATGGGCAGTCCACACAGGGACCCGCCCACCAGCTAGCGTGCCACCACCTGATCCAGAAGAACTGCGACAGTAGACGGCGTAGTCCCTGCAGACAGCGTGTGGTGGTGGAGCTCATGTACGGACTACTACAGTATCCTCCTTTTAAACAAATATATTAAACAATTTCTTTTTCGTGAAGATATTTTGATATAAAACACTCCGCAGTTCGGAGGTTTAAAAAATCCTATTTTTGACAATTTTGTGGAACTTTGAAAATGTTTGTTTAATATAAATTGTTGGTAAATTCTTTATTCTTCGGGAATGATGGTAACTTTTTAGTCTTTCTAGCCAGAGCAAGTCTAAGGAGTCTAGAATAGCACAAATTCTACCTGATACAGTAAAAATTTCAAGGTTAATTTAAAATTAAAATCTCATTTTATTGCCTAAAATTATTTGAAAATTCGAAGCTATTCTCTGAGATATCTAGAGAATATAATTTTATTTACGACAATGATTTGTTGCACAAAAAAAGATGGGAAAATATTAAAGAAGGTATATTATTTGGAAAATGATGTTTTAAGTTATGTCAGAGAAATAAAATTAAACAAAGCATAAAAATAAGAAATAAATAGAAAATGTAAATGTTTATAGGCGCATTACATGAGAATCTCCCTATGTTCTAATATAGTAGCAGCTGGAGCATGAAGTAAAATAGATTTGCTAAACGAAACTTACTTTTGGTATAGTTGATGGATAACTTCTGTTTTATTGAAGGCTATAGGCTAGGCTATGCAGAGGACTACTCCACACATAAAGTGTGAATAAAGTAATTTTAAAAAGAGTTATCTATGTAATTAAAAATAATTCATATAAAATATCTAAAGTCACGGAAAAGCGAGTCTAAGTAATAGATCAATGAATAAATAGATTAGAATTTTTTTTAAATAAAGCTATTTTATTTCAAAGATTTTAAACTAATTTTCTATTAAAGCTACATGTTCCGATAAAGCATCAATTTCTCAAAACCGAAACAATTATCTAGATTTGATTCTCCAAATCTAACTTAAATACATATGTACTTTTTAAGGATTTGTTGCCAAATAGAAGGGAATGCTCAGTCAATTTACTAGAACCCATTATTGCAGAAGCCTATGGTATCAGAGATTTGGCATGCTTGCCCAAATTAATTTAGCATGTTTACATCTTAAAAGTTAACAATTAAAAATTGACTTCAGTCTAAATTAAGGTAGATTATAACAATCACTTTAAGCTATTTATCTCAGAAACTCAAAACCATCGGACTATGCAACTTTATTAACATTAATGAAGTATAATTAAACTCAATATCATATAACAAACTGCCAACCGCACAGAAGTTAATCATATTGTCATAGCCTATTTTTAAATGTCACACTCTTCAATGCTCATCCATTATGCACTTCTCTCATGCTCATCCTCATCCTCATTTTTAGCTTACTGTGGACAGCAACTCATCTACTAGGTTAATGGGACAATTCTGCAATAAACTTATACCATCCACCCCGGCTCACTCGTCCCCTGTCCCTGAGACAATGAATAGAGTTAACAAAAAGATTTAAGATGATGATGTGATTTTTTGTAATTGACCTTTAGGTGGCGTGGCTACCGGTGTTTGAGGATGCCAGCGTGACGTGGCAGGCATTCATCAACCTCATGCACCCCGTCCTCATCACTGCTCTCATCATTACCGGCTACATCATCCAGTACGCTGGTTGTTTCCGGCAGGATAGGGCCGGGGTCAGACGGGTACGTGTAAAATTGATACTTTTCACTTCCTAGCCTGGCACTCGGCATTAAAAGGGTAGCGCAAGGACTGGTTAGCTCGGTGTCAGGATAATGTGACTGAGTGGGATATCGGGTCATGGTACCGGTGGCCTGATTTCACAGTCGGCCAGCACTATAAAGTCGCCATGAGTGCGCAATGTCACAAGTCAGTACCCGTCCTGATATGACCTTAGATGTTGCCAGGATGTAAAGCTCCACTAACCAACCAATCAACTTATGGTTGCATGGTCCAATGAAACATTGTTTTATTTTCAAAGCCCAAACACTTTCCTACATTTGATTATATATATCCAATTTAGATACTGGTGCATTAGCTAAGGATTTAGGACAGCATGCACAGAAAAATCAGTGTATTTATGACCCCCATCCCTTTGGACACTTACTTTGACACAGCCATTAAGGAGGGACACCATTATCGAACTAGGTCAATCTCATGGCCTCATTAGCCTTGACCTCATTCCAACCAGGCTATATTTGAATTAGGACATCACGTGGTCATTGCGAGATTCGATAGTTTTGGAAAGCTTACCGAAATTATTTTACTTTAAAGTTGCATAGTCCGATGGTTTTGAGTTTCTGACATTTTCTGAGGTAAATATATTAGCTTGATCCTTATAATCTACCTTACTATATCTTGAAGTGACTTTGATTTTAAATAATTAACTTTTGAGATATTTGAAGTGCAACCATGCAAAATAAATTTTGGAAAGCACGCCAAACTTTGATACCATATGCTTCTGCAGTAACAGATTCTATTAAATTGACTGAGTGTTCCTTTATATGTGGCAACAAATGTTTACTAAGTGAACCAGTATCGAAGTTTGATATGTAGAATCAAATTTAGATAATTGCTTTTTTTAAATTTGATGTTTTCATCGAACCATGCATACCGGGCGCAGTGGCCGAATCGGTAGGCCGCGGGCCTCACGTGCGAAAGATCGGGAGTTTGGTTCCCGGTCGAGTCAAACCAATGACTTATAAAATTGATACTTGTTGCTTCCTAGCCTGGTGCTCGGCATTAAAAGGATAGGGCAAGGACTGGTTAGCTCAGTGTCAGGATAATATGACTGAGTAGGATATCGGGTCATGGTGGTGGCAGCCTGGTCTCCCAGTAGGGCAGCTCTATAAAGTTGCCATGAGTGCGCTCTGTCACAAGTCAGTGCCCATCCTGATATGACCTTAGATGTTGCCAGGACGTAAAACTCCAAAAACCAAACAACCTACTGGTACATTCACTAGAATTGTTTTGCAGCTTAGTGCTGTAATATGCTGATGGTCTTGAAAATGTGTAAATAAAGCCTATGTCTAGTATTTCGATGATTGGAGATGAATTTCCTTCAACTTGCTTATAAATACTTTTATTTTCTTACTAAAATTAGTTATTTAGATCTGTCATGCATCGACATTTTTCGCAACATTCTACTGTTAATCCTTCATTTCCAGCTTTCTTATAGCTTTTCTTGTAATTATATAATTATATCTTATAGTTATGTTGATTGGGTTATTATAATAACAGGTAGGAAGATTTTCCCCTTGGAGGATGCCAACCAAAAACACCCTACCATATTTTATTGTAACAGGGTCCGTACGGGGCCTGGAAAGCCTTGAAAAGTCTTGAACCTCACTTGCCCCATTTCAAAGCCTTGAAAACCTTTGAATTTAACCTATTTTGGATAATTAGTCTTGAAAACTCTTCAAGTCCATTAAACTGCCCCCACTGATCTAAATTAGTCTGAAATCGGCATTTGCCATTGTTGCTTTTTCCTGACATCCAAATGAAAATAGTCTTGAATTCCTATCAAAAACACCCTTGAAATAGCCTTGAATTCCATATCTTCACATGTGTGCGGACCCTGTGGTAAGATCAAATTCAAATAACTAGTTTATTTGTGATCTAGGTTTGGGCTATTTTCCGTTCCAACCAATGGTACACAACTAGTTTATCAAAGGCTATGATATGTGCTGTCCTGTCTGTGGGAAAGTGCATATAAAAGACCCGTTGCTGCTTATCGGCAGAGAGCGTGTATATAAACAGATGAGAGGGACAACTCCCGCGAAAATATGTAACACAGGCTACAGTGGCGTTCCTGGCGGTTAGTGTTGAACAAGCCTTGAGTTTGCCGCTACGTGCAGTGAAAAACATTTGTTTTTATTCAAAATTAATAGAAATGCAGAAGCCTAACCTTATCAATTTAATATAATCCTTTTGGTAAACATGTTTTCTAAATGTGTTCCAAGCGGTTTGTGTCTAGGTTATGTGGTTTTAGAGATATTTCACTTTTTCTGTATGAAGATTGCTCACCGCCATTGACAATGCCTTGAGTTTGCGTACGTGTAGTGCAAAACGTGTATTTTATTCAAAATTAATAGAAATACAGAACCCTAGCCATATGAATTTAATATAGTCTCATCGTTAAATATGTTTTCTATATGTGTTCCAAGCGGTTTGTGTCTAGGTCATGTGGTTTTAGAGATATTTCACTTTTTCTGTAGGAAGATTGCACACGACCATTGACAATGCATTGAGTATGCCGGTACGCGCAGTGCAAAACGTCAGATTTATTCAAATTTAACAGAAGTCCAGAACCCTAACCGTATCAATTTAATATAATCTTGTTGGTAAACATGTTTTCTATGTGTATTCCAATCAGTTTGTTTCTAGGTGTTGTAGTTTTAGAGATATTTAACGTTTTCTATATGAAGATTGCTCACTGCCATTGACAATGCCTTGAGTTTGCCCATTTGTTCAACAACCACCACTTGGAGCGCCACAGTCGGCAGCTGTTACAGGGTCTAGTATGACAGTTGTCCCTCTCATCTGTTTATATACACGCTCTCTGTTATCGGAAAGAGTAGTCTATGTGCCAGCGGCAGGTTTCCTCCAAAGAAATATGTCAGAGTGACCAAGTGTTTGACGTCCAATAGCCGATGATACGAAAAATCAATGTGCTCTAGAGGGGTCGTTAAATATAAAAAAATGTACTCTTCTTTTTCGCTGTCTAGGTAATTCCTGATTCGCCTCTTCAACCAGCCAATGGCAGTTCGGTAGTGGTTGCCACGAGCGCCTTGTCGAACCTGACAGAGTGCCAGCACTTCATCTTGAGCCAGTACCTGGTGCCTGACATCCTCCACTCCGCCGCCTACTTCTACTCCTTCTACGTCTTCAGGGTCATCAAGAGTGAACAGCTACCGACGTTAATGGAAAGGGTATGTAGCCACCATGTTATCTTTACAATCAAACCGGACGTGGCGGCCGAATTGGTAGAGCGCAGGCTTCCCATGCGGAAGGTTGGGAATTCGAAACCCAGCCGAGTCAAACCGATGACGTACGAAATTGTTATGTGTCACTACTTAGCCTTGTGCGCGACATTACTAGGATATGGTAAGGACTAGTTAGCTCAGTGTCACTATCACAGGGTCTGTACGGGGCCTGGAAAGTCTTGACAAGTTTTGAACTTCATTTGCCCCATTTCAAGGCCTTGAAAAAGCCTTGAATTTAACCTATTTAATAGTATTTTGGGTAATTTTAGTCTTAAAAAGCCTTAAATTCCATTAGACTTTCCCCACTGATCTAAATTAGTCTGAAATCGCCATTCGGCATAAGATAATCTGACATACTTACACACAACAAAACACCAATTCTCAGCTGAATTCCTATCAAAAACAGCCTTGAAATAAATAGCCTTGAATTCCATAAGTAGAAAAAAAGCGGAAAACTCTTCCCAAGAAAACCCCAAAACGCTAACATAGAACCTTAAGAAAACAACTAACATAAGGATAGAACAAAAATACAATACCGAGAGGGCCCCAAAAAAAACTAACATAGGCTACTAAACGTGCCAACAGACTATCTATCTGCTACTGAAATGCAGACAATCAAATAACTTATCAGCAGCTACTGTTTGATAAGACAACACCAACACTACAGCTGGCCAGCATTGAAAACAAGCCTGGGTACCCGGGCTTACATGCTATGGACAGTATAAATACAGCCTCAATTAAAAGAAAAGAAATTTTAATTTAAAAAATCTTCACATGTGTATGGACCTTCTTCTCAGGATAGTGTAACTGAGTGGGAGATTGGGTCATGGTGCTGGCTGCCTGCTCTTCCGAACCCTAGTATTGGATCAAATTTTACGAGATTTGTCAGTTGTGGTCCTCAGGCCCATGATGACAAATAAAATAAAAATAATTTATAGCGACTCTGGTTTTATTCCCCGTCCATCCTCATCTCGGATGCTCTCGAGGTTCGAACCTTATGTCTCCTGATATGACCTTAGATGTAGCCAGGACGTAAAACTCCAACAACCAACCGAACCTCATATCGGGTAATTAGTCAATTCTTGAAGAAGGCTACGTAAAATATTTTTCAATTGAAATAAATGGCGGAGAGCTATTATAGGTAGATAAGTATCTTATACAGTGGGAAGGAAAAACTTTGCCTATACACCGCTCCTATTGTTCTTTGTAATATCAGTCAAAAACATCCATAGATGCCTTATATTCATAGAAATGGAGATGATTCACCCAATGTTTGTCCAGCCTACTTTTAATTGATGGTGCTGTCACTATATCCAGTGGAAGATAATTCCAGTCATTCACTATTCTTTGTGAAAAGATCTTCATATGTTTTTGTTATTTTTGTGTGGTTTCTTTTGTTCTGCTTTTAACATATGTGATATGTCCAGTATTTCTATAGATTTTCGTTTCAAATGATCTAAGATGTAATGCCTAGCAGTTGAGGAGCAGGTAGCTATTCTTTACTACATCAACTTTTTTGTTGTTTAAAGAAAATATCATTCATTCTGCAGGTGTTTCTCCACACGTCACCCACCCAAGGAGGTGTCCTTTCACAGGGGAAGCTCATCAGGATCCTTAGGTGAGATGATGAGTAAAAATCAGGATCCGTATGGGGCATGGAAAGTATTGAAAGGTCTTGTACTTCATTTGCCCCATTTTGAGGCCTTGAAAAGCCTTGAATTTAACCTATTTTGGGTAATTAGCCATGAAAAGCATTGAATTCCATTAAACTGTCTCCACTGATCTAAATTAGTTCGAAATCGCCATTTCTCATTATTGTTTTTTCCTGAAATCCAAATGAAAATCGTCTTGAATTCCTATTAAAAAAAAGCCTTGAAATAGCCTTGAATTCCATGTCTTCACATGTGTACGAACCCTGATATAAACATCGCTTTAAAGAGCACCAATGCTAACTTTTCAAACTGAATGCCTCAAGTGGTACTCTTATGGTGTTCCAGGATGCTGCTGTGGTTCTCCATCATCTGGGTCCTACTGAGTCAGGTGTCGCTCATACTGCACCTGGTGGCGGAAACCCTCACTAACCAGCTTGACTTCACATGGCTCGACACCGGGTAAGTTCTGCGGTTACACAGAATTTAGCTGCTTCGATCTTATGTCTTAACAAACACCACGGAAAGTTCTCATATCCTCCGTAGTTTTGTTCCTTTTTAAATACATTAAATAAGGAATAAATCACCTTTAAATTTTTAGTGAGGCTTATTTATACAAATTTGCTCAAGTGTTAACAATCATATATTCAATCGACTTTATAATGTATTAAAAAAACTATTCATAGGTAGTTCACCAAGTGCCTATGATAATTAAGGCGTACCTATTTTGCACAATGCTATGAGATCTGTATGCTTTCTCCATTTCGGTGAGATAGTGTAGAGAAGTACTTGAAGAGACTGCCATTAGCTAAATGGTACTGATGATAATGATGTTTTTGGCAGGACTACATTTGGAAAGATGATACTGATGGTATTGATGTTCTTGGCAGGACTGTGTTTGTCAATATGGTGTTGATAGTATTGATGTTCTCCAAGAATGTTCTTGGAAGGACTGCATTGGTAATATTGTGTTGATGTTCTTGGCAGGGCTGCATTTGGAAAGATGGTGTTGATAGTATTGATGTTCTTGGCTGGACTGCATTTGGCAAGATGGTTCTGATGCTATTGATTTCTTAGCAAGACTGCATTTGGCAAAATGGTGTTGATGGTGTTGATGTTCTTGGCAGGACTGCATTTGGCAAGATGATGCTGATGGTATTGATGTTCTTGGCAGGACTGTGTTTGGCAAAATGATGCTGATGGTATTGATATTCTTGTTAGGACTGCATTTGGCAAGATGAGACTGATGAAAATGGTGTCTTTGGCAGGGCTGTATTGGTAAGATGATGCTGATTGTGTTGATATTCTTGGCAGGACTGAGTTTGCCAAGTTGGTGCTGATGGTATTGATATTCTTGGCAGGACTGTTTGGCAAGATGATGCTGATTGTGTTGATGTTCTTGACAGGACTGAGTTTGGCAAGTTGGTGCTGATGGCATTGATATTCTTGGCAGGACTGCATTTGGCAAGATGGTGCTGATGGTATTGATGTTCTTGGCAGGACTGTGTTTGGCAAGATGGCGCTGATAGCATTGATGTTCTTGGCAAGACTGTGTTTGGCAAGATGGTGCTGATGGTATTGGTGTTCTTGGCAGGACTGTGTTTGGCAAGATGGTGCTGATGGTATTGATGTTCTTGTTAGGACTGTGTTTGGCAAGATGGTGCTGAAGGCATTGATGTTCTTGGCAGGACTGTGTTATGCAAGATGGTGCTGATGGTATTGATGTTCTTGGCAGGACTGCATTTGGCAAGCTGGTGTTGATGGTATTGATGTTCTTGGCAGGACTACGTTTACCAAGATGCTGCTGATGGTATTGATGTTCTTGGCAGGGTGCATTTGGCAAGCTGGTGTTGATGGTATTGATGTTGTTGGCAGGGTGCGTTTGGCAAGCTGGTGTTGATGGTATTGATGTTGTTGGTAGGGTGTGTTTGACAAGCTGGTGTTGATGGTATTGATGTTCTTGGCAGGACTACGTTTGGCAAGATGGTGCTGATGGTATTGATGGGGGTCAGCTTCCTCATGCTGGACATCGTGTACATCTCAGTGGTGCTCAACTACTGCGTCCAGTGCCAACTCCTCCTGTCCTATGTGAATGGGCTCCTCGAGAAGATCCACGACCACTCGCTCAGCATTGAGCACACCATGATCGTGCGTATAGAGCTTCATACATCTACCTCCGCATAGTAAAGTCTTGAAAAGTCTTGGACTTCATTTTCCCCATTTCAAGGCCTTGAAAAGCCTTGAATTTAACCTATCTTGGATGATTAGTCTTGAAACTGTTCACACTGATCTAAATTAATCGGAAATTGCCATTCGCCATTGTTGTTTTTCCCTGAAATCCAAATCAAAATAGACTTGGACTCCTATCAAAAACAGCCTTGAAAAGCCTTTGAAATAGCCTTGAACTCCATATCTTTACATGAGTACGGACCCTGATAGTACCATTACTTAATTTGTTTAGCCAATTCGCACTACAATGTTGCTGCCATCGCTATATATACACTGTTCTGCAACATTGTGAACATAACTGTACTCCCCCCCCCCCCCACCCCCCATCAACCACTCCAAAAAGGTGTATGATTCATCATTACAAATATAGGTGAAAGAATTAATTTATTCGGCTATGACTTAACTGCAGTGCTTATACAGTCAAGGCCCACTAGGAGCGAAGTAGTCTGCAGGAAGACCACACACTCATAATTGATTTATTCATCAGAATATACATTTTTTCAGCGCCGAGGCACTGGTCTTGTGGCCGTTTACATTACATTGTAAAAAGGTAGATGTTAGTATGGTTGTGTTAGTGGGTTAGCCATAATAAGTTCGGTGTTATGGGCTAATATAAGATGGTGGGGCGCTGCAGAAACTGTGCTGCTATTACAGTATAGCTGAGGTAAGTAATTGAGTGACTTATCAACTACATATTCATACTGATTCATGAACTGCATATTCATATTGATTTATCAACCGCATATTCATAATGGCTTATTAATTGCCTTTTCATAAGCGATTTATCAGCTTCCTAATGAAACAGACTTGAACCAGACCAATTTATATTTTAATTAATGTTTCTCTGAGTGACATTATCGTCAGTGCAAGTAATAATTCTGCTCTCACTGCGGGAAGTAATTAAAGCTGCATACCCACTTCATGATGACCTAATTTTTTCAACATTTCTTTCAGTAATTTATTTTATTTTAAGCCCACTTCCCTCCTAGTACTATCACCGTAGGTAGTTGTAGCTGTCTAAAATATTAAGTGGAATTATTATATTAAATGAGTTGTTATATTCAAGGAATTATTGAATGGAAATATTAAATGGAATTATTGAAATCCTTCCCCTACACGTTGCTAATTTTTTTTTAAAAGATTAAACTTGTTTTAATTAATTAATTGTTGTTCCTTGTCGTGTTATGAATTATTGATTGTAAATATTAAATGGATTTATTGAATTCTTCCCCTTTAATACACATTACTAATTTAATAAAAGATTAAACTTGTTTGTATTAATTAATTATTTAATTGATTAATTCATTGACTTGTGTTTAGGAGTTAGGAAACATGCAGAACCACCTCCGGTTCCTGAATCGGCATCCGGCCACCGCGATGTCTATCGTGATGATTAACTTCGGCAGTATGGCCGTCACGGGTGAGCAGCTTTATGCAAATGGTGTTTGATCTCAATAAAAGAATCAAATATTCTTCACCAAAACATTCACCATACGTGTCAACCACCAAGAATGAAAACAGTAGTCTAAGATTGTGAAAACCGTAGTCTTTACAGCCAAAACGTAGTACTTGACAGGTATGCTGTAATTTTTAAGTCATTGATTTACTCGACCAGGATTCGAACCCACTAGACCAACACGGTTGACGGATGCTCAAACTCATTCGGCCATCCCGTCTGATTTACTTCACGAACTTGATCAATTCCAACTGATATTTGTAAAGAAAATATACAAATAGTTACATTCATATTATGTCAGTTGTAAAAAAGAATTTGGAGTTCAAATACGCTGAAAACCATATGGTTTGCTCACCTATGGCCGTAGTTGTAATTTTATGTGTAAAACCGTAGTCTTTACGGCCAAAACGTAGTACTTGACAGGTATGATTCACCGTGGCAATATGTATGCATTATTAATTCATTGGACAATATTAACTTTTTTTAAGTCAGTGTTTTTGCCATATTAATACTAATTCACATAACGAGACACACAAGATCAGGACAGTAATATAGTTTTAATAATAATATTGTTTATTTAATAAGAAAAACAAGTCTGTACTTCAAGGAAGTGTGCTTTCTGCATAATCAGTTTGGCAAGTCAGCGACAGGGCCTAATCCTTGAGCTAGTACATTTGAAGTAGATCAGAATACGCTGAAGACCAACATTAGTCTACTTGTTGAAACGAGATAATAGTATCATGTAATGCAGTATAAGCAATAAGTAACAAGTAGAATATAACATGAAAATCAGATACAATTAGCTAGTTAAATGGGATATACAACTTAATTAGAGGTCCAGCACTCAGCCCCAGTTAGGGTGGGAAGGTGGGAGAGCGAACTCGATAGCTTGAGCGCCGGGCGTGAAGTGACCACCACGTGTGGCACGGTTTACAAAGGAAACGCGAGGTACAAGGTGTCTCGTTAGCGAATTACCCATGTTAGCCGAGCCAACATGCCTGTTGATGAACTGATAACTCAGTCATTATCTGATTCACCTCATTTTATTCCTAAATACCTAAAACCAAGGGATTGTCACCAAACTTACACCTCTATTGTGACTAGTAAATGACTTATAGCAACTTTAGGATGTTGGTGGCCATTTTGGACACCATCTTCGATTTTCTCACATCCTGATTGTTCAATAGGGGTTGAACTGCTCTCATTGTATGTTCCTTGAACCCCAAAACCTGGTTGTAGACACCTTAATTACCATTCTAGAGTGAATAGTAAGGAAGTTATAGCTATTGTAAAGTATTGGAGACAGTCTTGGACGCCATCTTGGATTTGACAATTTTCCGGTAGTCTAATTTTGGTAGATATTTAGTATGATAGTCTCCACATCCAATACTATCAGAACCAGTTGAAAAACCTTTTCTATCAATTTGTTGGGGTCAAACTATATCTACCTGACCATGGATTTGATTCTACATAGCCAACCCATCCTGACATGACCTGAGGTGTTGCTAAGACGTAAAACAACAAATAGACAAACATAGCCAACTTAGATACTGGTACACTTATTAAGCATTTGTAGAAGGGAATACGAAGTCAATTTAATAGAACTTGTTACTGCTGAAGCCTATGGCGTCCAACTTTTCGCCGTGCATGCCAAAATATATGTATTTGTAATGTTTTCTCTTCAAATAGATTCAAAGTTAGTCATTTATAAAAGGAAGTTACTTCAAAGTGTGGTACGGTAGATTTTAACGATCAACTAAATAGATTCATCTCAGAATTGTGGCAGAAACTCATACCTATAGGACTATGTACTATTCAGATGATAACAATTATGAAAATAGAATTGCCATCATTTTTGATCCACATGGTTTTTATTTATTTCATTTCTTTTTGTATTAAGCAAACATACATTGTCTTTTGTATTTATAAAAGAAACAGTGTAATAAAATGATTTCATGAAGCAATAAAAAACAAATCAGTAAGTAATGATATACGATGTGTTTAAAATACATTCATAAAGGAGAGTAGTGTTGTTGTTTGATTTGGAACACAAGTAAATAAATATGTCTTAGGTCTTTTAATGGGCCCCTTGAATGTGAAGACTGTGGTGGTGGTTATGGTGATGATGATGGTGAGTATTATTCTTAAAATTAAATGAATCAGATGACAGAATATTAAAGTGTGCATTTGGATTGCAGTGATTTTGATTGATTTGTTTACTGCTGCATGACACTTGACAGGCCTGCTGGCATTCATGGACAAAGACAAGAACAACTTCACCCCCATGATGTACATTGCGACTGGCATGGCGATCGCGCTCTGGTTTACAGTGATGGCAGTTCCAGTTATATTGGTGAGAGACACTGCTTTCCTTCTTACTGTACGCTTTGTGATTAGCGCGGTGGCCGAAACGATAGACCACATGATTCCCTAGATAAAATATTCACCCTGTACTTCAGTAGCCTGAGATGGGGTGATAAACAACCCTATATAAAAGCTGGCGAAAAATATCTACACGCTGGGTAACTGAAATTAGCAGATAAATTCTTAATTTAAGAAGCAACGTATATTCTTCACATGTATCTGAATATTTACCCGCTACTTCAGATTTGAAAAATATATGTAAACATTTAGGTTAATGGACTTTAAAAGTGAAATCGATGGCATTCAATGGTCGCCATCTTGTCTTTTTGCATTCTCTCCTATTTCACCAACTCTGTGCTGATATAAGTATCCATTTGATACTGGAACCAGGGATTCTACTTCCTGTTCCATACTAAAGCTATTTTCGTCTGTATTTAGACTATGTTGTCATTCACCCATACTGTACAGGGTGTCTTTTATCTAAGGATTCCCATGCGGAAGGTCAGGAGTTCGAATCCCAGCCCAGTCAAACCAATGACTTATAAAATTAATTCTTGTTGCTACCTAGCATGGCGCTTGGCATTAATAGGATAGGACATGGACTGGTTAGCTGTGTCAGGATAATGTGACTGAGTGGGATATTGGGTCATGATGCTGGCGGCCTGATTTCCCACTATAACGTCACCATGAGTGCGCACTATCACAAGGTTGCCAGGATGTAAAACTCCAACAACCAACCAACTGAATCTGTAAAGGGCAGGCTTCCCATGCGGAAGGTCAGGAGTTCGAATTCCAGCCAAGTCAAGCCAATGACTTATAAAATTGATTCTTGTCGCTGCCTAGCCTGGCGTTCAACATTAATAGGAGAGACAATGACTGGTTAGCACCGTATCGGGATAATGTGACTGTGTGGGATATCGGGTTCTTGGGTTTCTGAGGCCGTGTAACAGATTTAGCCAATGAAGTGATATATCTACTTTCCCAGTACTACTGTCGATGAGGCCCCATTCTACGTAGTTGTAAATACAAAGCAGTGAAATCACTCATTGCAATTACTAAGAACGCAGGTTTCCCACGTGGAAGGTCGGACGTTCAAGTCCCGGTCGAGTCAAACCAATGACTTGCAAAATTGATACGTGTTGCTACCTAGCCTGGCACTTGGCATTACTAGAATAGGGCAAGGACTGGCTAGCTCAGTATCAGGATAATGTGACTGGGGGAAATCGGGTCATGGTGCCAGCGGCTTGATCTCGTAGTGGGGCAGCACTATAAAGTCGCCATGAGTGCACACTGTCACAAGTTGGTACCCATTCTGATATGACCTTAGATGTTGCCAGGATGTAAAACACAAACAAACAAAGAAAGCAAACAAACCTTGTTCGATAAATACAATCAGACGCAGCCTTTTTGAACTGAAGTGATAATGTAGTAGTGTGTTCTTATAAGAACCCATAGTAATGTCAGTGTGTCACCCCCCCCCCCTTCACCCCCCACCCCACTCACGCTCCCCCCCCCCCCCACCTACCAGGCAGCGCGGTTATCAGCAGCGTGCAACACTGTGCGGAAGGTGGGGCATGAGATCCGGGTGCGGCCATTCGCCTATCAGGACGAGACCACGCAGGCGCTCGACTCGTTCCTACTCTACACAGCGACACTTCGGTTAAAGGTATGCGTCTTACTGTTGAACTAACTGTCTGTGATGGATATGTTAGCTTTATACGGTGACACTTCAGTTAAAGGTACGCGTCTTACTGTTTAGCTGTCTTTGATGGATATGTGGGCTATATACAGTGACACTTTGGTTAAAGGGATGGCCAAATGAGTTAGAGCGTCCATCTCTCGTGTTGGTAGATCGTGGGTTCGAACCCTGGTCGAGTCAAGCCAATGACTTATAAAATTATACTTGTCGCTTCCTAGCCAGGCACTCGTCATTATTAGGATAGGGCAAGGACTGGTTGGCTCAGTATCAGGATAATGTGACAGTGGGATATCAGGTCATGGTGCTGGCGGCCTGGTATCCCAGTGGGGCAGCACTATAAAGTCGCCATGAGTGCGCACAGTCACAAGTAGGTACCCGTCCTGATATGACCTTAGATGTTGCTAGGACATAAAACAACAATAAACAAACAAATCGGTTAGAGGTTACTGTTTAACTCTCTGTGGTGGATATGTGGGCTTTATACAGCGACACTTCGGTTAAAGGTACGCGTCTTACTGTTTAACTGGCTGTGATGGATATGTGGGCTTTATACAGCGACACTTCCGTCAAAGGTACGTGTCTTACTGTTTAACTCTCTGTGATGGCTATGTGGTCTTTGTCCCATCCTCACTCTCCCTCACAACCCTTTTGAAAGCAAAGTATTGTAATATATAATATTATATTATACTTTTATGCCTGCTTTATTGACTATGAGAAGGCCTTCGACCGAGTCAATCATGAACTGTTAATCAAATGTTTACAAGATATTGGTGTCAATGGCAAAGACATTAAACTAATTGTGAACTTATACTGGACACAACGTGCATTTATAAAAATGGAGCAGGGCCTATCGGATGAAGTTATGATTAAACGAGGAGTTCGACAGGGGTGTGTATTGTCACCATGTCTATTTAACCTGTACACAGAGATGATTTTCAGACACATTGAAGATTGCAAGGGAGTGACAATAGGTGGCATGAACATCAACAATCTTAGATATGCCGATGACAGTGTAATACTAGCAGACAGTGAGAAAAACCTACAAGATATAGTGAATAGAATCAATAAAGCTGGAATACTATTCAACATGAAGATGAATGCCAGGAAGACCAAAACAATGGTTATAAGTAAAAAGACAGATAAACCAAATGTCAATATAACCATAGATGGCACAAATATAGAACAAGTATCCGAATTCATATATCTCGGACAAAAGATTACAAATGATGGGAGATGTGAGGAAGAAATTAAAAGAAGGATAACAATAGCCCGAACAACATTCTCCAAAATGTATAGAGTGTTAACATCAAGTAAGATATTAATACAAACAAGGAAGCGTATTCTTCAGTGTTATGTCTGGTCTACTCTAATGTATGGGGCAGAGACATGGACAATCTCTAAGAAAATGTACAAACGTTTAGCAGCATTTGAGATGTGGACTTATCGAAGGATGATGAAAATATCATGGACAAAGAAGATCACCAACAAAGAAGTTCTCAGAAAAATTAAAAATAAGAAAAGCTTGTTTGCCACTATACAGACAAAGAAACTTATTTATTTTGGCCACATCATTCGTCAGAGTTCAATATACCGTACATTGTTGGAAGGGAAGGTGAATGGCAGCAGAGGGAGAGGGAGACCAAGAACATCATGGTTTACAAATATTTCACAGTGGACAGGCTTGAATTATTCACAGTCTATCAGAACAGCACAACATCGGGACAAGTGGAGAACCATTGCATCCAACCCTCGACTAGAGGATGGAACTATTGATTGATTGATATTATACTTTCCATCCATGTTGTTATGACTTTGCTTAGTGTTTTGTTTGTTTGTTGTTTGATGTCCTAGCAACATCTATGATCATATCAAGACGGGTTTTGCTTAGTGTGTAGTTGCATTTGTCATTAGGGCTGGAAGACCAATGCATCATCACCGACATGTTATTCACAGGAATGAAATCACTTGGACAACAACAAAAGTAAATAAATTATATTAGGTTGATCGTTATAATCTTCCTTACTTTAGCTTGAAGTAACTCTTAATTTAAATGACTAACTTTCAAGATATTTGAAGTGCAACCATGCAAAATCTATTTCGGCAAGCATACCAAAACTCTGATACCATAGGCTTCTGCAGTAACATGTTCTATTAAATTGCCTCAGTATTCACTTCTATTTGGTGACACATGTTCAATAAGTGCACCAGTCTTAAGCCGTGTTCACACGGGGAATGTAAAGCGATTCCTAGGATTCGACTTGCCTAGTTCGGCTCACATTTCACGTGTGAACGGGCGCCTGAGGCGGATTAGGGCTGAATCTATTCCTGTGATGCGCATACTGTACACCACTTGTCGAGGTAGTGTACGTGAGTCGATTTCTGTGAACCGATTTATTTTGCCCGTGTGGACGCACTGAGGCGGATTAAGGACATCACACGCATGCAGTCGAGACCTTGGTTTGTTGACTTTCCAGTCGATCAAAAGCGCATATTATATAATTTGGTCTATGAACCTGCTAGAGGTGCACAGATATTTTTTTCATCATTTATTTTTAGGGTTTCACTGCCCAGCAGAAGTTTTGACCGTTCCAAACCAATACGATTCAGTACATACATATCTAGGTCGAACCCACTCTCTCGTGGTGACGTCGACTAACCGAAAACTGGCGCTGGTCAGACTGGACTTGCTCATGCGCAGATATCGATTTCCAGCCCACGTAGTGCCCATGTGAACGGGCCGCTAGTTCGACTCCTAGTATTCGCCTTGGCTGAATCGCTTTACTTTTTCCCCGTGTGAACACGGCTTTAGATATGTAGAATCAAATCTAGATAATTGTTTTGGTTTTGAAAATGTGTTGTTTTCATGGAACTATGCAGCTTTAATGTCGGAATATTCATTTTCATTTTGTTTTTTTCTTGTCCTGTTCCAGGCGAAGATCTTCCTGATTCCAGTGTATTCATCGTACGTGTGTGGCATCATGGTCTTCTTGCTCGTCACAGTGATGCTGCTCTTCCAGACGGGCATTATCCGTATGTGGCTCTGAGGCGTAGGTGCTCTGCGTGGCACAGGATGGCTCATGATATGTGACCCAACATCACGAAATGAGTCACGTTTCCCCAAACAAGGAAACTGAGTTAAGGACATATTCAGAAAGAGCAGAGTGTAAGCTTTAAAAATGATACCAAATTTATTCTTCTAGGATGAAAATGGACCAAATTATTATTTTTTTAAATGGCCAAACATTCTGTCATGCATGAAAATTACGTATCTTAGAAAATTGACTTTAAAGTCAAGGTATATGTGTGAACAAATTGAATGCACCTTACAAAATTCGTAATTAAAATACTTGTTGGTGTTATAAACGTAGTATATACTCAATAACGGCAAGTTTTATGGGATTTAAAGAAATCAATCATTTCACCCACATAAACATTGATGGCCTATTACTCAAAATGCATATGTGCGCAACCCAACTCATTTCATGGTGTCGGGTCACATATCCACTTGTCACTGGATCTTTCTCTGAGACGGGGCACTAAAGTAACCAAATCACAACAGAAGATATTCCAATCCATGTTCATATGAAGATTTACATAAACTTTGAAAAACAGATATTTCACATCTATTTGATCTTCTGCAAATTGAGCAATATGTTAAAATCACTCATGAAACATGGAAATTTAAGCACACATCCATAACAAATTCAAACAGGATTTTATTGATTACAGTTAGGTAAACAAGATTATATCTTACAAGAAAATCTTTTTAAAAAGGTTGGGTAATACAGGGTGTCGATGTGTAAATTTTCACTTGAGTACAAAAGAATACTTTGATCGATTTTGTAGGATAGATTAAATACACATAATATTGCTGAAATATTTAACACACAAATGCAACAATAACTATTTGACTTGCTACCCACAAAAAAAAAGAAGAATTAATTATCACTATTTTAACATGAAAACCAAATGTATGGTAACCAGTTTCAGAGAACGACCCCCCCCCCCCCTACTCTAATATAGTGCAGGTGTGTGGCTCTCAGTGACACCAGAAGGCTCCTGATATTATGCACGCAATACTCTTTGACACTGGGTGGTTCTTGATGTTATCCGTGTATGACAGGGTGTCCCATGATGCAATCTACATGTGACACAAGACTGCTTAGGATGCTACCTGCAAGTATCATATTCTTCTGAGTGACAGTAACTCGTGACAGTAACTCGCCTATGTGTGACACAGACTGGTTATATCCACATGTGGCTATATATGTGACAGGTTTGTTCATAATGTTAACCATGTGTGGCTGTGTGTGACACAGTGCTTATATCCACATGTGACTACATGTGACAGGTTTGCTCATAATGTTAACCACGTGTGGCTATGTATGACACAGAGTGGTTACATCCATATGTGGCTATGTGTGACAGGTTTGTTCATAATGTTAACCACATGTGGCTGTGTGTGACACAGTGGTTATATCCACATGTGGCTACATGTGACAGATTTGTTCATAATGTTAACCACCTGTGGCTGTGTGACAGGTTTGCTCATAATGTTAACCATGTGTGGCTATGTGTGACACAGAGTGGTTATATCCACATGTGGCTATGTGTGACAGGTTTTCTCATAATGTTAACCATGTGTGGCTATTTATGACACAGAGTGGTTATATCCACATGTGGCTACATGTGACAGGTTTGCTCATAATGTTAACCACATGTGGCTATGTGTGACACCAAGAGACCCATGCTATTATCCATGTGTGGACAAGTGTGACAGGGTGGCCCATGACGTTATCCACATGTGGCTCATGACCATATCTGCATGTGGATATGTGTGGCACGGGGGTGGCTGGTGGTTGTGTGTGACAGGGTGGCTGATGACCATTATGTGGTTGTGTGTGACACAGTGTGACTGATGGTGGCATCCTTATGTGGTTGTGTGTGTGACAGAGGGTGGCTGATGGTGTCATCCTTATGTGGTTGTGTTTGACACGGCGGCTGATGGTGTTATCCTTATGTGGTTGTGTGTGACAGGGGGGCTGATGGTGTCATCCTTATGTGGTTGTGTTTGACACAGGGTGGCTGATGGTGTCATCCTTATGTGGTTGTGTTTGACACAGGATGGATGATGGTGTCATCCGTATGTGGTTGTGTGTGACAGGGTGGCTGATGGTGTCATCCTTATGTGGTTGTGTGTGACAGGGTCGCTGATGGTGTCATCTGTATGTGGTTGTGTTTGACACAGGGTGGCTGATGGTGTTATCCTTATGTGGTTGTGTGTGACAGGGTCGCTGATGGTGTCATCTGTATGTGGTTGTGTGTGACAGGGGGGCTGATGGTGTTATCCTTATGTGGTTGTGTGTGACAGGGTGGCTGATGATGTTATCCTTATGTGGTTGTGTGTGACAGGATGGCTGAGGGTGTCATCCGTATGTGGTTGTGTTTGACACAGGATGGCTGATGGTGTCATCCTTATGTGGTTGTGTGTGACAGGGTGGCTGATGGTGTCATCCTTATGTGGTTGTGTGTGACAGGGTGGCTGATGGTGTCATCCTTATGTGGTTGTGTGTGACAGGATGGCTGATGGTGTCATCCGTATGTGGTTGTGTTTGACACAGGGTGGTTGATGGTGTTATCCTTATGTGGTTGTGTGTGACAGGGTGGATGATGGTATCATCCTTATGTGGTTGTGTTTGACACAGGGTGGTTGATGGTGTCATCCTTATGTGGTTGTGTTTGACACAGGGTGGTTGATGGTGTCATCCTTATGTGGTTGTGTTTGACACAGGGTGGTTGATGGTGTTATCCTTATGTGGTTGTGTGTGACAGGATGGCTGATGGTGTCATCCGTATGTGGTTGTGTTTGACACAGGATGGCTGATGGTGTCATCCTTATGTGGTTGTGTGTGACAGGGTGGTTGATGGTGTCATCCTTATGTGGTTGTGTTTGACACAGGGTGGTTGATGGTGTTATCCTTATGTGGCTCTGTGTGACATGGTGAGTCATGTTATCCGTATGTCTTTGAGTGACAGTGTAACTCCTGATTCTGATGTTTGTGGCCCGTTCGCTGATGCCTTCTCCGTTTTATTCACATCTAGGTTAGAATAGCATTGAGCATCGTAAAGTCGAGGTTTATGAAAAAAAGGAAGTTCAAATTTAAAAATGGTACCTGAGACACTTTCATCTAGACTCGACATTGAATTTTAATTGATAAACCAGCAGAGTTCCAGAACCAGATTTCTTTCTCCCCACTTTTTTTTTTTTAACCTAGAATTTAGACTCTGTGGTAATGAACATGAATAAATCGTAGTTGTGATATTCAAATTTGATGGGGGGGAACTAAAAACGGCTAGAGTAAAAGAATTTGTCTTCCTAAAGCTAACATTCCATATATGCGGTATGCGAATGTGACAAAAAGTGGAAAAGCATGTAAACACATGGTGGTGCTTTCATATATCCGAATGCGGCAAAGTGGATTGCTCAATGGACCGATAGGTGTGAATGTGAATGGCATGCCGCATACCGTGTATATGGAATCTTAGCTTTAGTGTTTAAAGTTTATAAACCTTTGTTAACACTTTGTTACTGCCGCTGTGATGTAGGTTTCACCAAATGTTCTATATCAGAGCCACTGATCTTTTTTGTGTTTTTAGAAATCACCATATCCTACAGGATCTCCAGGTTGTACACATTCTAATGCCACTTCAAGGTGTATCGGAATATATACAGAACTCTTGTGGCACATCGAGAGTACTTACACATGGCTGCATGGGATGTAGCTAAAATAATATACCGTATTCTCGCAGGCGTTTAAATTGGTTTAAATTGGAAAATCACTGAAAAGGGGGTTGGGCGTTTACTCATACATGGGCATTTATGAAATATTGGCCAAGCGTGGGGTGGCCGTTAACCCACACATGGACGTTAACCCGCGAGAATACGGTATTATCCTAGTTGTATGTAAATAATAGTATTAAAGTGATATGAGTTAAATGTGTACAGTTAACTGAAGGATTATTTGGGCACCAACTGAGAGGTACTATACACCCAGCGCATTGTGATGGTGCACACACGGCTAGCTTAGTATCGATCCAATTAGCAAGTGAACTTAGAAGGTCGGTGCTAAGTTTACGCTGGTGTGTGTTCATGGGGTAGCCTTCAAGTTTGTATATGAGTAAAGTGTTGGTCGGTGTATGAGTAGGTCAACTGCTCCTGCATGATGTAAAGGTGAATGAATCATGGCGGGTTGATGGGTAGCGCATTAAACCTGGGATGTTAATTAACCATGTGATGATGATGTAAAGGCGAATGATTCATGGCGGGTTGATGGGTAGCGCATTAAACCTGGGATGTTAATTAACCATGTGATGATGTAAAGGCGAATGAATCATGGCGGGTTGATGGGTAGCGCGTTAAACCTGGGATGTTAATTAACCATGTGATGATGATGTAAAGGCGAATGAATCATGGCGGGTTGATGGGTAGCGCATTAAACCTGGGATGTTAATTAACCATGTGATGATGACGATGATGTAAAGGCGAATGAATCATGGCGGGTTGATGGGTAGTGCATTAAACCTGGGATATTAATTAACCATGTGATGATGTAAAGGTGAATGATTCATGGCGGGTTGATGGGTAGCGCATTAAACCTGGGATGGTAATTAACCATGTGATGATGACGATGATGTAAAGGCGAATGAATCATGACAGGTTGATGGGTAGTGCATTAAACATTGGATGTTAATTACCCATGTGATGATGATGATGATGATGTAAAGGCGAATGAATCATGGTGGGTTGATGGGTAGCGCATTAAACCTGGGATTTTAATTAATCATGTGATGATGATGTAAAGGCGAATGAATCATAGCAGATTGTGGGGGAGCGCCTTAAACCTGGGATGTTAATTAACCATGTGATAATGATGATTGACGATGTGATGGCGAATGAATCATGGCAGGTTGTGGGGTAGCACCGTAAACCTGGGATGTTAATTAACCATGTGATGATGCTGATGATGTAAAGGCGAATGAATCATGGTGGGTTGTGGGAGAGCGCCTTAAACCCAGGATGTTAATTAACCATGTGGTGATGATGATGTAAAGGCAAACCATGGCGGGCTGAGAGATAGCACCTTAAACCTGGGATGTTAATTAACCATGTGATGACGATGGTGATGATGATGACGATGACAATCCCGCAGGATATTAATGTAGTGGGGTTTTCCTGCTTAAAGGGTCACATGCAGAAGCTGGTGAGTCCAAGTCAGGTCAGGTCAGCTGCATCTGAATCAGATTCTAGTCCGCTCTAGCATTTAAAAAAAAAAGAAATGATATAATATAATATTTCAGTATCACGATACTAATAAAAGCTTAATGTATTAGTAATATGCACCAGCATATCTTAACCCCACCCCACCTAAAATATAGCAAAATGATTTATATACACATCCTAGTGAAAAAACGTGCCGAGCCGTGGAACATGGGCCAAATTAAATTAGATTAAGGTGTTTGAGCTGTATGCTCAGGCCAAGTCAGAGACTCCACCATCAGGGCCCACTATATTAGCGAATTTTATTTCAATTAGGTGCGCCCCAGATTCAAACTATTCACTGCGGCTTATAATCTGGAATGGGAATAATCAATATACAGCATGTTGTGTCCTGATTTTGCTGAGATAGCTACGGTATACATTTACTTGATTTCGAAAGGAGAATTATCATTTTTAAATGTAAGCAACCCTTCTGGGTGACTATATTACTTGAGAGCAATAGAGCGAAGTATCTTTTGTGAACGCTTAAATTTTGATATACATGTATATAATTGGTACATATTATAATTTTATTTTATCGTCCCAAAATATTTTACTGTGAAGCCTATGTCAATAAGCTATTTTTTGGTAGTCTTTTCGTCTGATTATACATGGTTTATAAGAGTTTCCTATTGGTGTAAGATAAATGATACCCATGCCATATAAAATATACATATTTTAGTGAAATGTAAAACGTTTATTTGGTTTTTTCCGCACTGTATTTTGAGAAATCATGATTCACAACTGGCATATCTGGAATATATATGTATGAATTTCTTAAATCAACGTCAATGAGCTATTGCGTGTCTTGTATGGAATTTCTTAATATGAAATTTACATTTTTGTATAAATATATGTATATACCGCGATATTGACCAATTTCATATGACGTCAGCACATGTATTTAGGTCAGTGCATGCGCTGCTTGGCTGCAGGATAACATCCGGTCACACTGCAAACTCAATGGCTATGAGCAATCTTCATAGAGAAAAGGTGAAATATCTCTAAAACTACACCACCTGGCCACAAACCAATTGGATTACATATAGAAAACACATTCAAAAAAGAGATTATATTAAATTTATAAGTTTAGGGTTCTGCATTTCTATTAATTTTGAATAAAATCGACGTGTTGCACCACGCGTATCGGCAAACTCAATGCATTGTCAATGGCCGTGAGCAATCTCCATATAGTAAAAGTTAAATATCTAAAGCTGATTGGAATACACATAGAAAACATGTTTACCAAAAAGATTATATTAAATTGATACGGTTAGGGTTCTGGATTTCTACTAATTTTGAATAAAACTAATGTTTTGCACTGCGCGTACCATCAAACTCAAGGCATTGTCAGTTGTCGTGAGCAATCTTCATAGAGAAAATACAGAAAAAGTGAAATATCTCTAAAACCACACCACCTAGAAACAAATCGTTTGGTACACATAGGGAAAACATGTTTAACAAAAAGATTATATTAAATTTATGAGGTTAGGGTTCTGGATTTCTATTAATTTTGATTAAACTGATGTTTTGCACTGCGCGTACCGACAATCTCAATGCATTGTCCATGGCCGTGAGCAATCTTCTTACAGAAATAATTTAATATCTCTAAAACCACACGACCTAGACACAAACTGCTTGGAACCCATATAGAAAACATGTTTAACAAAAAGATTATATTAAATTTATATGGTTAGGGTTCTGGATTTCTATTAATTTTGATTAAAACTGACATATTGCACCGCGCATACCGGCAAACTCAGTGGCAGTGTGGCTTCATTCTGCAGCCGAGCTGCGCGCGCATACACGATGTCTGTAAATATTGAAATAGGTCTATTGGCATTTTTTTGTTGTTGGTCCATTTCAGTCATAGACGACTGGTCTTCCTCATCCCACTGCTGGTCGATAGAAAGCCCGAGCCTACACTTTTACCGACCCAAGGGATTTTTAACCTCCCACACCACATAGACATGGTATGAGAGCAACTGGCCTTTGATGACGCTGTAAGTTATACACAGCGGTGGAAATCCAAATTGGCAGAGCTGGGGGCATAGGGAATCGAACCGCCGACCCTCAGATTAGGAGTCTGACCTAGAAAAAGTCAGACACTCTAACCACTCCGCCACAGAGAACGCCATAAACAAATAAAACATTGAAACAAATAAATATACAAAGCGATCATATGACTTTCAAGAACATTTTTGTCGTTATGAGACCTGCTTTCCATTGCAGTACTTGTGTCTGGAGTTCCGCTGGTCCCTCTGGAAGAACTGAAGCTCTGGCCTAGGGTGCTGGTTCGCAGCTTCTGCTTACCAGGGTTCGTACTGGTCATAACAAAAATCCAAAAGCGTACTAACTTTTGAAATGCAAAAATTAAGTACTGAAAAGTCCTACAATTACATCAAAAGTATTACAAGTCATTAAAAATTACACCAAAATATGGCAGGGGGGGGGGGGGGGGAATTGATTCATAAGTAGCACCAAGCATGCTGACATCAGGAATCTAACTTTGTCTAGCCTAACTTTTTCACCATGTTATGCCCAGTAAATTGTTTGTATGCAGTAACTCTAGGTAGGCTTATAAATTTTAGTTTTGCCTGTCCTTATATCAAGGTTGAACACTTGTTCTTTGAAAGGTGACATTTGGTGTCTTTTTGAAATAATTTCTCAGGGTTACTGCAGACAGACAATTTTGGGCTAACCTTGGCTGTCCTGCAAAGATTAGATTTACGTTTTCCCCCACCTGATGGGCAATAGGAATAGTGGAGCATATTCGAAACCTGGAGTTATATTGCATGTTAAAAAAACTGGAATTTTTTCATTTTGGTCTTTAAAAACCCGTTTTAATGATCCTAAAAAATCATATTTGCTAAGATAATAATTGAACTGCAATCTACATTAGAGAAAAATGTCTGACAAGAATCCTATTAAGTAGTCTATGAAAAGTTTGTTTTATTTAATGATGCCTCGATAGCGCATTGATTTTTATCATCGGCTATTGGACATCAACCATATGGTCATTCTGATATTTTTCTTTGTGGAAGATACCTGCTACTGCCACACAGGCTACTCTTTCAAATAAGCAGTAAGGGATCTTTTATTTGCAATCTCCCATGGACAGGACGGCACATAACACAGCCTTTGATGAACCAGTTGTGGACCACTGGTTGGAACGGAAGATAGCCCAGGCTGCAAATGGGTGCACTGAGCAGGATTCGATCGGATGACCGACCCAAACCTTCACAGGTGGACACGCTACTGCCTGAGCAACGTCCCGCTCCAACTAGTCTTTATGAGGCATTAGGTGCAAAGCACGGTTAAAGTGCTGGCCTATAGTGAAACATGGGAATGTTGATTGATGGAGTTTTACGTTCTGGAAACTACGGTCATATCAGAGCTAGGTGGGAAGGGCACCAACCCCAGTTTGTAAGCTGAAGCTGAATCCCAGTGGTTGCAGGTTCAGTCCTTCATGAAACTTGGAATACCCATATTAGTTGCGTGCCTAATACAATGACCATCATAAATAAGACTTTTTACTCTTTTGAATATAGAATTATATAAGAAAACGTTGAAAACAGAAATCGCAATTTGAATGACACTTTGGTCTCATTTTTATTGAAATCAAACTTATATGCACAGATAATTTATCATTCCTGGCCGTATTAGTTGCGTGCCTAATACAATGACCATCATAGATAAGACTTTTTACTCTTTTGAATATAGAATTATATAAGAAAACGTTGAAAACAGAAATCGCAATTTGAATGACACTTTGGTCTCATTTTATTGAAATCAAACTTATATGCACAGCTAATTTATCATTCCTGACCTTCAATAGCTACATCCCGTTTAGAACATTACACAAATATGCGAAAAATACATATACAGACACAACAACAAATTAATTTATCGGACATTAACTGATAGTACACACTTTCCACATGAGCCTATACATCCATGTTCTCTTTAATAATATATATTAATGTACACCTATAACATATGTCCACATTAGGCTTTAACAGTAAATTGAGGCAATGACTTAATATATTCATCTAATTTGCTCTTGAAAAGATCACTGCTGATGGGTTCGTCCAGCCGGCACAGCGGGTTCTTCACAACGTGTTCGACGAACAGCTGAAAGGGGACATGTACAGGTTTAAATAAATGTTTATTTACTAGACATATCTACCATAAACATCAAATATTTGGCATTCATTGGGGGGCGGGGGGGAGGTACATCAGTTGATTAAGCAGGGTAAATTTCAATCGCGGACAATTGGTCTTCCTCATTCCACTGCTCCTTGTCCTATTCTAATAATGCTAAGCACCTGGCTAGGAAGCGATAAGTATACATTTTTTAAGTCATTGGTTTCACTCGATTAGGGTTCTAACCGGGGGTGTTCGATTCCCACGACCTACCAAAACGGGAGACGGATGCTCACTTCATTCGGCCATCTGGTCTGGATAATTAATTTTGCATGCTGGGTAGATGATTAATTCAGCCTACCTAGCTATCTCCTTGAGATTAGAATTCTTCTTCCACTAAATATACCACCGTCCGACATGCTAAAACACCTCAGTAGTGCCACCTTCTCACATAGAAGTCCAATCTACTTAGACATCATCAGATCAGCTAAAGTTATGCGGTACAGTTTTTGTTAAACCATAACATCACCCCTTAATATGATTCTTATCAGGTGGGACAGATGTCATCGTGATATTTATGAAGCTCCTATGCAGACATGGGGCCGATTCCAAAAATATGATTCTGATTACAATCCGATTCCGCCCACTTTTAGAAAATATGATTCTGATTACAATTCCGATTCCACACTTTGCTAGAAAATATTACTCCGATTCTAATTTTTTTTAAAGAAAACTAGATTCTGATTTCAATTCCGATTCCACTGTTTAAAACGAATACGATTCCAGTTTTAGGGCATGTGATTCCAATTATAAGTATATTATACTACTATGCAATCATATATTATAATCACTCCTATTGCTTATCAATTGATAATGATAACGATATGTTATATAAAATTGGTATAATAATAAAATAGTGGAATCATGATTCGTGTGATTCTATGATACGATTCCAACAACTCTGAAAATGAGATTCCAATTCCAATCCGATTCCACCCATTTAAAAAACAACAACGATTCTGATTTGATTCTAGGTCCACATATTTTCATATGATTCCGATTCGATTCGACACCATGTCTGCTCCTATGAATGTATATCACTTTTAATTTGTACTTGTAGAATGTTAACTTCATTCAAATAATTACTAGTTTCTTATATATCCTGAATTGCAAAAGCTTCCAGGTTTATTGTGGGTTTGTTCTTGTAGGCAGCAATTTAAACAATTTTTGAAACAAGAGCGACATTCCCCCATCAGTCCCAAAGTTTTACACACTTGTTTTTATGAATATATATTTTATTAGGCTTCCTAAATCCCTAGATCACCCATTTCTAGTTTGATTCTAAATTTATGCATTCGCATCCAACTCTTAGTTTTGATAATAAATATTGCAGCACAGGCGGGATGGTTGATTGTAGGAGTTTTAGGTCCTGACAACATCTAAGGTCATATCAGGACAAGTACCGACTTCTGACTGTGCATTCATGGCAACTTTATAGTGCTGCTCCACTGAGACCGGGTCACCGGCACAATGACCTGATATCCCACTAAGTCACATTATCCTGACACTGAGCCAACCAGTCCTTGCCCTATCCTAATAAGGCCGAGCACCTGGCTAGGAAGTGACAAGTATCAATTTTGTTAAGTCATTGGGTTGACTCGATCAGGGTTCGAAACCCACTCTACCAAAATGAGAAATGGACGCTCAACTCATTTGGCCATTCCGTCTGGTCCCTCCCTACCTGGCTGTAGATCTGATGAAGGGTGTCCCGCATATTTCCGACACCGAGGTCGGTGTTCATGATAAACTTGAGCCCACTCGGCGTCTCGTAGAAATGCAATTTGTATTTACTCGTATTGAAATTTAGGAATCCGTCCTTTCTGTGACAGTTAAGGTTTGCACACATATTTCATTTCGTTTTGATTGCTATACGGTAATACGGTTCCACGACAAAAGTTCACAAGACAAAAGCGCACAAGACAAAATCTCACAACCTTAATGAAAAAAGAGACAACAGCTCACAAGCTTTAATCAGAGGTGTTACCAGTCAGTTGTTCTCACCTAACACACCTCATTTCACACCTCCCGGGTTACACATATTAGGTATGTGACTACAAAAATTAAGTTCATGTAATTTGTATTATAACTGGTAGACCATTGAAAGGATTTCTTTGCTTGTTCTTTTTGTTGGGGTTTTATTTTAACTGGTAGTATTGGAAGGATTTGCTTGCTTGTTTTGTTTGTTGGAGCTTTATCTTTATGTCCTAACAACATATATGGTCATATATCTACCGGCTTGTGACAGTGTGCACTTATGGTAACTTTCATAGGGCTGCCCATTAGGAGATCAGGCCGCCGGCACCATGCCCCAATATCCCACTCAGTCACATTTTCCTGACACTGAGCTAACCAGTCCTTGCGTTATCCTAAGAATGCCGAGCACTGGGCTAGGTAGTAACAAATATCAATTTTTGTAAGTCATTGGTGTGACTCGCCTGGGATTCGAACTCTCGACCTTCCACACAGGAAACCTGCACTCTACCGATTCGGCCACTGTGTCCGGTTCCATTGGAAAGAACTGTGAATTACTATTAAAATGGTCTTAAATTTGTTATTCTATGACAAATATGAAGAAAGTTGTCATTTTGAAAGTTGACAATTGGGGTGAATTTTCGTCCTTTGTTTTAATGGAAAACAAGAAAAACCTGTCACCAGTGAAATACACTTCAAAATAGTCCAGCTTATCATAGACCTACCTGTGACATTTATATGTAGGCCTATATGTATATAATTAAACAAATTAATTGTTGTGAGTTTTTGTCTCTCTTTTCATTAACGGTGTGAGGTTTTGTCTTGTGAGTTTTTGTCTTACGAGCTTTTGTTGGCACACTGGTAATACCGCCACACAAATATTTCCGTTAATTTTGCGATACATTTTATTGTTAAAATAATTCCCTTATTAACAGGTTGGTTGGTTGTTGGCGTTTTACGTCCTGGTAACATCTAAGGCCATATCAGGACGGGCTTATTAATAGAGAAGACCTCACGTTCAGGTAATGTCTTCCCGCTCCCGCTGATATACATAATACAATGCATATATATTATAATTTTTGTTTAATCTATTTACGAAATTGCCCATTGGAAATAACAACTAAGCACTTATAGATTACAAGCTAATGAATGTTCAATATAAATATTTTGAAGATGTATCATTAATACTCTACGCTAGTGCCTAGTCTTCAGAATATTACAAGGTAGAGTAAATGCTTCCATGTAGGATAAATTAACTGTACTTTACATTGATTGCAGTACATGACAGAATCAATACGTGGGAAAAGGATACTGGTCAGTAGGTGACATTCTGCTGACGAAAGACTTCAGAGAGAATATCATTCCATACATCAGCTTAAACTCCTGAAATTTAATTATTATAATTTGTTACATCAATCAACATTACACATGTTTCCTAAAAGCAATGGGCAGCAGAGTATATCTGTAAACTACTATTATTCATCGAAAGCAAGGTTCACACAAAAGGTTGGCCATAAGATTCAAGAACATTTTCAGAGACCGACAACATTTTGATACCAACATTTCTATTTTTTAAATGTAATGTTGGGAAAACAATTCCACAAAAGTAACTGACAGGAATTTGTCAAAAACTAATTCATCTTAAATATCATGTGACATCCTATAATCATGATTCATAACAAGTTGGCAACCATATTCAAGAAAATTCAAGAACATTTGAGGGTACTCGAAACCAAAAACCTCTAAATTCAAGAACATTTAAGACTTTCAGCGATGCGTGCGAACCCTGATCGGAAGACTTCTCATAGATTATACATGTGCACAGAGGGCCAATTCGTCGGTTAGCATTCCATATATTGTATAAGTGCTTGCAAGACTAGTCATTAGACTGACCTCCTCTCTCGAAATTCCTACAGTTTTCGTTCTGTCCCATTCCATATAGAATAGGCACGTCCCATTCCGGTCAAATATGTGTAAGTTGTAGATTGTCATATCTGTAAAATAAAAACCATATATAAAAGATGGAAGTGACTATTCACACGGCCGCTGTGTGGCTAATTGGCGATAGACTATCCGCATGGTGTATCTAAACACATACTACCAACCTCAATTTATTATTTTCACCTCCACACAAAAACTACCTGCCTTACCTACTCTGAACCAGTCTTGCCCATGGCCATGCTATGATGATGAGGAATGGAGCATCACTGACATTATTCTAAATATTTAACTCCCTATATTAGTAGGTATGTGCAAAACCGCCGATGAGCGGCGGATATTTTCTAACCACAAAACTGATCCAGAAAATCCCACCTGGTTTATGGAGGGGTGTAGAAAAACGCTTCTCTGGTCGGTTTGTAGTGGGGGGAATCCCTTTACAGACCGGTTTTAAAATATTTCAATTTGGCCAAATGTTGCCATTCCAATAACAACTTCAAAAGTTTCACTCAATTTCAACCTGCAAATTCATACTTTTATAGGAATCGGAGGCATTTAAAAAGTAGATGGTGGTGAATAACCATTATTAATCTTATATACTTTTGAGTTTGAGGAAATTGTGATGAATACATCACGATTGGCAGGATCAGAGATGCAACAGGAAAAATAGAGGAGCTACAATCCGAGGCCAAAAAGTATGTAGTGGCTTATTGGGCAGTGAATGAGTCTTATGATGATGCTACTGACTATGACGTATCATTCTTTGCCTTGGCAGCTGATCTTATATATGATCTTCTGCTTAACTTATATTTTGAGAATGACTCTTGATTGTGATTTGTTACCTTTTTGTCAATTATGGACTATGTTGTGAACAATCACTCATGGAGTTCCTCACTAATTAACCACAAATGTAATTTTCATGTCACTTATTTTGTTCCAAATGTCAGTTTATTGAATTATATCAATAGAACATGAATTAAACTAGCTTCACTCCAAATTTCACCAAGATATCTCAATTATTAAATAAATCACATGAATTTTCCAATAAAAGTCACAAATTTCGGTCACAGAAATATAGTTTCAGATCACTTTACTTTGTTTGAAATGTCATTATATCAATAGAACATGCATTAAACTAGCTTCACTCCAAATTTCATCAAGATATCTCAATTATTAAAGAAATTACATGCATTTTCCCATAAAAGTCACCAATTTTGGTCACAGAAATCTATTGCTTTTACCTTAATTTAATGGAAGAAAATTAGGACCGATTTCAGATATGGAAAATGCCATAACTAGCTAAATATTGTACCTATTCTCATAATCTTGGTGTCCTTTTTAAGAGCTTTTTGAACTCTTTCCAGTAGAGCCTTTTGTTTTATTATTGAAGGAGTTTCAATTATTATTAGTATATATCCCCAAAGGCAAAGACACGCTGATCTTTTTGGTCACTTGTGGCAGTTGTCCAGGTTTTAGTTCATCGCTGTCAGTGTGTGCTAAAGCCTAAGCAAATGATGCGAAATGTGAAGTGTCAATCAAGTGGCTCGTACTACTACTAGAACTAGAAGTTGGACTAGTATCATGGCTATGGCCTATCCCTAGCCTTGCCCTTAGCCAGTGGCTATGCCCCTGTCATATCATATCACATGTCATATCATATGCCATATCGGCATATGATATGGCGATATGCCTCATTAGCCTGATCATGATTAGGCTCATATCACATTATTATAATTATAATATGGACACAACATCACACATATCATTCACTGCCACTCAGTCTCAGTACGATAAGGTCCGACCGCCAAATTTTGTCCGGCTATATAACTATATGGAGAATCACTAAAAAGCAAATACCCTGCACGTTACATAATATCATTAAAAACACCAAGTGTGCTTTCTATACAGAGAAATGTAAGGTTTTTCTACTGGAAATGAAGACACACCTCTTTATTTGCTGTCATCCGGAAGTGACCGTACAACTTCCCAAATCGACGAAGGAAGTAGTTATTCCAACAGAATATAGTTAGTCTATAATGAATATTGTGTTGTGTTTAAGGTAATTAACGTATGTAGTGATGATTTATGATTATAAACTCCTTAGACATTTTCAGTATTGTACATTTTCCAGTGTGTGAATAGCTGGCAAACCTTGCGTAGGAATCTACAATAATCAGGTCAAGTAGTGCCGTGTGACCCAGTTCTACATTTTGAATGTTGTGATCAGAGTGCGATCGTCTTTGGAATGTAAATTTGTGTGTATTCACATGGGTGCTACCTCTTAAATTTTTTATTGACCAACCATTTGTAAGTACTACCTATCAAACTCGTTATGTGTGATGCCTTTGATATATTTCTTTGGAAATGGGGACATTGTTGCGAACTTTTATTGCAACTCGCATACGTGGTAAAGTACTAAAGAATAGAAAGAAGCACACGTACGCCGTAGTGTGAACAAGTCCAAACACGGCGCATATCGATCCACTGTCATATGTGACTCAGTTAGTCTGTCGTAGCACTCGGGATATGTTCTGAATCAACTTGTCTAATAATATCGAACAAGAATCGCATTATTGTGTAAGTAATTTGTGATTGATTTATATAATTTATATGTAGCCATCTGGCGGTGAAATCCATAACTTCAGTTGATTGCAGATCACCCAGACTAGTACCGAGTAACCTACCTACTCAGTCTCACATACTGACATACTGACATAGCACTAGGCCAGGGCTGCTAGGCCAGGGGCAGGGCTAGGCTAGGACCAGGCCCTTAACTCAGAGGTCAGGATCAGGGGAGAGGGATGATTTTTTTTAAAGGAGATCAGATAATGAAGATTACCCGGTACAGTCAGCGTCAAAACTATGATGAATATGAGTCATCATCATCATTATCAAGATCTTCCATAGATGATAGAGGGCAGCCAAAAGTATACTGTATAGTATAGGCCTACGAGTAGTAGGCCTATACTATACTCACTATACTAGGTCTATAGCTATTGTCTACATCAAATGGTTAATGGGGCAGGGGGCAGGCAGCAGCTCGATTAGAGCTACTTCTCTAACTAATATTTTTAGCAGTCACACCGTTTCCAACCGACGCTTGTTATACTTATTCAAGGAAATATTATTATATATAAATATATGCCATCTATATACCGTAGTCACCATATAATATGGTTATTACCGCAGCACCCACCCTGGGTAGGATCATAGGGGTGAATCATTTTTTTTCCCCCGTTTTTTAAAATACATTTGTTGTTTACGCAGGGGAAATTTCAGTCACAGACGACTGGTCTTCCTCATTCCACTGCTCCTTACCCTATCCTAGTAATGCAGAGCGTCTGGCTAGGAAGCGACAAGTATCAATTTTTAAGTCATTGGTTTGACTCGACCAGGATCCGAACCCACGATCTATCAACACGGGAGACAGACGCTCTAACTCATTCGCCCATCCCGAATATATATATATAAATTTAGGCTACGGTAAGGAAAGAGAGAGAACAATGAGTAGTGGTGGGGAACCTTCTTTATTTTTGCTTGAAGGTCCCTTGGCCGGGCAAAATAACAGCCCTACCTAAAGCTAAAAATAAGTGGTGCTCGGCGTGCAGTCAAGGCTGGACTGAGCCAAGCGGCAATGAGATGGCAGTCCCGGGGCAAAAGAGTGGCCCGGGGTGAATATACAGTGAAGAATAAATAAGAAAGAAATAATAAATAATTAATTAAAGAAGAGAAGGGGGGGAACTCCGCCTCCTTTATATATATATAATAAATTATATTCTACATATAACTTAGTAAATAATATGAATTAGGTCTGCATAAATGTATGGAACGTGATTCTAAGTAATGTTACTTGAGTTTAAATATTTTCTTTTTCAGGCAGACGATGTTATTCGACTAATCTCCCTTTGTCCTGGCATAGCCTGCCTGCAGTAATGGAGCCACAGCACGATTCAACCCCATCTGCAGAACGTCAGTGTGCCAGTCTTATTCAACGGGTCGTCACTCCAACTAAGATCAAGTCGCCCCAGTCTGCACCAGGTTGCATAAGTACCGAACACAGTTTGTTCACATGGGCATCCCCATTGGTAGACAGGAGCTTCGGGTCGAGCCCTAAGCAGCCGCTGAAAGGCTTGCTGTGCATCAACCAAGACCAAAGCTCACCGATCAACACCGGAATTCAGTTTTCACGGGATATCTTCCTTCGGACTGGTCGGTTTGACCGTGACATTGACCTGTTGCTCGAGGAGTCGGAGATGGCTACTCTGCAGTCTCTTGGTACCGTTCACGATGAGGGGGAGAGTTTGCTAGACGAAGACGAGAGAGCGCTGAAGATGCAGCTCAGCTGCCATCTTCCTGAAGGTAACTCATCTCTGGCAGAAGAGCAAGGGCATAACCATGGTAACTCGTCCATCGACCAAAGCAATATCACCCTCGGAGAGCTGTCAAGGAGTGCTGGTAGTTACATCGTAGAAGAAAGCATCAACCAATCTCACCTGAACAATTCAGAGTCAATGGATCAAAGTATTCGATCAGCACTGGCAGAGTTGAATGCTCAGCCAAATGATTCTGCTAATCCGGGTGGACAGATCCAGCAACCTCATTCCAAGTTAGGTGATAACGAAGATATACCTTCCAAGGAGAACATTCAGAAGGCTGGTGAAGATGTCAGGGAACATGAGACTTTGCATGCGCTTAATGATTCATTTTCATCGGAAGTGACAGAGCCTGAGGAACACGTGCAGTCCGAACCCCCAATGGCATTACTTATGTATGGCCAGCCTAAAGTGTGGACAGATGATGCTGGGGAACCAACAAAACTTATTGATGATAATCAGGACCAAGACAAGGTCAACAACGAAGATGAGCCATTGGCAGCTGGTTTGGATGGTGCTGAACAGCCAGCAAGTGCCGCTGGACTTTGGATGCAGGAAGACATGCTGCAGACTGTAGTCCCATGCCGGTCAATGCCAAGTGACTGTAGAAATATCCCTTGCATTGCTACGATGGGGTCTATAATATCCCCATCCTTTGCGCGAGTTAAGGGCATCCAGGTTGCAATTCCGAGTAAAGACGATGTTTCCAATGCCTCCATCATAAGCAGGCCGGCTACCTTCTGTGCAATCTCAGCATCACCAGGTTCCAAGTCCTTGCATACAAAGTCTTTTCCGTGTCAACCTCATGTTTTTAAACATGATAAAAATGAGAATCGAACTAAAGACACAACTACCTCTTCTCTGGCTGCACCAGCAACAGCACATCATGGTTCTGTTAAAAAGGGATCACCTTCGCAGATCCCGCTGATCGCCAAAAGCACACAGCCTCATAAACGCAGCATGTTGCAAGGTGCCGCAAAGGATCTGTTGAAAAACACTGTCAGTCCCAATGAAGGTAAATCACTTTCAGCCTCTGAGACGAAAGCCGCTAAGGTGAATAATAAAGTGCAGAAGCACGTTCAAGTTAAAGCAGCCAAAACCTGTGTCAGTGAATCCAGCATTGATGGGCATGTGAAACAGCAGAGTAGCACCAAGCAGTTTTCACCAAAGCCGACACAACAGAATGCTCACGACCACTCCAATTCCCGACTCACTCCTGGGGCCATGACACCCAGAACAACAAAGCTTCAAAACAGCAAACGTGGGAGCAGCAGCTCGTCTAGTGGGTTTGTCGGAGACGCAAATGTCAGCGGTGATAACAAAGATAACACACAGGGGAATTTCATAGGAGAGTTAACACCTAGTTCGAAGCAATTCCTGTGTGATGAAGCCGAGGTACGAAAAACCACTAGTCAGTTATCCGCACATGAAGAAACACTGCAGAACCTGCAACAGTCGAGGCTTGCATTAGAGGAACTAGGGGTATTATACCACAGTCAGTCGCTTGATTCTGCACACAGTGGCGATAGTCAAAATCAGAGTTTGCAAAGTTTCCAGGAACAGACCAACTCAAGTTTGCATAGTCAAGAGGTTGAGCTTGTCACAGATCTTATCGCTGATCAACACCAGTTACATTCCCCGGGTCAGGTCAATTTTCCAGTACAACACAGCCAGCAACCTCAAAGTTACCCAGTCCAACATGGCCAACGACCTCAAAGTTACCCCGTCCAACATGGCCAACAACCTCAAAGTTACCCAATCCAACATGGCCAACAACCTCAAAGTTACCCAATCCAACATGGCCAACAACCTCAAAGTTACCCAATCCAACATGGCAAACAACCTCAAAGTTACCCAGTCCAACATGGCCAACAACCTCAAAGTTACCCAGTCCAACAAGGCCAACAACCTCAAGGTTACCCAGTCCAACACAGCCAGTCACCTCAAAGTTACCCAGTCCAACACAGCCATCAACCTCAAGGTTGCCACATTGAAGGTCAACATCACCAACGACAGCCTTCTCAACAGTATCCAGGTCAGCAAGGCCAAAATCTGAAAGATCAACATGAACACTCAAAGCAACAACTACACGGTCAGAAAGGTCAGGCTGTGGAACTTCAAGGTCATTCTGATGGATATGGCCATGATCAGCAAGGCCAACACTCGCCAGGTCATATGAGGCGAGTTCAACAACACCAGAGTCAGCCCAATCACGAATATTTTGATCAAGTTCGACGAGCACAAACTGAGCCGGTTAGAAAAGGACAAGTTCATCAATCTTATGGTGGTCACAGTCAACGATTTCAGAGTAAACAACTTACAGCTCATTCTGCCCAAAACCTGCCGTTCCAGGGTCATCCACCTCAGCATAACCAAAATCTCTCCGAACAAGTTGTGTCTGCACCTGTGAATGGTGCGTCTTACCAGTGTGATTTATCGGTGCCATGTGCACAAAGTCTCGATGAGGTAGGTTTAAAACAGATTTTGATCATGATATTTATAGGTTGGTATCGTGCATATTTTATGCTGCCAAAAAATCCTAAACGGTACTAACTTTTGAAAATGCAAAAATGCTGAAAAGTCCTACAATTACACAAAAAGTATTATAAGTCATTAAACATTACAAAAAAAACATGAACAATTTGATTCATACATTACATAGCACCAAGCATGCTGACCTCAGCAATCTAACTTTGTTTATGTAGTTTTGTTGTTATGCCCAAATTAATTGTATGCAGTAACTCTAGGTGTGCTTATGAATTTTTGTTTTGCAACCTGTCCTTATATCAAGGTTTTTCTTTGAAAGTGACAGGTGACATAGTTACTCAGGGTTACTGCAAACATAATTGTTTTGGGCCAACCTTGACTGGAGGACTGTCCTCCAAAGATCACATTGGACTTTTTTCGTACCTGATGGGCAATAGGACCAATGGGGCATACTCGGAACCTGGAATTATTGTATGCTGAAAAAGCCGTTGAATCTTGATTTTGATCCTTATAAGGCAGTTTTAATGGTCGTAAAAAAAATAATTAGAAAAGAAGGCTGAAAAAGAGTGGGAACACTGGTCCCATAGCAAATTGCCCAGAAGGAAAATGAATCTTCTATCCTCCGCAATACGAATTTATATATAATATATATAACCTTTACAAAACCCGGGTAGGTGACAAATCTTCTGGAAACCACTATGCATGGTTATTAGAGTTATGGTTAAACTTGATGTATGGTCTCTTTCCCGCCCCTCCCCTTTTTTTTCTTAAGAAAAAACTCCTGTATCTAGCATTCATTTTCCCCTTAATAAACGGCTTATTTATATTGCTCTGACCTATTTCTGGTGGCCAGCTAATTATATAGGCATCGTTTTAAAAATTAAAATGTTTAATTAATCATTTTTAACAAATTGTTAAATGATCTATCTTCATTGCCAGTTGCTGGCGCAGATTGGCACGGACGTGTTCAGTATGGAACAGGTCAGAGGTAAAATCCACATGATGCTCAAACAGGCAGCGCAAAGACCACCGGGTAAGTTAGGCCAAAAAGAAACATATTCATGTTTCCGGTTGCACGGGAACATTTTTGGGGGGTCGGTAGGTAGGGTTCTTTTTGTTTAAAAAACTAAATTGTTTGTCAAACCACACTGCAAAGTTCAACGGGACGACGTAAGAGTGCGAATTAAACAAATGAAAAAATTCTCAGAGCGGGGGTAAATTAGTTCTAGCAGAGTTGGTGTCTGGCCTTGTACTGCATCACTGGTTTTGATGCTGCCTCCATTTCCTGCTTGTGGTTTAGATTTTCTTCCCTTGCTTTGGTTGATCTGAGCAAAACATTTTTTTTTTCTTTTGGCCATATCAGAGCACACAAAATTACAGGGTCTCTACAGGGCCTGAAAAGTCTTGAACTTCATTTGCCCCATTTCAAGGCCTTGAAAAGCCTTGAATTGAATCTTTTTGGGGTCATTAGTCTTGAACTCCGTTAAACTGACCCCACTGATCTAAATTAGTCATTCGCCATTGTTTTTCCCCCCTGAAATCCAAATGAAAATACAGTAAAACCTCTCTAACCGATCACCTCCACAGATCGATCAGTTCCCTGTATTGATCGCTTTATTTGGGTCCCAAACAATCACCCATACAATACCATTGTAACGGGCGGGAAACCTCCCTAAACAGACCTCCCTAAATGGACCATTTAAAGTCGGTCTTATGGTCGGTCGATTTAGAGAGGTTTTACTGTAATCTTGAATTCCTATTTAAAAAAGCCTTGAAATAGCCTTGAATTCCATATCTTCACATGTGTACGGACCCTGGCAAAATCTTCACTTGTCCAATGGAAAAGCTCATGCCATATACTGCTTGTCTGTGCCTACTTTCAGTTGGTTCGGTCAAGCTTTATTTCGAACGCTGCCGATTGTCATTTCTGATTTCATTTAATACAATTGTACATGTTATAATTAACATGAGTAATTCTCGGCGGAGACTGGACGAAATGATGCTGCCACCTGGAGGCATATACTTTAGTTCCTGACCAACTCGATAGGTGGCGCCATTGACCTGAACTCTGCCGGCGAGATCTGTATGTTATCTGCCTCACCCGTGCAAAAACCCCAGAACCATTGCAGCTGCCGTCCGCCTAACTTCGACCCGACTTTCTTGCCGACCTACACCGGTGTCAGGCTAGTCATACACGTTTTTTCATTGATATACGTTGTGTCTGAATACCACAAGAACTCGCCGACTCCTGCACGTAAACACGTTTCATGCTGGGTGATAATAGAGGCATTCTCAACTACACTACAAACTTTCTCGGGTACTTTAGTACTTTAGTGCTGGTACTTTCTTGGTACTTTAGTGCTACTACACTCAAGATAGAAGCAAGCACCAAGGAAACCTACACCGGTGTCAGGCTAGTCGTACATGTTTTCTCATTTGATATACATTGTGTCTGAATACCATAAGAACTGTAACTGAGTGGAGCGCCGGCATTGTACACTCGCAGCTGCCGCCCGCCTAACATCAACCCGACTTTCTTGCTACTTCAGGACTTTAGTACTTTAGTGCTGGTACTTTCTTGTACTTTAGTGCTGGTACTTTCTTGGGTACTTTAGTGCTGGTACTTTCTTGGTACTTCAGTGCTGGTACACTCACGGTGTGACATTGAAGCAGGGCTGCATGGGGAGTGACAGTGATGTTGACGCAAAGCTACATTGAGTGACGGCGTACCGGTGGTCATATATATATATTCATACACGTGTATCAAAAAACTTTGCGCCACGATAACCACTGCATGAGTGATTGATATTTGATGTACTGCCGGTACTGCTGTCACGTTGAAGCAAGGCTCCATTGGAATTGACAGCATATATAACTCTCAACAACTTTTACGCCACTATCATCTTTACTTTCCCTTACTAATTAATTTCTCTGCCGGTGTAGTCTTCATTGGCAGCCATTACGGTGCGTGACCGATACGGCGGCCATTACATATTCAATGTCAAAGAAAATTCTCGGTCACACTAATGCTGGAAAATATGCTATATATTGATTTACACTGATTTTATTACTGCAGAACAATCGCAGCTTCAGCCAGCATATATATGTGTCAAAAACTTTTTATGTCAGTATCATCTTTACGTTCCATTACTCATTAATTTCTATACGGCGGCCGTTACATATTCAATGTCAAAGAAATTTCTCGGTCACACTATGCTCGATAATATGTCATATATTGATTTACACTGATTTTATTACTACAACTTGAAAGTGACGGCCTACCTGGTCATATATATATATATTCATACATATGTATCAAAAAACTTTACGCCACGCAAACCACTGAAACAGACTGCGCAAAAGGATTGACGCGAGGCGGAATCTAAAGGCAATACAAACATTACCTAATTATTCTGTTTTCTGCTGCTAGAAGCTTCTGTGGTGTGTGATTGACATTTGATGTACTGCCGGTATTGCTGTCACCTTGAAGCAAGGCTCCATTGGGATTGACAGCATATATATGTGTCAAAAACCTTTTACGCCAGTATCATCTTTACTTTCCCTTACTCATTAATTTCTCTGCCGGGTACTCTTCATTGGCCCCAATTTTATCAGACATTTTACATGACACCAATTATACTACACCATTGGACTCAATTACCGGCATTTTAGAACACACAATATATTTCTCATTCATTTATTCTTCCCAAAACTCCTTTATACTGGAGTACTATAATTATTATACATTATTTATTACATTATATACATTATTCTCTGTCGGGTTAATCTACACTTGACGCCATTTATCTGACATTTTATCTCACGCCATTTATCTTACGTCATTATACTCAATTACCGGCTTTTATCAATTCTGCTACCTATCTTAGGAGCCGACAAAACCTACAGAATCACAGTAACAACGACGACAAACCATTACAGGAACCAACGCACCTGCCGTCCCTAATATCGACCAGCTTTCCTGTCAACATGCCTACAGCTAGGAAGACGACTAAAAAGACAGGCAACAACAAGCAGAACAAGGCACCCAAAAATCGCGGACGTCCAAAGCTCATAAATGAGAGCAAAATATTCAGTGAGGACGACACGGACGATACATATCAGTCAACCATAAAAGAAAAACCGTCTACTCCTGAAAATCCATCGGCCACCTCACAGCCAATAAACACCAATGACGAGCTCATCAAAGCCATGCAAGCTGCGATGGCAGAACAGATGCACAACTTCGAAGCAAAGATGGTCGCCAGAATGGAGGCACTGGAGACTGGCAGGCACAAGAAAAAAACACACGGTCACCCATGTCGAGACATCGGATACTGACAGCGACAGAGACTGTGCCGGCGCTTGTGCGCCGATGGTGAGCCGGCGCCAACCACCGCACCAACAGGAGATACCAACCTTCAAACCTATACCAGCACCAAGGAGGAAACCACGCATCCCCACACATGCCGAAAAACACCAAATATATGATGACACACAGTATGATGACTGCTGCCAAGAAGCCGAAGCGGCACGCACTCAGTCAGCTAGGCTCAACAGGGACGCATCAAGCAACGAACACACCGATGCCATCAATGAACTCTTAGCTGCCGCTGGCTCCGCCATTGGAAAGAAAAAAGGTAAATCCGCATTACTGCCACATTTATTTGTAACTCGCGGGATTAAGAGGGAGAAAGTCGCAGTGGGTGAAGCCACGTTCGCAGAGTACATGGGCTCCCTGTGTAAAATGATGAAGGTGGTTGAAGTGCCCGTCTCCTGGAAAGACCCCCTGCTTGAACACCTCCACCAGCTGACGATCATGGCATGTGATTGGGAGTGGCAAACTTGCCGCTCCTGGTCAGAACAGGTCTTCGCCATGATTGATGACGGACAACTCCCCGATGGCTGGAATGACCAATACGCCATTAAAGATCTACAGCGGGACGCCTATGCTGTTGGCTTTCGCCTACCGGCCCGCAATCAACACCGATCAACAAAATACAATTTCAATCAGTCACGCATGGCCGGGAACACTGCCAACAACCAGCCTAGTTCCAGTGGGAACCCATACAATGTCACAAGGAATGACTTCAACCGCGACACCGATGGAAAGCCCTGCCACCAATGGAACTGGGGGATCGACTGCGGGTTCAACTCTAACCATGGGGAGCACCCTGACAAGAAGATGCATGTTTGCGCTTGGTGTGCCAATAAACACCACCGCGCAAACATGCACCGCGAGAAAGACTGCATAAATAAGCAGAGATTCACAGACAAGAAATCGGGCCAAACCAGTGGTTCAACAAACCAACAACCCACACAGGGTTTTTGAGAAATGGCTCCACGAAAAATACCGACAACAGACACGTGGAGCCCAGATCTACTGCATTAACAACTATGGCCGTCCTTACAGGAGGATACGACAGCTGCACCGACATCGGTGTGACAGATACAGACATGCTTGACATCGAGCAACAAGTGACACCCGTCACCGAGACACACCCTCCGCCTACCCCAGTCGAGTATAGTGCTACACTCGACCGCATTTGGCCTCACCCACGACATGACATGTGGGCGGGCCATACTGAATATATTCAAATATATAACAACGCCAGGCGTACGGCGTTACCAAACTACATGAAGGCTCGGGTCCCAATACGATCAGGACTTAATATTTGTGCCTGGAAGAGCACCCTGGCAGACTATCATGATCGGCAGGTAGTCGAGTTCCTAGAATTTGGCTGGCCTGTCGATTATACCGCCGATGCCCCTCCTACCAGTACAAACAGCAACCATCGTGAAGATCCTGCACATACCACCTACATCAAGAAATACGTAGAGACTGAACTCAGCCATGGGGCACTACTCGGCCCCTTCAAGGAGCCACCCTTCACACCCTGGTCTCAGACGAGCCCGATGATGACGCGCCCGAAGAAGAACACTCCCGACAGGCGCGTCATCGTCGACCTTAGCTGGCCAAAGGGGGCTAGTGTCAACTGTGGAATACGGAGAGGATACTACCAAGGCCGCCCCAGCTCCTATTCCCTACCCAATGTAATGAATGCTGCTGATGAGGTGGCTAGGCTCGGTCCTGACTGTCTTCTTTGGTGCGCCGACCTTGCACGAGCTTACAGGCAGCTCAGGACCTGCCCCCTCTCCACCCCACTCCTTGGCCTCACTTTCGAAGGAAAATACTACACTGATGTCGCCCCACCTTTTGGCTGCCGAACTTCAGCTATGGCATGTGCCAGAACTACGAATGCCGTTGTATACCTGATGAGGAAGAAGGGCCACTTCACACACTGCTATTTAGACGACTTTGTCGGGGTGGCACCAGACAGCAGCAGTGCACACTCAGCATATAACGACCTCCTCGAGATAACATCAAGACTTGGACTAGTTTTATCCCCTGAAAAATGCCAACCACCCGATAAAGAAATAGAATGGCTCGGTTTCAACATATCTGCACAAAAAATGACAGTTACAATCCCTCAGGAGAAGCTTGATGACATACTTCAAGAGTGCTCAGCTTGGATGGACAAACAAAAAGCAACCAGAAAAGAACTTCAGAGACTTGTTGGCAGGCTACAACATGTCGCCAAATGTGTAGCGCCTGCGAGGCGATTTATGTCTCGGATTTTTGCATGCCTACGTGATGCACCATTCTATGGGAGGAAAGAAATCACTGACGAACTCCGGAGTGATGTCACATGGTTCCTTCGGTATGCCACGGACTCAAATGGAATCGTGCTCCTCAAGGCCGATGACAAGCCACCTTGGGTCATTGAATGTGACTCCTCTATGCATGCCGGAGGAGCCTTCTCGATTTCTAAATACTACTCTGAGACCTACCCAGAGCCTATCACAAGAAGACACACCAACATCGCCCACCTGGAGGCCATTAACCTGATAGTGGCACTTAGGACTCTTGCACCCAAGAGACCTGAGGACTATACGATTATTATAAATACGGACAATTCAGCCAGCCAGCAGGTCCTGGCATCAGGTGCAGGGAGAGACCGGGTCCTTACTGCATGTGCCCGTGAGATATGGCTCTATGCAGCCACTCACAACTGTAATGTTGAAATCATTCATAAGTCTGGCAAGGAGTTGGTTCTTGCAGATGCTCTCAGCAGGCGGGCGCTTCAACCTTCGGCACATCAAAAATCTACACAAATGACGAAAGACCTTAACCTAGTTGAAATTAAAGTAAAATTCGATAATATCTTTACTGCAAATCTGTGATTAACCTGGAACCCTCGTATTTAATTGGCTCTCTGGTCCCAGGTTACTCTGACGAGCTACACGCCAGGATACTTGAGGTCTACTTCGCCGGGCTAGCGTCTGGCACCTGGAGGAACAAGGCTGTACAAGCCAAGAAGTATCTCCGCTTTGCCACCCTACACGAGTTCAACCCGCTAGCGCCATCGCAGTATGACATACTAGCCTACACTCTACACCTTAAAGACACACTCTTAACGCCAGGAGCAGTCATGAATTATATCAGTGGCGCGAGAACTTGGGTCCTACTCTTTGGAGGTTCCCCCACGGGCTTTGACACATATCCAATGGTCCTAATGAAAAAAGGGGTGCAATGCCTGTCACGACACACACCCACCCAAGCCGCACCATTGTCTCCATCCAATGTCGAAAACGTTGTTACCTACCTGTTATCAGCCGGCCCCAACGCAGCAGTACTCATTGCCGCTATTCTCATGGGCTACTACACCCTTCTCAGGCAGGGTAATCTACTCCAGAATATCTCACCTAATGACCCGGGCCACTCCCTTAAGATGAGCGATGTCATAAGAACACGCGACGGGCTGACAGTTACAGTTAACTCCACCAAGACCAGATGGAGAGATGATCAAAGGTATGCCATCTCCATACCACCGGTAACCGGTTCCGCCTCTTGTCCAGTAGCTGCCTGGGACCGCTACGTACGGTCCCAGCGGCCACCTTCTACAGGCCCAGCCTTCATCCTGCGTGGAGGAATGCCCCTCCAGGCACACACCCTGCTAGCGGCCCTCCGCATGGCACTCTCGGCCTCTGGAGTCCCTGATGCAGACTCTTATACCCTCCACAGCTTGCGTAGGGGTGGTGCCCAGGCTATGGCGGCGGCAGGTGCGTCCCTCGGAGAAATTATGGGCCTTGGTGCATGGACCTCCTCCGCTGTCCACACCTACGTGCCTCGAGACTTGGTTGCTTCCGGGCCTCGAGCCCTCCCTTTAATTGGCTGAGGGCTCGATTCCCGCGGTGCTGGTTCCTGTACATTGACTTCAACTTAACTGTAACTGTGAAATTCTGAAGATTAAAAAACCCATTATACCAACTTTGTCTCCGTTCTGTGAATTGTACATGTTATAATTAACATGAGTAATTCTCGGCGGAGACTGGACGAAATGATGCTGCCACCTGGAGGCATATACTTTAGTTCCTGACCAACTCGATAGGTGGCGCCATTGACCTGAACTCTGCCGGCGAGATCTGTATGTTATCTGCCTCACCCGTGCAAAAACCCCAGAACCATTGCAGCTGCCGTCCGCCTAACTTCGACCCGACTTTCTTGCCCACCCACCCACACCAATAACATAAAAGACAATTGATAGGGCTGAGGGCTCGATTCCCGCGGTGCTGGTTCCTGTACATTGACTTCAACTTAACTGTAACTGTGAAATTCTGAAGATTAAAAAACCCATTATACCAACTTTGTCTCCGTTCTGTGAATTATCAACATGTATATGGAACGTTCGGTCATGTTGGCATAGCGTGAGAATATGTTTCAATTTACCATTTCCTTTAAACTACATAATTGCTTATTGGAGCCACATTTGTTTTGCGTGAAAATAATATTTTCGCTTCTTGAAAATCGTTTCATGCGAATTATTTGGAAGATAAAATATGGAGCGCCATACTTAGAGCGGCAATCAAACCCCAGGTGTGCCATTTCGAGGCGAGCATCTTAGTCATTCATTGGACCACCTGTGATGTAACGAGGTTTGCCCAATTTTGAAATTAATCCTGGATTTTGTGAATTTTTTTTTTAATGGCTTAAATTTGTTTAAATATCCCGTCATAATCCGTAACATTTGCAACGAGTCTGTGATCCATGCACTGACCAGACGGGATGGCCGAATGAGTTGAGCGTCCGTCTCCCGTTTTGGTAGATCGTGGGATTCGGACCCACAGGTTGAGTCAAACGAATTACCTAAAAATTGATGCTTCTCACTACCTGGCCAGGCACTCGGCATTATTAAGATAGCGGAAGGACTGGTTGACTCAATGTCAGGATAATGACTGAGTGGGATATCAGGTTATGGTGTTGGCGGCCTGGTCTCCCAGTGGGGCAGCACTAAAAAGTCGCCATGAGTGCACACTGTCGCAAGTCGGTACCCGTCCTGATAGTACCTTAGATCTTGCAAGGATGTAAAACCCCAAGTGGTCCATACTTGAGATTTAACCGAAATTAATCTTTCACATTGCATATTTTTATATAGCCCATGTCGGTATTCTTGATCTTTAATCATGAACTAAATTGTTCTCTGCGCAGCAAACTACGATGGCGAGCAGGTACGGTCATTTCTGGTGGAAGAGCAGGATGTGTCGTTCTTCAGTAACTCATCTTTTCCCCCGATCTCGTGAGTAGCGTCTAAAATTCACCGAAAGTTTTCAACATTTTCACTCTCATAATATGATAAGTCGCCATGAGCGCACTCTGTCACAAGTTGATGCCCATCATAATATGACCTTTGATTTTTCTAGGACATAAAACCTAAACAAGCAATTATTGGTTTGTTGGGATTTAAATCCTATCATATGACCAGAGGGTTTCCTTGTGATTTACTTACAATCACCACAACACTGTCATTTGCTGGCTATCACATTCACATGATGAGATATTTTTTTGTTCATTGGCTCACTACCTCACACTCACACATTAAAGTTGCATGGTCCGATGGCGTTTGAATTTTTATTTGATTTTTTAGATAAATATATCAAATTGATCGTTATAACCAAGTAATCATTCTTCTTCTTCTTCGCCCGTTGTGGCGTCAGCGCCCACCCACATAAACACCTCCTCAGCCGTGTCGTAGATGAACATGTCGCCTACCGCCCAACTTTGGGCATAGGCCACGAACAAGGGCTCTCCAGTTTTCCCGGTACTGGGCCTTGAGTTTCTTGTTCGTGATTCTGTAACATTGTTCTTTTTTTCCGGGGTGGGGTTGTTGGCCCCACACCCAACCCCCAACCTGGAGGACCAGTTGCTACTCTTAGTCTGTCCTCTACCATGAGTCCTGCCCGGCTTGGTTAAACCTGCCAGGGGGCTAGCCCCCGCTGGTATAGCTCTCATGGTCACGGAGGCACACAAGCCTCCCCATCTCGACAAGGTAGCAACACATTGGGGGGAGGAGTAATCATTAGTCCGAAGTAATTTTGATGAAAAATGGCTAGTTTTGAAGCAATTTGAGCTCAAAGAACCCAAAATACTTTCAACAAGCTTTCCAAAAGTCCTCGACTTATGACGCCTATTGACATCTCGTGATGACCACATTACATATATGGTACTTGGAATGAGGGTATGGCTAATTAGGCCACGAGATTGACATAATTGCTTAATGAGTGTTCCTGTCTCAAATTTGGTGTCCAAGGGGATGAGGTAATAAATTCACTGATTATTCTTTATAGACTGTTCCCAATCCTTAGCTAATGCACTAGTATCCAACTTATCTAAGTTGGATATATGCCGTATTGGACACTCATGGCTTACACATGCTTTCCTGCTCATGGGGGACCCTCCCCCCTGAACTTATTGGATGTCAGTCCCCACTGACACTCAAACACATTTGATTAAACTGTGAATTTTATGGCCCTGTGCCAACAATTTTTATACTGCAAACAGCATGCATGACCTTTTTACTCAAGTGAAATAAGATATTTTAGCCTTTTTGAGGACAGCTGGTCTGTACCACCTCATATGGTCTATTAAACCCATTTGATCAATTAACAACTTTTCTCTTTTCTCTAGAATTGTATTTCCCTTGGCCACAAATTATATAATTGTTAGCTTTTTAAATACATAATTGATTGTATGCTTTTGCGTTCTGTGTAAACCGATTGTTGAATTAAAAAAACAACAATTCTCATTGGGAATATGGCCTATGTTGCCGACACGGTATAAATAAACCACCAATCAATCAATCATTGCCAGTCTTGGTGAATGAACTTGAGATAGTCACTGTAATTAGCTAACTAACTAACTAACTAACTGCACACATCTTGCTCACAGGGGTAAGTCGCTGGCTGAGCTGACAGCCCAGATGGAGAGTCTAACCGGAGGCTCACCCAGCAGCGCTGTCGTAGTGACGGCACGCGGGGAGAAGACGCTGGTCATGGAGCTGCAGCTGGTCAGGGACGCGCTGGAGAAAGAGGTGTTCAGGCGCAAGCACTGCGAGAAGCAGATACACCTCCTCCAGAGCAAGGTGGGCATGTCTGCGTGTAGAGCCGGTGTTTCTGTTTGGTGTTGTATTTTTGTTTGTCGTTTTGTAGTTTACATAAGATGTAGCATGTACTATGTTGTTTTTCAATGCTCATTATTTCTGTTCACATTATCTAATGAACCCCTATATTAAAGTTGCATAGTCTGATGGTTTTGATTTTCTGAGATAAATATATTAGGTTGATCATTATAATCTACTTTACTTTAGTTTGAAGTAACTTTTATTTTAAATGGCTAACTTTTCAGATATTTGAAGCGCAATAAAGCACAATTCATTTTGGCAAGCGTGCTAAAATTCTGACACCATTCTCTTCAGCAGTAACGTGTTCTATTAAATTGGATTCTATGTGGCGATAAATGTTTGATAAGTGCACCAGTACCTAAGTTAGATATGTAGAATCAAATTTAGATAATTGCTTTGGTTTTGAAAATTTGATGTTTTCATCAGACTATGCAGCTTTAAAAGAAAAGAAGAAGAAATTTAATTACCTTGTTTTTCACTTTACGTAATGATCAGAGCGGTTATTAAATAATCCGATGGTTAGTGTACATACTCTTGATCAAAGTGTTGGGTTACAATTATCAGCTAACAAATTGCAAGTGGAAATTGATATAGAAGCTATGGTTACTCGTAATATTGGTAGAATATTGCCTCATTTTGATTATTCTCTTATTCTAATCGAATAAATATGACGGAATTTGGTTACCAGATCCTTAATGAGTGTATCAGTCTAAGTTGAATAAATTATTAAATTAGATATCTGTTTTAGTTTCGAAAAATTGATACCTTCATTGAAGTACTCCATGCTTTAAAAGAAAAATGTTCATGGCCTTTTTTTCGTTCCATTTAAATCAAATGTTTCCGCCGGTAGTTGTTGGAAGTGCAGCAACAGTTGGCAGTAGCTGTCAATACGGACAGGAGGAAGGACGGGATGATCGAACAACTCGACATGGTCAGTACAAACTATATCTTAACCATTCATCTCTTTTGTTTTTGTTATGATTTTTTTCTTTCATCAAGTGTATATGGCACACAATGAACTGCGTATTTTGTTTTAAAAATATGACTGAGCTGCCAGTCACTCAGTCTAGCAGTACTTGAATGGCGGCCACAAGGAACCAGCATGGCTACGAGTCCTTTGCTGTCATTTCAGGCAATGAATAAAATTGCTTTTACCCACGAGAGAAAAGATCACTATGACAGGGTCCGTACGCGGCCTGGAAAGTCTTGAAAAGTCTTGAACTTTATTTGCCCCATTTTAAGGCCTTGAAAATCCTTGAATTTAGGCTATTTTGGGTAATTAGTCTTGAAAATCCTTGAATTCTATTAAAATTTATACTGTTCCCGCTGATCTAAATTAGTCCGAAATTGTCATTCCAAATGGCGATTTTTAGACTAACTCCAAATGAAAATAGTCTTGGATTCCTATGAAAAACTTCCTTGAAATAGCCTTGAATTCCATATCTTCACATGTGTATGTATGGACCCTGCTATGAGCCTATTCAAATTATGTAGACGGAAGCATTCTGCAACAATTTGGCTTATTTCCCACCAATGTTCTTCTCTCCACCTGAAGGCGCTGGCCAAGGTGGTGGAGGGCTGGCGTAAACGTGAGGCGGAGAAGGTGGACCTGATCCAGCGACTGCAGACCGAGAACCAGCAGCTCATTGAGAAGACAGACGCACAGACAGAGGTAACCATGGAAACACACTTTTTATCTAACCGTCTATTGGTGTTGCCTTCACTCTTCTTTTCTTTTCTTAGAAAAAAACCCAAACCAATTATTAATGTGAAGGTTTCTTTGTGTTTTAGTCAAGATAACGGGCGAATCAAAATCAATGATCGACCAAACTCAGATTTGCATTGGATGGAATCTGGTGTGTGATAACATTGTAATCGCTTTTAATTTGAGCAGAACATGTAAGCTTTCAACTATGCAGTTGTAAAGATGTGCGTGCGTGCGCATTTTGTCATATACATGACAACATTTAAAGCACTACGTCGCCTGGCTTAGCATAATATATATCCTGACCTATAATAAAGCTGCTTCTAAATTGTATTAATTGCTGGTATTTTCCTTTACTTCTACTTTAGTTTACTTACCATATCTATTTACTTGTGTTCAAAGGATACAATATGATCAATGCAATCTCGCTATTGTTACCCATTGCCAATCCTTATCTGTGAATTGAGATGACCTAATTTCTCTATTATTGTTTGGGAAGAGTGGAGTAACTAATATAACATCCCAAAACTGAGAGACGGTCCATAAATGTTAATGGTTTTAACAATCCTAACAACGTGAGAATTAGGTCCCCCCCCCTCTCCCAGTAATCCTAACATAAAGATATTGCTAACAATGTGACTAATATTATAGTAATTCAAACATGGGTTTTACTCCAAGGTTCACCCAGATCCCCAAAACCCTTTAATTTGGGAATAACATTCAAGAGTACCCGAAAACCCTTGAATATCACCTGTTTTCACATAAAGCCCTTGAAAATGCCCATTTCCAGCGATCCTACCCTTTTAGACCGCTAGTCTAAAACTTGTTTTGTTAGTGCCACATTGTTGTGATTAGTGTTTATCAAGGCGGCTGTTTAACTTGGTGAATGGTAGACTATACAATGTCAATAAATGTTCAATAATATTGTTGCCACTTTTTATTTAGTTCCTTAATTATAGGGTAAACTAAAACATCTGTTGGTGAGAAAACATTGAAAGACTTGCATCTTGTGGTACATTTTGAACATGCCACAAACCATTGAAAAACTTGTCTATGAAAGTCCACAAAACCCTTGAAAATCCTAGCAATTTAATTTTCAAATGTTTGTATGGACCCTGTTACTCAAGCCGAACCCGAGCCCCTTCCAAACATTGTTCGGATTGTGGAGGACCTCGATATGCATGGACCGTCTCTAAGTAATAAGCTCTTTTTGATTCAGTTGCTACATAAGTTCGAGGTTGAGACTGCGATCGTGGTGGATCAACTGACTGCTGCTCAGCATAGCGTGGAGGTGGCTCAGAGGGATAGGGACCAGAAGGTAGACCACACCAGAGACCTCATTGAATTAAAGCTGCATAGTCCGATGGTTTTGAGTTTCTGTCATTTTGTGAGATAAATATATTAGGTTGATCGTTTTAATCTACCATACTTTGGTTTGAAGTAACTTTTATTTTAAATGGCTAACTTTTGAGATATTTTAAGTGCAACCATGCAAAATTAATGTTGGCAAGCACGCCAAAACTCTGATGCTATAGGCTTCTGCAGTTATTGGTTTGATTAAATTGCCTCAGTATTGTCTTCTCTGTAGTAACAAATGTTTGATAAGTGAACCAGTATCTAAGTTAAATATGTAGAATTAAATCTAGATAATTGTTTTGGTTTTGAATATTTATTGTTTTCATCGGACTATACAGCTTTAATTCAACACACCATGGACTTTATTGGATCGTTTAATTCTGTTTATTGTTTGGAACTAGAATTGATCAAGTATAAATTTTAAGCTTTTAATGTAGGTCATATAATTCTAGTATCAATGTTAGTTTTCTAGTGTTTTTTTTGCTTTTTAAACGGACCCGGTAAAGGCTGCTGAGACTTGAACTGTAATGCTCTCCAAGCACACCTTTTCAGCTTGTGTAATGGAATATAGAGGGAGAGTGTTGAAGTCAGTGTCCACAATGGCTAGTGTACAACCTAAAGGGATTTCCCTGTCTGTGGCGAACCATATTTGGCCATTTGCGGAAGATTAGGTTATATATGGTAGGGCAGTAACTTTTTTATCACTTGCCCTATTGGGCAAGTGACTGAATTTTCTACTTGCCCATGTGGTAAAACTACTTGCCCAAGCCCAAGTCAGCCAATTGAAACTGAAATCTGTTACTGCAGATCAGAAAAAATATAGACTTGCCCATTCAGGCAGGTTACCAAGAACTTCACCTGCCCGACAAAGAAAACTAGGTGTCCCGGGCAACTGGGCAGTCCTTATTGTCCTACCCTGCCATGTGATGAGGGAATTCCGTTGTCTTAGTAGACTATTTCGAGTGACTTTAATTAAATAATGGTGATGTTTTTTTCAAATCTGTCGTTTGTCCCCTTAAATGGCCCAATTTCCTTCTGTTTTCAGTGTCGCATTTATAATGCCTCTGGATTATTCTGTACTTTCTCTGCTTGTTCAGTACTGTCGAAATTACACCAGGCCCACATATGTTTTGACTCCTGAATACGGAATGCTTTTAATTCTACTTCATTTCCAACCACCGGATGGTTTGACCGAATCGGTAGAGCGCAGGCATCCCGTGCGGGAGATCTGGATGTTCGATTCCCGGTCGAGTCAAACCAATGACTTATAACATTGATACTTGGAACTACCTGGCCTAGCGCTCGGCATTAATAGGATAGGACAAAGACTGGTTAGCACAGTATGGGGATAGTGTGACTGTGAGGGATATCAAATCATGGTGCCAATGGGGCAGCACTATAAAAGTCACCATAGGTGTGCACTGTCACAAGTCGGTGCCCGTTGTGGAATGACCTTAGATGTTGCCAGGACGTAAAACTCAAATAAACAAACATATCATGTCCAACCACCAGGTGGCGTTTTAGTAATACTGACATGTGTAGTTCCCTTTTTTCCCCGGCAGGTGGAGACGGTTGAGGCCGAGCGTCTCCGGCTACTGGAAGCGCTGGAGGCGGAGAAGAGTCGGCTTCGTGTTGTGACGTCAGAGCGCAAGCAGTTATCTGCACAAGTCGACAAGCTGACCGCTCAGCTCCATGATGCCAAGGCCAGGTTGGAACAGGCGAGTTAGCTGTGCTGCAATTTATACAAATTTGTCCATAATTATTTCAGACCTGATTCTTTGAGTTCCCCCCATTTTTATTATGTGATTTATAATTAATTATATAAATATAACTATAAGCTGGTTCCGATGCTACTGTGTAGTGTATTAGGATTTGTGGGTATGTGATTATTCTATTTCGGTTTGGTTCGGACGTTCCGGTATGGAACTCGGGCCGTATTAGGCTGATCATTATGATCTACTTTACATTAGTTTGGTGTAACTGTTGTTTTATAGAGTTAATTTTGAAGATATTCCAGGACAAGATATAAATATTCTTTTTGTGTACACCAAAATGCTGGATAGCAATAGGCTTCAGCTGTGATAGGTTCAGTTTAATTAACTTAGTACTCCTTCAATGCAGCAATAAATATTTTAATGAATGCCCCCGTATCTAAGTTAGATAGGTAGGATCAAATCTGGTTCAGTGTTTAGGTTTCGGAAATTTGATACTTTAATCTGATTATGCATCTTTGATATTTTGATGGCCATCTAACTATTTATTGTCTGCATTAACGGTAATTTTTATGTTCTATTTGCGCTTGTTTAGCATTAAATAAGTCAATATAATGGTCAAATTAGTTGAGTGCTCACTTCTCAAACAGTAGGTCATGGGTTCAAAACCAGACCAAGTCAAACCAATGACTTAAAAATTGATACTTGTCACTACATAGCTTGGTGCTTGGCATTATTAGGATAGGGCATGGAATGGGTAGCTCAGTATCAGGATACTGGGACTGAGTGGGATATCGGATCATGGTGCCGATGGCCTGATCTTCCAGTGGTGCAGCGCTATAAAGTCACCATGAATGTGAACTGTCACAAGTCGGTACCCGTCCTGATATGACGTTAGATGTTGCCAGGATGTAATATTCTAACAATCAACCAACCAACCAACCAGTCCGTACCCGTCTTGATATGACGATAGATGTTACTAGGATGTAAAACACAAACAAATGACACGTGACGCACCCTAGCCATGTGAGCAGATGACAGTGGTGTAGGTTCCAGACCCAGGGATAGAGGGTGCATGAAATATTACCCGATAATCATTCGAAATATATTGTGGGATAGGAAAGACAGTTTAACATTGGTATATAGCGGCTATTGGTATATAGCGGCTATAGACCTATTTCAATGTTTGTAAACATTGTGTATGCGTGCGCAGCTCGGCTGCAGAACGAATGCACACTGCCGCTGAGTTTGCCAGTACGTGCAGTGCAAAACGTTTATTTTATTAAAAATTAATAGAAATGCACAACCCTAACCGTATAAATTTAATATAATCTATTCGGTGAATATGTTTTCTATATGTGTACCAATCAGTTTGTTTCTAAGTGGTGTACTTTTAGAGATATTTCACTTTTTCTGTATGAAGATTGCTCACGGCCATTGACAATGCATTAGCACTGATGCTCAGAATATCCCAACTTTCACTATTATCTCTGTTTTTAATACTTTCAGCGTAAATTGCTCTTAGGTTACATTAAATACTTCAGATATTCCTCTTCAATCGCGCATTAAGATATTTTTAATCGATCCAATGAAAGCTTTTAAATTTATTTTACAAAAATAAATGCTCCACATAGACATAGCATTGCCGTATTTTACCCTTCGCGGGCAGTTTGCCGGTACGCGCAGTGCAAAACGTCGATTTTATTCAAAATTTATAGAAATCCAGAACCCTAACCGTATCAATTTAATATAATCTTTTTGGTAAAGATGTTTTCTATCTGTATTCCAATCAGTTTGTTTCTATGTTGTGTGGTTTTAGAGATTTTTCACTTTTTCTGGAAGAAGATTGCTTACGACCATTGACAATGCACTGAGTTTGCTGACTAACCCGCGAAGGGTAAACACTGCATTGATTTGTGCTGCAGCAATGCTATGTCTAAATATATTAATGCGCGATTGAAGAGGAAGATCTGAAGTATTTAATTTAACTTAAGGGCAATTTTCTCTGAAAGTATTAAAAACAGAGATAATAGTGAAAGTTGGGATATTCTGAGCTCATAGCCATTGAGTTTGCAGTGACCGGATGTTGTCCTGCAGCCAAGCAGCGCGCGCACTGACCTAAATAGCCATGCTGACGTCATATGAAATTGGTCAATTGGTATATAGCGTTTAGCTGGCCGTTTGATGATGGTGGTGGTGATGATGATGATGATGATTTATTCAGGATCGGAATGCGTGGGAAGACAAGGAGCAGGAATACATACAGAAGATGGAGGAAATTACCAACAATCACATGATAGTCATTGAGCGGGAGAAGGTAAGTAAAATTAGTACATTTAACTTGCTTTTGCATGACTGTTATTTTCTGATGAGAATTAAATTGTATACTACCATTAGTATAAAGGCGTGTAAGGGAAGATTCCCTATAGTGGTCACCCATATGCTGTGTACTACTTTATGGGTGACCCCCTTTTCACAGTGGGACAGGTGGCGCAACCCCCCCCCCCCCCCCCCCCACTGCTACCAGTGACGCGAATACTGTCACTTGATATATAGATATAATCCCATTTTAAAGTTGCATGGTTCGATGAAACATTTTTTTCAAAAGCTACACACTTACACACACACACATATTGGTTACCATTGTTGGAGGATATGTCTTGTCTTTGATTTTTACACTTCTATCGTTCTTGCGTTTTCTTTAGAAAAAGTCCGAGCATCAGGGCGGTGTGCTGCAAGAGACACAGGAGGTGCTGGCCGCCACGCAAATGGAAGTGCACGAACTGCGCATGAACCTGGACGACACCATGCGGGGAAAGGTGCGTAACCGGAAGTGATGACATTTCTCTTTTACTAGTTTTAGAGCGTTTCATTTTGCCCATCCTACACGGGTACATAATAATAGTAAGTAACAATGTCAGGGTTCGTACTGGTCATAAAATAAGCTAAAATGTACTACTGTTTCAAAATGCAAAAATTATGTACTGAAAAGTCCTATAATTATACAAAAGTATTATATGTCATTAAAAATTCCACAAAAACAGGACAAATTTGATTCATAATTAGCACCAAGCATGAATATAACTTTGTTAACCTGACTTTTTCACCACATGGCTTGTACTTTAATGTATTGTTGTAAGGCCAAGTTAATTTTTTGTTTTGCAACCTGTCCTTATGTGAAGGTTGAACACATGTTCTTTGAAAGGTGACATTTGTTGTCATTTTGAAATAATTTCTCATGGTCACTGCAGACAGACAACAATTTTGGGCCAACCTTGGCTGGGCTCCCAAAGATTACATTGGAATTTCCCCCGCCACCTGATGGGCAATAGGACTAGTGGAGCATTCTCGGAACCTGGAGTTATTGCATGCTCAAAAAGCTGTGGAATTTGATTGTGTGCTCTTACACTCTGTAAGAGTGATGGTTTAACGAAAATGGACAGAATACAAGTTAGACACTTCTCGCCGTGAATATGGGCTTTTGTTGCCGACATGGCGTAAAACAACAATCAATCAATTAATCTTGTTATAAGCATCTTAGCTTGTCCAAGTAATGAGTTAATTAATGACTTGCGTCTTTCCCATGTTACTTAGGAGAGTCTCAGCGTGCAGTTGGGAATCCTGGAGGACAAGATGGCGAATGAACTGCTGAAACAGGAGGCTGACCTTCTCAGCAAGGCCGAGTGGGAGGTCAGTGTTTTATTCTTAAATTCTGATTGACTCATTTGGGGTTTAATGCCCTAGTAACATCTGAAATCCAGACGGTCATTGGTCTTCGACTTGTGTGCGCTACTGGTTGCTTTATAGTGTTGGCTTACTGGGGATATAGTGCCGCAGCATCATGGTCCGGTGTTCCATTAAACCACATAAAGTATTTTCACATCGGGTATGCAGTTCTAGTCCTGTCCTAGTGAGGCATAAGCTAATATCAACAAACCTAATATATTACAGCCAATAAATATCTACCAGCTTTTTTTCAATGATTTATACGATTAGCAAATACTTCGCGGATTTACGCTAGTTTGTTGGTTAGATTTGTTTGGATAGCCTGTGATGTACATGCCTTATTTAATATTTTCACGTATTAGTACCTATCTACCCAGAAGGGAGGCTAATGACTAACACGTGTATATATACATAAACAATACCCGTACATAGAGGGAAAATAAATTCACCAGAAACCTGAACCAACTGTTTCTGCGAAATTTATATAAACTGGTCCCAGAGCCTTCTCCCATGTTTTAATAAAGTACCAGTCTGGTATAAGTATTTCTGAAACTGGTTCTCAGATGAAATATGGTAGAAGGCACTGGGACCAGTTTATTATATCAATTCCACGGAAAGTATACATATATTAATCACCAATGTGGGGGGGTTGGTCCTAAGCATTGCTTATTCATATTAGTATATAAAGTACAGCACACGTCTGTGTGATTTAATGCACGTCCCAGCTCTCGGAGAAGTTGGCGGAATCCAACCGCCGGCAAAGAGCTTTGGACGAGGAGCGTGGTGCGCGGCATCACCACCAGGTGTCAGAGCTGACGGAGCGCCACACGACGGAACTGAAGGAACTACACCGGCAGCACCAGGACGCCCTGAGGCGGAAAGACGAGACGTTCACAAAGTCTGCCCTCGAGTTTGAAGAGCGGTAAGACTTTCGGAAAGAGATCGGTGGTCATGTTTGCTATTGAACGGTGCATAGTCCGATGAAGCATTGAATTTTCAAAACCAAAGCAATTATCTAGATTTGATTCTACCTATTTAACTTAGATACGGATGCACTTACTAAACATTTGTTGCCACATAGAACTCAGAAGGGAATACTGAGCCAATTTAATAGAACCTGTTACTGCAGAAGCATATGGTGTTAGAGTGTTGGTGTGTTTGCCTAAACTAATTTTACATGTCTCAAAAGTTATCCATATATAATAAGTTACTTCTAACTAAAGTAGGGTAGATTATAACAATCAAATCAATATATTTAAAATGACAGAAACTCAAAACTCTCAGACTGTGCAACTTTAAACCATCAGAATCTATAATGGTAATTGTGGATTCAAGCTCTTGTTTAAAGTTGCATGGTCCGATGAAATATAATTTTCTCAAAATTAAAACAACTACTTACATTTGATCCTATATATCCAACTTAGATACTGGTGTATTAGCTAATGATTTGGGACAGTATATACAGAATAACCAGTGAATTTATAAGCTCACCCCTTAGGACACTCACTTTGAAACACCCATTATGCTGGGAGGCCATTAACCAACTAGGCCAATCTCGTGACCTCATTAGCCTCCCCCCTAACCAAGTAGGCCTACTGTGCAGGGCCATAGAGGGGAAGTGGATATGTGTGTATGTATGTGTCTGTGTGTTTCCTGACCTGACTTTACAGAGACACAGAGACAGACATACACACACATACAGACATACACACACACAGCCATACACACACAGACATACATACACACACATACAGACACCCATAGATAGGCACACACAGACAGACATACACAGACAGCACACACATACACAGAAACACACACATGCACACACCTGACATACACAGACACACATACACCCAACCTGACTTTGCAGAGAGAGAGCCACACACACACACACATACATACACACATACATACATACACAGACACACACATAGATACACACACATAGATATACACACACAGACAGACACACATAGATAGACACATACAGACAGACATGCATAGACAGCACACACAGACACACAAACACACAGATATGCACACACCCGACATACACAGACACATACACCTGACCTGACTTTGCAGAGAGAGAGGCACACCCACATACAGAAACACATAGACAGCCGCACACAGGCAGAGGCAGACGCACACATACATGCACACACATACAGACATACACAGACAGACACATCCATACACACACAGACATACACACAGACAGACACACACACAGATACATACAGACATACATAGACAGACACAAGCAGACAACAGACACACATTATATAATTTTTTAAGCCCTAGTGCCATGGGCCTATGTCACTAATCCATTCCCAGAATGTTACCTACCCAACCAGGAATACCTACCTACAGTCCTGTAAGGTTCCAGGTCATCTCACATCACGTGGTCACCGCGAGATGACATCTGGGTCATAGCCACAGGACTTTTGGCAAGCTTGTCGAAATTATTTTTGGTTCTTTCAGCTCATATTACTTCAAAACTAATCATCTTTAATCAAAATCACTCCGGAGTAATGATTAGTAGCTTGGAACGATCAATTTGATATATTTATCTAAAAAATAAGACAAAAATTCAAAGGCCATCGGACCATGCAACTTTAAAGTGATCCACATATGATGCCACAAATAACAAGAGTTCATCTTGTTGGTGTCGTTACCGTGTTGAATGAATGGAAACGGGAAGGCCGTTTGGTAGGAGGCCTATGCTTTAATATATATATTCAAAAGTAAACTGGTGTAAGTCAATGTGCCCGGGCAATTTTGAACCCCTTTAGAACCTAAACATGAAGTCAACCCTTTCAGCTGATGATTGTCTTGTATATAGGGATGAAATATAATGCGCGATTTCGCAGATTTCCACGTTTTTCTATACTTACCGATTAATGTGGAACAAAATGCCAAGGAATTGGGATGTATATGACAACAATTGGATTCGAATGCTGTTCCTATATGACCTTAGATGTTAGTAGAACAGAAACCCCAAGCAAACACGAGTTAGATATGGGCGATAATATAGGTGCAACAAGGATAGTTGAAGCCTCACTTCCAGCATTTTTTCACAATTCCCTGACAGCACTAATCCTATTCCTAAGGAGGAAAATCCGCGTTTTCGCGGAAATTCGCTATCGATGTAATAATCTCGGCTTAAGTTCCGCGGTTTTTGCTGGAGACCACTTTTATCCCTGTATATATAGGCTTGTCTGAATCGTTTGTATTATTTATCACCCCATTGAAAGAAAAGTATTTTCTTGGTCGCCCACCTATTTCTCGCTCCTTCGTCTCCCTTCAGACTCGCTGAGGGCCAGCTGGACATCACGTCATTGCGGAACAAAGTCAAGAAGCTGGAAGGCCAGAGGTAGCATTTGTTCAGTCTTCCCTGTCTTTCTTTTATTTTCTTTCTTTTGCAGTGACCGAATCAATATTATAAGAGTGCTGGCTTCCCAGGTGGGAGGTCAGGTCTTCGAAAACCCAACCACGTCAAACCAATGACTTACAAAATTGATACTTGTCACTACCTAGCCTGTAGATAAAAGATTCACCCGGTACTTGTAGTACACGGGTGAATGACAACCTAGTGTAAATACGGGCGAAAATAGCTTTAGTATGGAACAGGGAGTAGAATGTCTGCCTCCAGTATCAAATGGATACTTCTATAGGCACAGAGTTGGTGAATGAGAGAGAATGCAAAAAGACAAGATGGCGGCCGTAGAACGCCGACGATTTCACTTTTAAATCTTATTAAACTAGATATTATATTATATTTTTCAACTCAAAGGTAGCGGGCTAATAATAAAACAGATGTAAAGAATAATTGTTGCTTCTTAGATTGTGAAATTAGGCTCTCAATTCTTTGACCCGCATTTTCGACAGCTTTTACATAGGGGTGGTTTGCACCCCTACTGCAGCAGTACTGGGTGAATCTTGTATCTACCTAGCCTGGTGCTCGGCATCACTAGGATATGGCCAGGACTGGTTAGTTCAGTATCAGGATAATTGAACTGAGTGGAATACCAGGTCATTGTGTTTGCATCCTGGTCTCCCAGTGTGGGGCAGCCCTATAAAGTCACTATGCGTGCGTAGTGTCATAAGTTGCTGCCCGTCCTGATATGCTGTTGCTAGGATGTAAAACCACAACAAACAAACGAAGCTTCTTTCTCTTTTTCTTTCTTTCAGTTTTTCCCTTCTATTTTTAAATTATTTATTTATTTCTTCCCATCTTTGTTTGCCCTTGTAAAAATAGTTTTTCTTTCCCTTTTTTCTTTCCTTCTTTTGGAATTTATTAGTATGGTAATAACATAATAGTTACCTTTGTTTGCTTTAATACATTAATTGATTAAGCAGGTGAAATTCCAATCACAAACAATTGGTCTTTCTCATTTCACTGCACCATGCCCTATCATAGCACCAGCTTAGGTAGTGTAAGTCATTAGTCTGACTTCAACCCATTGTGAACCTGATGGGTTTGAATATCATGACCTTTCACACAGGAAGTGGGCGCTCAAATCATTTGGCCATCCCATCTGGTATTGAATTTACAGGGCCCCTACAGGGCTTGGAAAGTTGTGAAAAGTCTTCATTTACCCCATTTCAAGGCTATGAAAAGACTTGAATTTAACCTATTTTGCGTAATTAGTCTTGAAAATCCTTGAATTCTGTTAAACTGGCCCCACTGATCTAAATGAATCTAAAATTGCCATTCGCCTTTTTTTTTTATCCCCCTGAAATCCAAATGAAAGATAGCCTTGAAATAGCCCTGAATTCCATATCTTCACATGATTATGAAGCCTGAATACAAGTTAAAGTATGAAGCCTGAATTCTTTTATTTAATTTTTTTTTTTATTGCAGTAATCCATGCAACAATCTGTATAGATCGCTCCCCCCCCCCACCTCCTAAGAGTTATTATTGCACGTATGAAATGTCATATTTCTTGGGCCTAAATTAGCAGGTTTGTCATTTACCAGGATGTCAAAGGTAATCTACCCTTTCAAGTGACTGCCAAGAGAGTGCCTATAATTAAAGTTGCATGGTCCGATGAAATATAATTTTGTCAAAATTAAAACAACTACCTACATTTGATCCTATATATTCAACTTAGATACTGGTGTATTAGCTAATAATTTGAGACAGCATATAGAGACTAACCTGTGAAGTTATATCATCACCACTTTGGACACTCACTTTGAAACACCCATTATGCAGGGAGGCCATTAATCAATTAGGCCAATCTCATGACCTCATTAGAGCCAAGTAGGCCTACTGTGCAGGTCCATACCTAGGATTAGTAGGTCATCTCACATCACGTGGTCATCACGAGATGACCATCTGGGTCATAGCCGCAGGACTTTTGGCAAGCTTGTCGAAATTATTGTGGGTTCTTTCAACTCAAATTGCTCCAAAACTAGCCATTTTTCATCAAATTTACTCAGGACTAATGCATGTTAGGATATAATGGTCAACCTGAGCTATTTTTCTCAAATATGACTAACAAATTCAAACGCCATCGGACCATGCAACTTTAAGCAATAAAAAAAGAGAACGGATATGAATTAAGTATTTGCAGTTCTATCTAGGCCGTCCAAACGTGTCGTCTCTGGTAAATAGATGGACTACGATTAAATATGATGTAAATAGGTTGACTGCAATTAGTTATGATATAGAAACTGGACGCAGTGGCCAAATCGCTAGAGCGCAGGCCTCCGTGCGGAAGGTAGGAAGTTCAATTCCCGGACAAGTCAAACAAATGACTTACAAAATTGATACTTTGTCGCTTCCTTGCCAGGACTGGTTGGCTCGGTGTCAGGATAATGTGACCGCGTGGGATATCAGGTTATGGTACTGGCGGCCTGGTCTCCCAGTGGGGCAGCAGTATAAAGTCGCCATGAGTGTGCACTGTCACAAGTTGGTGCCTGTCCTATGATGTAGAATAAAAGTATAGATGTTTTTTCATGTTTCATTAAAGCGGCATAGTCAGATGGTTTTGAGTTTCTGAGATAAATGTATTATGTTAATTGTTATAATCTACCATGCTTTAGTTTGAAGTAACTTATTATAAATGGCTAACTTTTGAGATATTTGAAGTGCAAAAATGCCAAATGAATTCTGGCAAGCATGCGAAATTGTTGACACCATAGGCTTCTGCAATAACTGGTTCTATTAAATTGCCTCAGTATTCCCTTCTATGTGTCAACAAATGTTTAATAAGTGCAACAGTACGTAAGTTAGATATGTACAATACAATTTAGGTAATTGGTTTGATTTTGAAAATTTGATGTTTTCATCGGACTATGCAGGTTTTAAGAGTGGTTATTTTTCTCTTTGGCTAATCCTGAACTTGCGTGGTTTATTCAGAATGGAGGTGACGAGTAAGCTTCAGTCAATGATGCAGGCGCATTGCAACGAGGCGATTCGCATCTTGATGAACGGAGGCATCACCCCAACCACCTGCGAGTTCTCCACGGTCGTTAACGTGAGCAGTTTGCCCACAAGTCAGATAGCTCAAAGTTTCCATTTCACCGATTTCTGCGATTTAAGCAAATATTTCTCTATAAAACGAATTATATAATCAAGTATATAAGTCCTAGCTGTGACAATGAGAACAACAAATGCAAGTTTGGTCTGAGGTATCTTTATATAATGCTCTTTGCCAAGAAACGCCTTGTCTAACATCAACATACAAAATTTGAAATCGGTGGAGGAATGGCGCAAACTGGCACGTGTCCCGTATATGCACTACTGGCGGTGGCGCCACTGGCGCTGGTAGCCCGGCAGCAGAGGCGCAGACGCGTAACTATCGTTCAACGCAATATACTTGAAACGATTTCTCCACTACTTGTATATATATAATTCATTATATAATTTATATAATTCTTTTTACAAAAAGATATATCCTATTCTATATCAAAGAATTATATATATATACAAATATATATGTTTATTTATTTATTCATTCACCATGATTTGGAGACATTGATCAGGCACACACATTGACAAAATAAGAATGAGCTGAAATTCAGTGCATTTGATGACTTTTCCCAGTTTGAACATTATACAAAATTATCAGTTCAATTGACATATTGCTCTTTGGTTTCTATGTTATCCCATCTGCTTTGTTTTACCAACCGATGCCATTGTGCTTGCGAGTCACGTGATAGTGACATTACTGGTCAATGTGTCTGTCATAGAATTAAAATTTATACATTTTCCATGACTTGAAAATCTGGAATATTTTTCTATTTTTGATAAAGTCTTGGAATGTTGCATTTCCGTAGGATAGAAAGCTCCACGGCAGTATTCAACAATGCATTTATTATATGAAGCTTCTTAACAGTCATGCAGAAATCATGGAAATGTGGTTATTTTAGTCTAAAAATGTCATGGAATTGTGTAATAGTTATCATGAAAAACCACGGAATTTAATGTCAGATGGTACAGGTACCATCATATGACAATGAAACGCCACTTACCACGCCAGTAGACCAGACGGGGTGGCCGAGTGGGTTGGAGCGTCCGTCTCCCATGCTGGTAGATCGTGGGGTCGTGGGTTCGAGTCCCGGTCGAGTCAAACCAATGAGTTTAAAATTGATACTTGTCGCTTCCTAGCCAGGCGCTTGGCATTATTAGGATAGGGCAAGGACTGGTGTGCTCAGTGTCAGGATAATGTGACTGAGTGGGATATCAGGTCATGGTGCTGGCGGCCTGTTTTCCCAGTGGGACAGCACTATAAAGTCGCCATGAGTGCGCACTGTCACAAGTCGGTACCCGTCCTGATATGACCTTAGATGTTGCTAGGACGTAAAACAACAACAAAACCACGTCAGTAGCCTCCTTGTCTCCCATGGAGAACACCATAGCAGAAGTACCGGACGTGATGGCCGAATCGGTAGAGCGCAGGCCTCCCGTGCAGGAAATCCGGAGTTCAATTCCCGGTCGAGTCAAACCAATGACTTACAAAAATGATACTTGTCGCTTCCTAGCTTGGTGATTTACATTAATACGATAAGGCAAGGACCGGTTAGCTCAGTGTCAGGATAATGTGACTGAATGGGATATCCGGTCATGGTGCTGACAGCCTGATTTCCCAGTCAAAGTTGCCATGATTGCACAATGTCTCAAGTCGGTACCCATCCTGATATGACCTTAGATGCTCCCAGGATGTAAAACTCCAACAACCAATTAACCATAACAGAAGTAGGTTTTAGTGAAATACAATACTTTGCATTACAGAAACAACTTGATATGGAAATGTACAGCATGCGCTTGACAGAGCCTGAGCCTGACGATGCGTACCGGAAGTCTGAGGAACGCCGCCCCCAGGAGCAGGAACCCTCCGGGTAAGCTGACTAACACGTGACCTGTCTGACCCACAGTGCAGGTATGCTTTGCCAGGATCCATACGGGGCCTGGAAAGTCACTTCATTTGCCCCATCAAGGCCTTGAAAAGCCTTGAATTTAACCTATTTGGGGTAATTTTAGTCTTGAAAGGCCTTGAATTCCATTAAACTGTCTCCACTGATTTAAATTAGTCCAAAATCGCCATTCGCCTTTGTTTTTCTTTTTTTCCTGAAATCCAAATGAAAATATCTTGAATTCCTATCAAAAACAGCCTTAAATAGCCTTGAATTCCATATCTTCACATGTGTGCGGACCGTGTTTTTCCTATGTGCCAAAACCGATTTGCCAACTAATGTGGAATGTATTGATTGTGAATGTCGAAAGCACTGCAGAACAACCACCACCATCCATTTTGTTTATTTACTTTAATTTAATAATTTAAAAAAAACAGTTATAATAAGAGTAATATCAGTGGAATCACACATACATACATACATACATACATACATACATACATACATACATACATACATACATACATACATACATACATACATACATACATACATACATACATACATATTCTTCTTCAGCGTGTCCTTCCACCAGTTATCTCAAGGGATTTTCGAGCAGAGGTATGATCTTTATTCGTGGGACGTGCTCTCGGTGGTGGATGGTGGTAGCAGGATTTGCAATCAGATAGCTGATTCCCAGGGCCGCGATGTGGACGCTCCTGCTGTGGCCAGTTTGTCGATAGAAAGCCCAGGCCTACACTGTTACCGACCCAAGGGATTTATTTTTTAACCTCCCACACCACATGGACATGGTATGAGAGCAACCGGCCTTTGATGACGCTGTAAGTTATACACAGCGGTGGAAATCCAAATTGGCAGAGGTGGGGGGGGGGGGGGCATGGGGAATCGAACCGCCGACCCTCAGATCAGGCATCCGACCTAGAAAAAAGTCTGCCACAGTCTGCCACAGAGAACACCACTCATACACACACACACACACACACACACAACACAGCACACTACACATGCACGCGCCCTCTCACTCCACACATACACAACTACACAACTACACACACCAACACACACCGCGCTTCTAAGAAACCTACCCCACACCTTTTGTGACATGGAAACCAAAAGTGAAAACACTCCAAATAATAGCAGAATCCATATTCATATGAAGGTTTATATGTCGTGCATATGTCAGAGTTGGAAAAAAAATCCACTTTTGATTTGATCTGATAAAAATTGAAAAAGATATTAAAATTAACAGTGTAGCATCTATTCTTAGCATCATTTTAACGCACGTCCATAATATTTTAACACACACAACAAATTCAAACAACAATTTATTGGTTACACTTAAGCCAAGATAATTGTGTCTTACAAGAAAAAAAAGTTTAATAAACATTTGTGTAGATGTATGGTGTTGACATGCACATTTTCATATTACTTTAGTATAAAATCATATAAGCATATTTGGGATACATTTTGTGGTATAGATTAAATACATGTAGTATTGCTAACATACTGCCACCCTATCTGGTCCACTTTACTGAGGTAGATCATTAGTTCTGACTGACTCTGATTGTCGCAGAATGACACCAAAGTTACCCAGTCTGTATTACTCCATGAATAACCCCCAGAGAATACATTAGTGTCACAATATACAGACTCAGTAGTCGTATTCTATCAGGATGCTTATAAATATATAAGGTTGTATTGGTCCTGTTAGACCACCTTTATATTTTGTTTCTGTCTCTGCTTGAGAAGTACTGCAATATATAAATATGATTTGATTTTAGCTATTCGCTTTTTAAATGCATGTTGTCTTTTTACTTTTTTCTTCTTTAATTTAACCGTCCTGATATGACCTTAGATGTTGTCATGGCGTAAAACTCCAACCAACCTTTAAATTAATGTATACAATGGTCACTTTGAAACTAGCTAGTATATCTTACAAATTCGGGTCGGTTGTTTGTTGGTTTACGTCCTAGCAACATCTAAGGTCATATGAGAACAACATCGGGAGCGGCTACCATATAGATATATAGCTACCATTGGTTATTTGTCCGTTGATTAAAACTGCATAATCTGATAAAAGCAATAAATTCCCCAAACCAACACAGTGACCTAGATTTGATCTTACATATCCAACTTCGACACTCGTTACAATTTGTTGCAGTTTAGTGCTCTTGTACTATGCTGCAGGGAGGGATGAAAGATCTCTGCGATTTTGAGGATTTCCTGGAATTTTCCTGTAGCTATAAGTGTATACTAATACGTTGTTCAAACGCTGCAGTGATATGTGGTGGAGACGCCGCAGCACTATCAGCATATACTACTAATAAATGCTTAAAACGCCGCAGCACTATCAGCTTATACTACTAATAAATGCTTCAAACGCTGCAGCACTATCAACGTATACTACTAATATGTGCTTCAAACGGTGCAGCACTATCAACGTATACTACTAATACGTGCTTCAAACGTATATGTATGAAACCCGACTTCCGGCAATTGTCCGCGATTTCTTGACAATGCTAAACCTATGGGAGAATATCAGCATTTCCGCTTTTTTTCCCCACAGACCACTTTCATCCCTGATACTAGTATGTTCGAAAATATTGTCGACATTTCAGTGTGCACACCAAAATTAATTTGACGTATATCTCCAAAGTTAGCCCTTTAATATACTTGGTCGTAATGCTCGCATTGCGTTTGATTCGTGGCGGGGAAGGAGGACCTGCCTCCCTGCCGCGACCGTTGGGTCGATGACATAACCCCCCCCCCTCCCTCGCCCCTTATAACCGGCCGCCCTTGCTGCTCCTAGCCACTCGCCTCACGTCACCCTCCTGGCCCGGACATATTTTCTACTTGGTACCTCACTTCACACGCGGGCCCTCAGACTCCGCCGCCTCAAACGACGCCGCCTCACCCGACGCCGTCCGCCTCACGCCTCCGCGCCTCCCGGGCTGACACTCACCCACACACTCACTCACCATGCCAGCCGGCTCACGCCCCGGGGCCGGCCGCCGCGGATCGTGCCGAGGCCGCAGCGCCTCGGCCGCCTCACAGGATGCCGCCTCCGCGACCTCTGCCGCCCCCAGCCTCCAGTCGGAGGCCACCTCCTGGGCGAGCGCCGTCGATGCCCGGATGGACGCCCAGGCCGCCGCGATGCAGTGCCAGGCCGGCGCCATCGACCACCTCACAGCCCTGGTCGAGTCCATCACCCTCGCCCCACCTCGGGCCTCAGCCTACTCGGACCCTGCCGCCGCGCCCCCGCCTCGGGCCCCGGCCGCCTCGCCCCCGTCCATAGCCGACCGCATAGCAGACATGCTCCAGGAACTCGCCGCCGGAGGGGGTGCCCACCCGGCCCCGCATCCTCGCCTCCTGCCTGCCCCCGCCTCTCCGACGCCCGCCCACGCCTCCGCGACGCCCGCCTCCGACGTCCACCCGACCTACCAGCCCTACCTCAGGCGCGGCCTCTACGCCACACAGCAGGCCGCCTCCGCGGCCCCCCTTCCCGCCGCCATTCACCCAGCCCCCGACCGCTCCCCCGCATCCGCGGCCGACGCGGTCAGGGAGATCCTGGAGTCCGCCGAGGCGCAGGGAAGCGGGCGCCGAAAAGGTATACCCCCCGGATACCTGTTCCCTCACGACCTCATTGAGAGAGGCCCTCGCCGGCCCCTTCACCGCCCCCCCCTTCACCCCCTGGGCCCAGGTCTCCCCCATGATGACCCGCCCCAAATCCGACCCGGGTAAGAGGCGGGTCATCGTCGACCTCTCCTACCCCCCCGGCCACAGCGTCAACGCTGGGATACCCCGCCGCGAGTACCTGGGTAGGCCCCACGCCTACCGGCTCCCCTCCGTGGCCGACGTGGGCCGCCGCCTCGTCGGACTGGGCACCGGGGCCTACACCTGGACCGCGGACATATCCAGGGCCTACCGCCAGCTACGGGCCGACCCCCTCTCCTGCCCCTTATATGGGATCGCCTTCGAGGGGGCCACCTATGTCGACCTCGCCCTTCCCTTCGGCTGCCGCTCCTCGGGCGGCGCCTGCGTCAGGGTGACCGCCGCGGTGGCCTGGATCCTCCGGCGCGAGGGTTTCCATGCCCTCGTCTACGTCGACGACTTTGTCGGGTGTGAGCTCACCTACCTGAGGGCCCGCCAGGCCTTCGACGGCTTCATTGCCCTCGTCGGCGCCCTTGGCCTGGAGGTCGCCCCTGGGAAGTGCCACCCCCCCGGCGATGCGAGTCTCCTGGCTCGGATTCGCCGTCGACAGCGAAGCCATGACGATTCGCATCGCCCCCGACAAAGTCGACGCCCAGCCTACCCTCGGGCGCCGGGAGCTGCAGAGCATCCTCGGCCGCCTCAACCATCCTCGGCCGCCTCAACCACGTGCGTCCTCCCCACGAGGAAGTTCATGGCGCGCCTCCTCGCGGCCCTCCGCAGCTGCCACGGGTTCGCCACCATCACCCTCGGGGACGACGCCCTCCGGGATCTGGCCTGGTTCGCGGCCTACGGGCGCGCCTCCAACGGCCTCCACCTCCTCCGCCCGATGGGGACCCGGAGGATCGTCATCGAGTGCGACTCCTGCCTCACCGGGGGCGGGGCCTACTCCCCCAGGCGCTACTACGCCCGAGGGTACTCCAGGGCTTTCCGGGCCCGCTTCCCCACTATCCACGAGCTCGAGGCGGTCAACCTGGTGGTGGCCCTCCGCACCCTCCTCCCCGCTGACGTCGCGGGGGCCAACGTTGTCATCAACACGGACAACATGGCCTCCGCGGCCTCCCTCGAGTCGGGGCGGGCCCACGACCTCACCCTCGGGACGTGCGCCCGGGAACTCTGGCTCATGGCGGCCGAGGCGTGCTTTGAGCTCACCATCCTCCACAAACCCGGCGCCGACCTCGTCCTCGCCGACGCCCTCAGCCGCGCCCACCTCCCTGGTCGGTGGGCCGGCGTGGCCCGAGACGAGGTCGCCCGCCTCGGGCTCGAACGGGCCGACGCCCACCATGACGACTTCCCCTACAACCCTGCCCTCTGATCCAGGGTACACCACCTCCGAGGTCGCTGCCGTGGACGGACTCCGCATCGCCGCCCTCGCGCCCTCCACCTGGAAGAACCGACGTCGCCAGGCCCGAGGTTACGTCCAGTTCGCCTCGGGCCACCACTGGGACCCTCTCGCCCCGACGCCCTTCGACGTCGCCGCCTACACCGCCTCGCTCTACGCCCGCCCCCTGGCGCCGGCCTCCGCCCGGAACGCCCTCTCCGGGGCTCGCTCCTGGCTGGAGGCGGCCGGGGGCGATCCGAGCGCCTTCGCCTCGCGCCTCGCCAGAGACGTCTGTCACGGCGGCGAGCGGGCCTCCGGCCACGTCGCCCGCCCCGCTCCGCCTCTGACGCCTACCACCCTCGCCGCCGTCGCCCACCATCTCGCCCTCGCCGGGCCCTCGGGCGTCGTCCCCCGGGCCGCTCTCCTCCTCGGGTATTACGGGATGCTACGGCAGTCTAGCCTCCTCTCCCCCAGCCCCGAGGTGTGGGGCGGCCCCCACACCATCACACGCGGCGACGTCGCCCCCGCCCCCGGGGGGCTCCGGGTCACCCTCCGGACCACCAAGACCATCGCGCTGCCCTCGGGGGCGGTCGCCCTCTTCATCCCCGCCTCGCCCGGGCGCCCGCTCTGCCCCGTCGCCGCCTGGACCGCCGCTGTGGCCCTGGCCCCTGCCTGCCCCGCCGATCCTGCCTTCATTCTGCCCTCCGGCCGCCCCCTCGACCCTCGGACACTGACGGCCATCCTGCGAGGCGCCCTCTCGGCCCTCGGGGTGCCCGCCCCCGACCGCTACACTCTCCACAGCCTGCGCCGGGGGGCCGCCCAGGCTTGTCAGCGCGCCGGCGTCCCCCTGTCGGAGATCATGGAACAGGGGACCTGGACCTCCGCCTCGGTCCACGCCTACGTCCCCCGGATCGCCGCCTCGGGCGCCCCTCGAGCCCTCTCCTCAGTTTTGGTGGAGGGCTCCTCGGGCCACCTCCCTCCCATCTGACGTCATAGCTCAGATAACACTAACCTCGGGCATGGCCCCTGGTCTTATTGACTATTTGAACTCTTTGACATTTGATCTTCAGTGATAGAGGTTCCTTATTGACCACCTCTTTGTACATTATACATTTATCATATACTGCCTCTGTCGATCTGAATAAAGTGTTTTATTCCAACTCCTGCCTCCTCTCCTTCCTCGTCACGGATCGGTCGTAATGCTCGCATTGCGTTTGATTCGTGGCGGGGAAGGAGGACCCCCCCCCGCCTTCCTGCCTCCCTGCCGCGACCGTTGGGTCGATGACATAACCCCCCCCCTCCCTCGGCCCTTATAACCGGCCGCCCTTGCTGCTCCTAGCCACTCGCCTCACGTCACCCTCCTGGCCCGGACCTATTTTCTCCACCCACCCACCCTTACTACTCTTTTTCTTTTTCTTCCTCTCTCTCTCTTAGTGGAGGGCTCCTCGGGCCACCTCCCTCCCATCTGACGTCATAGCTCAGATAACACTAACCTCGGGCATGGCCCCTGGTCTTATTGACTATTTGAACTCTTTGACATTTGATCTTCAGTGATAGAGGTTCCTTATTGACCACCTCTTTGTACATTATACATTTATCATATACTGCCTCTGTCGATCTGAATAAAGTGTTTTATTCCAACTCCTGCCTCCTCTCCTTCCTCGTCACGGATCATAAAAGTCACTTCAAACTGAAATAAAGTAGAATATAACGATCAAGCTAATATATTTTTCTAAAAGGAATATGGCGGAAACTCAAAACTATGCAACAACGATGTAATTTTAAATGCCTATATGATTTTGATAACACATTCTATTATATAGTCCAATGAAAACTAGCCCTAGTAAAATATAAAATTTAACAAATTCCAACATAACATGTAAAGTGTTAGAAATGCAACAAACATTTTATTTCTAATTGATCAAACTTGCTCACATTTAATACATTGGTTATCTCCCTATTGTGGGATTTAACGGTCTAGTCACTTGATTTAAACATGTTTTATATATATATATATATATATATATATATATATATAATATATATATATATATATATATATATATATATATATATATATATATGGATATTCGCTAAATCTTTACAAAATATTCAAATCTTAGAAATATTAACTGCAATGCATCTATAACTACTGAGAATGGCCATGGTATGGTTACTGTAAAGTGTAATGTCCTTGTACATATTAGTCTCTATCGACTGGTTTTGAACTCAAATATCCCAATCTGTGAGGTCATGTAAGGAACGGGTAGCTGGAATTACATAAGGAACGGGTAGCTGGATTAACTGTTAGTCAAAGTAGGCTTTGTGATAGTATTCTTGGGGAACTAGTGAACTTCTTGTGTACAAACTGTCTCTATAATTAGTAATCCATCAGTCTAATAAGCCTGTTCCAGTTCTCTTTAATAGAGAAAGCCTATCCAACTAACCAAACGGATGGCCGAATGAGTTGAGCATCCACCTCCCGTTTTGGTAGGTCGTGGAATTCGAACCCTGGCGAGTCAAACCAAGGAATTTCATATGTATCTTGCAGCTACATAGCCTGCCACTCAACAATACTAGGATAGGAAAAAGGAGCAGTGGAATGAAGAATACCAGTTATCTGAAATTTAAATTTCCCCTAATGAACACGCACAAAAAAAGCAACAACAAAAAACTATATAAACAGTACCTGGCCTATATCACAGATTAGAAGCATCATTATTGCCGAATGACATTAATAGTCACAGTTTGCTTGACCGCAGAGGCAGCTTTGGTTTGTTATAAACAATTATAGAGAATATGTTCTTTTAGAGCGTCCGTCTCCCGTGCTGGTATATCGTGGGGTCATGGGTTCGAACCCCAGTTGAGTCAAACCAATGACGTAAAAATGTATACTTGTTGCTTCCTAGCCAGGCGCTTGGCATTATTAGGAGAGGGCAAGGACTGGTGTGCTCAGTGTCAGGATAATGTGACTGAGTGGGATACCAGGTCATGGTGCCGGCGGCCTGGTTTCCCAGTGGGACAGCATTACAAAGTCACCATGAGTGCGCACTGTCACAAGTCGGTACCCATCCTGATATGACCTTAGATGTTGCTAGGACATAAAACAACAAACAAACAAACAAGGTATACCAACGATGACTAGTTATATTCGATCATGATAATTATAGATAAGTAAAATTGTGTTGGTGATGTTACTGCCCCTTAAAGGCTTTGGGCTTCTGGAATGTGCAACAAACTTGATTTCGTTTTAATCAACAACCAGCAATCAATGCAAAGGCCTTTCAATCTGAAGCAATTATTCATTACATTACTATTGCTGTATTAGTGAATACCGGGGGCGGTGGCCTAATTGGTAGAGCGCGGGCCTCGCAAGCGGAAGGTCTGTAATTTGGTTCCCGGTCGAATCAAACCAATTACTTTAAAATTGACACATGTCGCTTTCTAGCTTGGCGCTCGGAATTAATAGGATAGGGCAAGGACTGGTTAGCTCAGTGTCAGGATAATGTGACTGAGTGGGATATAGGGCCATGGTGCCGGCGGCCTGATTTCCCAGTGGGGCAGCACTATAAAGTCACCATGAGTGTGCACTGTCACAAGTCTCTAACCGTCCTGATATGCCCTTAGATGTTGCCAGGACGTAAATCTCCAACAACCAACCAACTATTAGTGTATAGCTGTCCTGCGACGCCTTGTTATTTATGGATACCTGTTGCCCAACAATAATTACAGTTGGTACCATACGTGGTACTTGACATGGCACTCGCTCAGCGCTTATCTATTGAGGATTGATTGTACAATGGTTACGGTTCTCAAATCTCAACTTCAAATACTCAGTCTTCATGTCCTATCTAACTGTGCTCGGTGCAAAGGGCAACATAGCGTGACGTCACTCTAGTTAAGGGAATCACTGGGCGTTAATGTTATTTTCTTTGGACTTTGGGTAGGTTTTTTTCTCTTAATATTTTCTCCTCACTGGAACAGCATTTAACAATAATTCTCAGTTTATATATTTTTGTATTGTTAAGTGCGTGTAGTTTAACGTTATAGTCCGATGGTTGTGAATTTCTGCCACTTTTTGAGATACATGTATTATGTTGATCGTTACTTTAGTTTGAAGTACCGTTATTTTAAATAGCTATCTTTGGAAATATTTGAAGCGAAAACCTGCTAAGTTAAGTTTGGCATGCGTGTACAAATTCTGGCACCATAGGCTATTAATTTGACTTAATATTCCTTTCTATGCAGCAACAAATGTTTAATAAGTGACCTAGTTTATAACTAATATAAGTTGTCAATGTACAATCAAATCTAAATCGTGTGTTGTGCCTCATTATAAGAGAACTATATAGCTTATATGACCAGACGGGATGCCCGGATGACTTGAGCGTCCGTCTCCCGTTTTGGTAGATCGTGGGATTCAAACCCTGGTCGAGTCAAACCAATGACTTAAAAATTGCTACTTGTTGCTTCCTAGCCAGGCACTCGCCATTATTAGGATAGGACAAGGACTGTTTGGCTCAGTGTCAGGATAATGTGACTGAGTGGGATATCAGGTCATGGACATGGTGCTGGCGGCCTGGTCTCCCAGTGGGGCAGCACTATAAAGTCGCTATGACTGCACTGTCACAAGTGACAGTAATTCACAGCGCAGTTTTGCTTTCCTATCAGGGGCGTAGCCAGACATTTTAAAGTTGTCAGAACAAAATTGTTTGCATGTGCTTTACAGGAAATTAAAAAAGAATTATAAGTACAAAATTGAAAAAGTACATACTATAAGAGATTTAATATGGAAAAATTATGATGCTGAGAGGAATTGTAGCTACTACGCACCTGCCTATCTTTCTCGGCATGACTTAGTTGGGACGTCTATGGCGGAAGTGAAAATTGTATGAATGTGCACACACATTTCACCTGTGACTCGTCTCACCTTAAAGCTGCACGGTCCGATGAAGACATCAACTTTTCGAAACCGAAACCGAAACACTCATCGAGATTTAATTCCCCCCATGGTTCGATGAAAGCATACACTTTTCGAAACCGAAACACTCATCTAGTTTAATTCTCCATATCCAACTTAGGTACTGCTGCACTCATTAAGTGTTGTTGCATATAATGGAATACGAAGTCCATTTAAATTTTAATAGGAGCCTGAGGTATATGCAAATATCTCCAACATTAGCCAATTGAAATAAGTTACTTTAAACTAAAGTATGGTAGAATCTCACGATCAGCCTAATTTATTTATCTGTAAAAGATGACTACGCAACTAAGTGAATGTTGGCTGAGTAGATTTTATTATTCACAAATACCGAACTTTCCTTGTACATGTATTACTAATAGTGCCAATAATATCATTAAGGCCATTGTAATATATGTTGATGTCGACACTGTGAGATCTAGTTTGCAACTCTTTATTTAGAACGTTCTGTAGTGACATCACTCTGTGCCACACTGGGGGTGTTCGGATAACAACACAACTGGAAGACACATACATTACATCTCCCTTTCAATGGAACAGAGGAACAAAATTCAATCATACCATGATGCCCAATTACCCATTTCCTTCTCTTTTTGTTTGTTAGTTTGTTTCTTCTTTAAAAAAAAAAAAAATATCCTACTTCATATTTTACACTCTAACTTGTCAAATACAGTTTGTGCATTTTAAAGTATACTTGGGTTATATCGTTTGGGCAGTTGTATTCTACTCCACGTTGTGCATGCTATGATACCCTTTGTACATTCTAAAATACACTTGGACAATTCCAGCACTCAACCTTCGGCCTAAACATTACTGGATACGTACAACTCTTATTTCAAATTTAGTTTCGTATCACTCGTGTCTATGGTACGTGTGTCACTCGCTTGGTACGTCATCGAATGGCACTTCCACATTCAGTAAAATATCTTAGGTTTACATATCTTTTATGTCAGTTTGAGATTACATGGCGACGTGGTGTTTACTGTAATTGTGAATCTGAATGTTCCTCATAAGTCGGGAGTCCTGTTTTCTGGGAAGAGCTAATTAAAGCTGCATAGTCCAATGAAAACAAACAAAATGGGGAACTACAGACCAATATCAATCTTGCAAACACCAGGCAAGCTAATTGAAAAAATATTCCACAGGCACATAAATGAGCACCTGGGAAAAAACAATATACTAAACAAGAGGCAAGGAGGTTTCACAAAACTGCACTCCACATCAAAAACAATAGCAAACCTAACAAGTGATGTGCTGGCATCATTGAACCAAAAGAAATTAGTTGGAGCAGCCTTCATCGACTTTAGCAAAGCCCTTGACACTGTAGACCACAGCATATTAATAAGAAAATTAAACAAGATGGGCATTAAATCTAAATCAATAAACTGGATAAAATGCTACCTAAACAACAGGCAGCAAAAAACTAAAGTAAATGGTACACTCTCAGACCAACAAACTGTCAACTGTGGTGTACCCCAAGGATCAGTCCTGGGACCACTACTATTTATACTATATATATATGACCTAGAAAAATGGCTGGAGACAGAATGTCTCCAGCTATATGTGGATGACACTGTCGTATATGCAGAAGGAAGCACAGTAGAGGAGGTACCAACCAAACTGAACAACCTCCTGCTAAAGCTGGACAGCTGGTGTGAATCCAATAAAATAACCATCAATGCAAATAAATCTAAAACAGTACTCTTCTCACATACAACAATCACATGAAGAAACCTACAATGCACACTAGGAAACCAAACACTGGAAAGTGTAAATCACTAGAAATACCTAGGCCTAGAAATAGATAGCCAGCTAAACTACAATCTGTGTGTAACAAAAATCATACAAAAAGTAAATCACAAACTATGGCTATTTGCTAAACTAAGAAACTATATGACACAAGATATGTCAATAAAAATCTTCAAAGGCATGGTACTCCCCTACTTTGACTATGGGGATGTAATCTACATTGGTGTTAAAAAAAAGAGCTACTTAAAAAATTGCAGATACTACAAAATAGGGCACTGAAAATATGCCTGAAAGTGGACAAACTACACCCCACTTATGACCTACACAAAAGAACTAAAGTAAAGCTACTAGAAAACAGAAGGATAATCCACCTAAAAACATTAGCATATGGATATAGCCAAGACATTAAGCGTCTAACCCAACCACTAACGGACTGAGGCAGACCAGAAGCCAGATCAAAGCCCATGAAAGGAGCACACTGGAAATGGCCGCCAAGGCATGGAATGCGCAAACGGTGAAAGAAAGACAAATCCCTGACCTAAAAACGTACAAAAAATATCTGTGCAAAATAAAAACTGGGAACCCCAACTGAACTGCACCACAAGAGGGCAGATGATATGTCACGGCCCACCAACTGGACAGCCCAGGGCGGGATAACCGGAAATAAAAAAGCCAGGCAACATATCCAACAACAATATAAATCAAATCAAATCCAAACAAACATAACTCAACCACCTATTACGTACAAGCCTATGGACATGTAAATAAAATAAAATAGGCTAGTAGAGAATTAAATAGAAAAAAAGTGGAAAACTCTTCCCAAGAAAACCCCAAAACACTAGCATAGAACCTTAAGAAAACAACTAACATAGTAATAAGAATATAACAAAAATACAATGCCCAGAGGGCCCAAAAAAGTAACATAGGCTACTAAATGTACCAACAGACTATCTATCTGCTACTGAGATGCAGACAATCAAATAACTTATCAGCAGCTACTGTTTGGTAAGACAACACCAACACTACAGCTGGCCAGCATTGGAAACAAGCCTGGGTACCCAGGCTTACATGCTATAGACAGAATAAATACAGCCTCAATAAAAAAAAAAAATAAAAAAAAAACATAAATTTCCAAAATGAAAGCAATAGATTTGATTGTACATATCTAACTTAAATTCTGGTGCACTTAGTAAACATTATAGGGGAATACTGAGTCAATTTGATAGAATCTGTTACTGCAGACGCCTATAGTGTCAGAGTTTTGCTAAATTAATTTTGGCAAGCATGTCAAAACTTTTGACATGCTTGCCAAAATTAATTTAGCATGGTTGCACTTCAAATATCTCAAAAGTTAACCATTTAAAATAAAAGTTACTTCAAGATATAGTAAGATGGATTATAATGATCAACCTAATATATTTATCTCAGAAAATGTCAGAAACTCAAAACCATCAATCTATGCAACTTTAATGAGGTTGTAACCAGCATGCGTCTGCGTGGCCCTAGTGCTAGTAGATGTATGTGTATGTGGATATGATGCCGTTGGCCTGTAGAACGAGCAGTCTCCCGCTGGAGTCCACGGCAAGGTCCATCGGGGTGAGCAGCTCATGGTCCGGATTATCGAGCAGGATGACACAGAACTGGCCATCCCGCATAAACATCTGCACGCGGTTGTTGCCACTGTCTGCCACCAGTATGTGCCCGAACCGGTCGACACAGACTCCGGCCGGGTGAAAGAAGTGGCCTGCCTGCGCACCTTGACCGCCAAACTCTGACACAAGAATTCCGCGTGTGTTGAAAATCTTGATGTTGTGTTCGGCTCTGTCCGAGACGATGATCCGGCCTGTGAGATCGGTCGTGACGTACCATGGCTGGCTGAAGCAGGGGGCGCGGCTCCCACCAATGATTGTGTTCTGTAGCGTCATATCCGAATTGAATATGCGAATGAAGGGTCCGTCCGGTGCGTGGTCTGCCACTATCAACTCCCCCGTCGCGCATGTGTGAAGACTGTTCGGGCACTCCACGTGCTGCTCTAATTTCTGAGCAAAACTTCCATCCCGCTTAAAGAACTTGATGTCATCCCGACAAGCCACTGCAATGATGGACTCACCAAATTCAACAGTGCTGGAGGGTTCGTCGAAGGGTAAAGTATCCAGCTCAAGCAAAAGTTGACCATCCGGTCGAAAGACCTGTACACAGTCCAGTCCGAGGTCAGTCACTATGAGACCACCATCTCGCATCAGCGACAGGCCAGTCGCTGAGTACTGGGTCCGTTGCCCATGTCGTGTATCGAATGAAAAATTTAGCTTCCCAGAGGAGATCAATTGTGTACCAATCGAATTAATCTGCTGGTGGCTCGTAGTGAAATTACCGAAGTCTGAATAGTGTAAGCCTTTACCCTGGTTGAATATGAAGCAGAGCTCTTCAAGTGGAGCCACCAGTAATTCTTTGTTGTTCAGGATCTTATTATTTTGTTCTGCAAGTATGTCACAATTGAGCACGAGGACATCGCTGGCCTTGGTGCACTCAAGCGCCTGCTCCAGCACATGATCAAGCAGCTGCAAATCTTCACGCAAGTCCAATAGTTCCTCTGTGAGGAGTTCGATCTGCCCTGTTACTTTATCCATCTCATAAGAGAACACAGCATCAACCTGCATACGAAGATTCTTATGCCAGTGATCAATAACCTGGTAGAGATGCGACTTTCGCTTATCGAGTTTTTCCATCATAGTCAGCTTATTGGACGATACGCTCTTCTGGTAGTGCTCATGCACACTGAGCGAGTTGCACAGGCCAGTCGACTTACACTTGATCCTTTGCTGTATCGCCTTGAGCTGAGAGCAGCGCTTTGTGGCAGCGCTTCCGAGCGTTGTGGCTTTGTGATGAATGTGAGCCGTCAGCTTACACCGCAGGCAGACTGGCCTGTCACAGTCGACGCAGAACATGGACATTTGCTTTGGCGAGTGCTCTCCGCAGCCGAACCCATTCGAAGCAATGTTAACCGAGCACTTCCGGTCGTGCTCGCCAGTGCTGCCATCTACTAGCGACGACGACATATCCTTGCTGATGTAAGAGGTACCACACTTGGAGAAGAGCACTTCCGGTGCGTAGCCTGTGGACTCCAACAACTCCGCCGTATCCGAGCTGTCCACTGTCGATGCTTGGTCGCAGGTGCCGGGCGTCGGCGTGCTGGTACCGCGCGTCCGGGTGCTGGTGCGGGCGGTAATAATGCCCGCGGGGGGGCGGCACGGTCGGATTGCTCAGACTAGACGCCGGCCACGCTCCAATACCTTCCCGCTGCGGCTCCGCTGTTCGACTGCACGCTGCGTTCTGCCGCTCCGCCCGATGTCGTCTGCTCGGTCAGCACTATGTTCCCGACCGCCACCAGGTGGCGCATCGTGCTCGCCATCAGACGGCAGTGTGTATGGGTGCGTCAGCACGCAGTCACCATGGCCTGGCTGATAAGTGATAAGCGCTACCACCCCCTGCGTCGTGCGTATATGGGTGGGTGGGTGTAGGTGTTGTGTGTGCGCAGACATTAGCAGCTTATCACCGATAACCAATCAGCGACTTAAGGCGTCTTTACTTCTTCCCCTTTGAATGTCCGCCGCTCACTGCGCTCCTCTCCCCCACCCTCCCCCTCCCCCCCCCCTTCCGCCACAAACACTCCCTCCTTCACCACCACACACCACACACCTCTCACCACACACCACACCTACTATTTTCCCCCTTTGCCATCGTGACACATTCCATAAGATAGCTTTATTTAGGATCCAACATGCACCTTTTATGTTTACAATGCACACCCGCACATCGGTCAACCTGATGTAGCGGTCAGATCGGCATTACGGCCACTTTAGCTCATCTCCGAAGAATTTACTCATTTCTACATGCGACAAGCGCTACCAGCACGGCCACCCACGACTCGGCCACTAATTAATTAATTGATTGGATCCACAGCTAGCTAGCCGGATAAACGAGGTCTCACTGTACACTGTATAAACTAATGATGTCATGGGGGGGGGGGCTATAGTAAGCCAACCTTCTTTGCTGTTTACTTAATCACTTAACCGTGCAGGCCAAAGCTTACGGCAGTCCAATTTAGCATTAAGTCCAGTAATAAACCCTGTGTTGCAGATGTCCTCATAGTCCAGCGTCAATATGAAATGACCGTTGGATCTCGGGAGTTTTATTTACGTCGCATGGTAAATCGAGACCCCTCACTCACATATGAGAATGTTGAGACGCGATAATGCGTCCAAGTTGGATGCTCCGCTCAGTGTGTGGAGTGTTTTGTTGGTCTTTTGCGGGGGGGCCCGGGTGTGGGGGGGGGGGGGGGCTTAACGGAATCAAAGACCCTACAACACTAAGACGGCTCACTCGGCCTGTACTGTGTAATCAAGAGAATGGCCAGCGCACCAGGTGGTGGGTTTGATCATTTTGATAGCATTGGTGTGTCAGAAGAAACCCTGCTGTCACTTGGTAGGTGTGTGGTGGGGGTTTAGGGATGTGGTGGAGGTGTGGTGGGGGTTTAGGGATGTGGCTGGGGTGTATGTGTGTGTGTTGGTGGTGTAGGTCTGTGGTGGGTGTGTGTGCTGTGGGTGGTGTGTGTGTGCTGGGGGTGTAGGTGTGTGTGATTGAGGTGAGGGTGTAAGTGTGGTGGTGGTGTGTGTGGTGGGAGTGTAGGTGTGTGTGTGGGGGGGGGGGGGGGGGTATAGGCATGTCGTGGGGGGTTTTAGGTGTGTGTGGTGAGGGTGTAGGTATGTGGTGGGGGTTTAGGGATGCTAAAGATTGTGAGGTGCCGCCCTGCAAGACCCCTACAACTCCACCACAAACCATCTACACCTCCACCACACACACCCACCTACACCCCAACCACACACACCGTCAACCCCCACCACACAGAATATGTATATGGTGGGTGGGGTGGAGGGGCAGGGTGGGGGTAGCGGTGGTGGTGGGAGTTCGATAGGGGTAGCAACATGCAACAAGTGGGGTCCTCCCTCCCCCTCCTGCCCCCCCCCCCCCCCCGCTTACATCAGGGAGGGGGAGGGAGTCATGAGGTGAGTATACCATGTGATCCAGTCTCCAGTGGGTCATGTGTGCCTTTAGGAGCCGCGTAACGCTAGCAAGTTTAATGCTAGCTGGATTTTTTAAATAAAAATTTTGTAGTTTTTAAACAAAGTTCTTTAACTAACTAACAAACAAAAACATAAAAAGAACGACCAATAAACTTAAAGCTGGTGTGTGTGTGTGTGTGTTGAGGGTCGGCGGGTGGGTGGGGTGTTACTGTGTGTGTATGTTGAGGGTCGGCGGGGCCGGTGGGGTGTTGGCTTTGTGTGTGTGTGTTTTGAGGGTCGGGGGTTGGGTGGGGTCTTATTCTGTGTGTGTGTGTGTGTGTGTGTGTGTGTGTGTGTGTGTGTGTGTGTATGTGTGTGTGTGTGTGTGTGTTGAGGGTCGGCGGGGTGGGTGGGGTGTTGCTTTATGTGTGTGTGTTTTGAGGGTCGGCAGGGTGTTGCTGTGTGTGTGTGTGTTTTGAGGGTCGGCGGGGTGGGTGGGGGTCTTACTGTGTGTGTGTGTGTGTGTGTGTGTGTGTGTGTGTGTGTGTGTGTGTTTGTGTGCATGTGTGTTGAGGGTGGGTGGGGTGTTGCTGTGTGTGTGTGTTTTGAGGGTGGGTGGGGGTCTTACTGTGTGTGTGTGTATGTGTGTGTGTGTGTGTGTGTGTGTGTGTGTGTGTGTGTGCATGTGTGTGTTTGTGTGCATGTGTGTTGAGGGTGGGTGGGGTGTTGCTGTGCATTAACGGGTCACTGCTTTCTCTATCCACACCAGGGTAAATGTATGCCTGTAAAAATAGCGTGGACAGAGAAATAGACTTGTTTCCAGTCACATGCTGAAATGCGTCAATGCTGAAATACCAAGAGTGGTGCCTACTCAGGCACGGGTTACGGGGCGTGGTGGCCAAACCGGTAGAGCGCAGGCTTCCCATACGGAAGGTCGGGAGTTCGAATACCAGCCGAATTAAACCAGTGACTTATAAAAAAATACATGCTTGTCACTACCTAGCCTAGCACTCGGCATTAATAGGATAGGACAAGGACTGGTTTGAACAGTATCAGGATACTATGTTTGTATGGGATATAGGCTGATGGTGCTGATGGCCTGGTCTCCCAGTGGGGTAGCACTGTAAAGTCACCATGAGTGCAAACTGTTACAAGTCGGTGCCCATCTTGATATAACCTTAGATGATGTTAGGACGTACAACAACAACAACAAACAGGCAACACACACACACACACACACACACACACACACATACACACACTGGGGTGTTATTGCTGGACAGTACAGCACACTTTGATATAAAATACGGAAAGCTGGCGTTTTACTAGCTTGATCGCTGTGTACACATTGTACAGGCAGCCGTGTTTGTCAGGTCCTCATTCCGGTGCACACACTACCCTATACCCTCGCCATGGGTGGGTGTTCATAGGTAGGAAGGTAGGTATGTCCTCATTCCGGTGCACACACTACCCTATACCCGCTCCATGGGTGGGTGTTCATAGGTAGGTAGGTAGGTAGTTAGGTAGGTATGTCCTCATCCCGGTGCACACACTACCCTATACCCTCGCCATGGGTGGGTGTTCATAGGTAGGTAGGTAGGTAGGTATGTCCTCATTCCGGTGCACACACTACCCTATACCCGCTCCATGGGTGGGTGTTCATAGGTAGGTAGGTAGGTAGTTAGGTAGGTATGTCCTCATTCCGGTGCACACACTACCCTATACCAGCACCATGGGTGGGTGTTCATAGTTAGGTTTTGAGGGCAGTTGAGGGCAGCTGGACTGTACCACCTCATATAGTTTACTAAATAGATTCTATCAATTATTAATAAAAAAAACTTTTCTTTTTCTATGGGAATTTGTTTCCCTTGACCACAAATATATGATTGTGAACTTTCTAATTTAATGAGTGTCTATTGGCACATAATTGATTGTCTGCCTTTACATGTAAAAGCGATGGTTTGAACAAAAAACAAACATTTCTCGCCGTGAATATGGCCTATGCTGCCGATACGGCGTAAAGCAACCACCAATCAATCAATCAATCATAGTTAGGTAGGTAGGTAGGTAGGTAGGTAGGTAGGTCCTTATCCCGGTGCACACACCACCCTATATCAGCACCATGGATGGGTGTTCATAGGTAGGTAGGTAGGTAGGTAGGTAGGTAGTTGCCTAGGTGGGTGTTTATAGGCAGGTGTGTGTATTGTATAAGAACTTATGCGAGTATAAACACCCAAAGTTCCTGCAAGTTATATTACCGTTTATATCTACCGCTTCTGGTGCGCCCCCACACGGAATCCAAACTCACTAGTACCTCCCTGCGACCTGCATTAGTCGCAGCGAAGTGTAGTATCCGTTTTTTCCCCTTCTTTTCTTTTTAAAATAAACGGGAAAAAATGTACCGGCCTGAATCTAGACTAGACCTCTTGGTGCGAGCATAGTTAAACACACCAGTAATGGTTACTCAGTCGGTGATCGGCGGGTCGTAGCTGGGGTCCAATCATGCAATGTGGTCAGGGAATGCCGAGGTGTGAAGACTTTGTGTTCGATTTTCAAACTGTGGCTTGGTGTGTGAATCCAGCTGATCACACTCACGTTGCGTTCTAAAGACATCATTGAAAATAGGGCGTCCACACTTCCACCCCAACCCCAACCCCAACCCAAACATTCACTCCTTCCTGCCAACAACTTAGGTAAATAAAGAATTAAAATATATATTTATATTTGATATATTTATATTTAGTTATATATTTATATTTCGGTCAAAGTGACTGGCGGATGTTAGTGTGTCTTACTATGCTGAGTGGCAGATCCCAACATTGCTTACAGGTCCGGGGTTCGATCCCTGCCCCTTAATTAGACTGATTTGCTATTGCTTCTTTGTTGTTGTTTTATGTCCGAGCAACATCTACGGTCATATCAGGGTGGGTACCGACTTGTGACAGTGCACACTCATGGTGAATTTATAGTGCTGGCCCACTGGGAGACCAGGCCTCCAGCACCATGACATGATATCCCACTCAGTCTCACTATCCTGACACTGAGCCAACCAGTCCTTGCCTTATCCTAATAATACTGAGCACCTGGCTAGGAAACATCAAGGATAAATTGTTACGTCATTGGTTTGACTCGACCAGGGTTTGAACCCGTGAGTTGATTTGCTTTGTGTCGAAGAGCTAATGCTAGATGAAGCCCTGGTGTCGGGAGTCGGACTCCGCAGCGATGACTGCAGTGTCTGTAATCCGGTAAGTTTGGGGTAAGCCCCACTAGGATCTGACTGTGTGTGTAGGCTTAGTGTGTGCACATAATGTCTGAATGCTCTTGTGTACACAGACCGATAGTCAAGTGGAGCCTGTTCCAACAGGTTCGGTTTGTAGACTTATATTTGCCGCTTACATTTCTAAATTAGGTTTCAGGCCGAAAAGTTAGCGGAATTTATTCTGTCATTTGTGTTTCACATACAAAGTGTTAATTGTACAGTAAAACCTCTAAATAGACTGACCATGGAACCGACTTTAAGTGGTCCATTTAGGGAGGGTCGGTTTAGGGAGTTAGAATATCCTTACAATGGTATTGTTGGGACCCAAATAAAGCGATCGATATAGGGGAGTGGTTGATCTGTGGAGGTGGTTTGTTAGAGGTTTTACTGTATTTGCTTATAGAGAGATTTTCACCAAAACCTGAAATGATCAGACTGGTGTCAACTGACAGCAAAGTCCTAGATGTTCTCTGACCTCAAACGTCCTATCAATAATAATGCTTATATTTAGTTTTAAATCAGGGATGAAGGGTCGCCTTGATTTCATGGATTTTCGTTTATATTCACTGATTAACGTTCACACTTCACTGATTTCCGTGATTAAAAATGCCATGGTATTGCGCACACAAACACTACACTTAATCCACAAAATTTTAAGGTTGATTGTTAGAAAATATGTTATGTTAGTTTGAAGTAACTTTTATTATAAATGGCTAACTTTGGAGAGATTCAAAGTGAAAAGATGCCAAATCAATTTTGGCATGCACATCAAAATGTGGGCACGGTAGGCTTCAAAGTAATATGTTCTATTAAATTGACTTATCACTGCCTTCTATGCAGCAACAAATGTTTTATAAGCGCACCAGTATCTAGGTAAATATAATGAAACGTTGCTTTGATTCCGGGTTGGCGTCTGCTCAGCCGAGTGACACTAGTGCCATTTCAATTGGTACGTACTTATACTTATAGAGTACTTTCAAATGGGCTTCAGCCTTTGATTTTGAATCATTTTCCGTCACCACTTTCACCCACTCGAACTGTTACATAGTTCTACACAGTGTCTTTCGATTATGCAGTAGCACCTCGCTTAACGCTTTATACTCCAATCACACTACGCTTGCGATTGTTTGCGATCATCAAAAATGGGCAGTCATAAAGTGGTCGCAAGTGATCGGAAGTGGTCGGTGACGTCTGGGTGGCCATTTTGTTTGCAAGGCGGTTGTAGCTGCTGCACCGAAAACCTTCTTGTGACTGAAATGGTCACTTGGAGGTTGGCAACCATTTTCATGGGTTAGCAACCAATCGCTATCCGATCAGCGACTGGTTGGTGACTGGTCACACACTCAGTAGGGGAATTTTGGTCCGAATGGTCGGCGACCACTCTGCGACCAGGCTGCGACTGCTCAGTGACTATAACACCTTTGCGACACACGGGCACACACACAACACAACACACACAACGTGGTACACATAGGGCGCGCACAGTACACACAACTCGGGGTGTGGTGATAATCATAGGATTTCAATTGGACTTACCTCTATCAGTTATCGCCCGGCATTAATAGCTGTAATGTTTGCCTTCACACCTCCACTGATATCGCTACAGGGATGCAACTAATCATATTTTCGTCTGATTGCTCGCCAACCCAGCCCCTTTTAGCAAATTTTTTTTATTTTTTTATTTATTTTTTAGAAACCAATGTCCATAGACTGGTGTTCCCCTGCAGGCTGGCATATAAATACCACTGAGCCTAGATAGAATATTCACTTCTACGAGGGCCTATTTAAAACTATGCAAACACTGTATAGGTAGTACGAGTAGTCCACTGTAAACAATGTGTGTAAGTATTGATTCCAGTCAGCATTGTTATATATAAATGGTGTAGTTACTGAACTGTGAGAATGCGATCTCAGCAAAATGATGACCACTGAATTCTCTCTATTAAGTTTTGAAAGTGGGTTAATTTTCATCATTTATACCCGGTATATATATATATAGACTATATGCAGGTGTAGGCAGATGCGTTGGTTCTTTCCCCCGTGGGTTAATTCCACAGCTAGATCATCAAACACACTTCCATTAGCACGTGCCTCCAGAATTCCGCTAGTCAGTGCTCACGTCACCCCAAATCCGGTAGTCGGTTCCAACGTCGACATATATATATGGCCTGTGCACCTAACTGGATGGCCACTTGCTGTCTGGACCCCGACTTCGTCCACACCTCTTCTATCGGGTCTCCGCTGTGCCACGCTCCTCCTTGATTATGTCTGAAAATAGTTGCTGGAGGGGGAGCTGGCCAGCATTTCACTTTCCACCTCTTACTCCATCTGTTTCTCCGGCTCACCGACTGGTGGTCACCACATGACAAGGAGGTGGCCCTTTGACTTAACTCTCATTTCTCTTTCCTCTATACTACCCTTTCTTAGTTTTTTCTCCCGGGCTTACTCCTACCCCTGATCGATAAACTTAAAGCTGTCTCGCTTCCTTCTTGGGGCAGATCCTACCTTTCCCCCTCCCTTCCTCCTAACCCATCGGTGACTGGACACTTGAGTACACAGCTACAATCGGACCAGAGTGAACCGGTACCGCTCTAACGACTTGTTGTAAAGAAACCCCCCGCTTCTACAACCGTCCCCACTGAAGTTAACTCTTAATCCTATGGAACGGACCGATTTATCGGGGCCATTCTTTATTGCTGCAGTTCTGCAGCCTGTAACCATCAAGGTTACGAACCACCCACAAGTCAAGTCAATACAACCGAGGCGAAGTGACATTGCGCATAATTGATACGAACCACAGAAATTGGATTATGTTGAGGTCAATACTCGATGGGAACATCTAATAGACAATTGGGAAACACTTGAATGTGTCTGGCTCACAGTCACTCTTGTTAAAACGTTTATATCGCATTGTTGCCTATGATACATTGAGTCCTACTAACAGTATTACACTTGATGTCGGTGTCGAATAGACTGTTCTAAACCCTATGATAAATTGGTAAACAATTATGTGGACAAAGTCAGTTGTACATTTTCTTACAAAGGCGTTGACGACCTAGTCCAGCATATGTGCGAGCGCGATTACATAGCCGTAGTGGATATAAAAGACGCCTATATGGCGGTAGCCATTCATCCTATTGACAGATTCCGTCAGGGCATTAGATGGGATTTTAGCCATGGGCCTGAGGCATTTTTAGATAATAAAATGTGTATGGGGTTATCCTCGAGCCCTTATATATTTACTCGTATGTCAGACTATTAATTTATTAAACTATTGATTTATAAATACAATCTACACTTTAAAAGTAGTGGCCTATGAAGGATAAGTATGTAAACCATATGTTTACTTTCTTATTTTGAGGATTGGTGTGAATATGTCCATAACCCAGCAATCCGGTGGTTTTTGGGTAGGGTAGTTTAATGGCCTTGAACACAGAACAGTCATGGATTGTCAGGATGCGGGTGAACTGCACTGAACCCTGTATGTTCTGTGTTCTATACAATAATACATGTACATGAAATCCGATTAAATTTGTTTTTAATGACAAATTCTTCCTCGCATCCCTTTTTAAACAAAAAATATCAATAACAAAATCAGTAAGATCTCGGTACGAGTCATCGATGAAAAGCACAAATGTGAAATACAACGATACATAGAGACAGACAGACATAGAGACATAGAAACAGGCATAGAGAAAGAAAGACAGATAGAGACAGACAGACAGACAGACAGACTGAGATCATCAAAGCTCTGGTCACACCTCCACGTTAAGGGTACGCATGCCTGTGTAGTACTACTACTTATACCTACATACGGGTCACTGCGCAGATAATAGGTAATCTGCATGCAGCTGTTCTGAGTCATGTCATACTCAATGGTGTCCTAAAACAACGCTGAGAAAAAACATGTACCGATCATCATGCCATGATGGATAACAATTTATTTCATAACAAAGAAAGTCAACAAATTTAAGGTGAAGTAACAGTAAAATTCTAACACATTAAATGGAAATTTACCTTATTAAAATATCCACGCGCCACAATTCTAAGCAAGGTACCACAAAAGGAGCAATTGATGTGCATAACCCGATGGTTTGGGGTTTCAGCCATACTTTCTATTTAGATAATTATATTAGGTTGATCATTTTAATCTTCTTTTGTTCACTTCAGTGATATTTGAAATGAAAACCTCTCAAATGCTAGATATCAACTTTGGGAGCTGGTTTTTGAGCATAGTAGCATAACATCTGAACACAAAACTGCAATAAATGTTTAATAAGTGTACCAAGTATGCGAATTCGATATCTAGGATCGAATTTAAGTACCTGTTTTAGTTGGTTAACAAAAATATATATAATGCTTTCCTCGAATGAAGTAGGACTACCCCCCTGTTTATTTATTTTTTTAAGTATTTTTTTTAAGTCTTGATTCTTTTAATAAAAGAATGTAAACCGGCTGCTCGGGGCTTGCAAGTTGTAGGTGATGACGTCATGAAAGTACCACTGGTTCAAAAAGGGGTTAATCCACCTATGTTTAGACAGCCTTTAAGTAAGTGTCCAGCTCACCTGGAATAGTGCATCTTGGGATGTGCCTGGGTAAATCATCCGTGAATGTGCGCGGTTTGTTGTGTGACCCTGGAGGCCCTGTCACATTGCTGGGCCGGAAGTTATATTCGGTACAGACTGAGGTGGCAGATTTTTGAGGATGTGGCGTATCTGTAGAGTGGTGGTGGGGTTTCAGGTCCTGATGTTCCCCAGTCTTCATGAGACACACATGGGAGTATTGTTTTTGTTTTTGTGGAGTTTTCAGTCACATTAGCGCACTGAAGGCTGCAAATCTGCAGCACTGTATGGGTACCGCCTAAGGCGGTCCCATGTGGCTGGGAGTTGGCCTCCGCTAGGTAGTGGTCAGAGAAATCAAGGGTGGGGCAGCATGACGGGGTAGAGATTTGTTTGTTTGTTGTTGTTTTACGTCCTAGCAACATCTAAGGTCATATCAGGACGGGACGGGGTAGAGAGAAAAAGGTCATCTAGGAGCCCAAACATTGGCCCTGTAAGAGGGCCGGGGGAGGTTGGTTGGTTGCTGTAATTTTACACCCCAGCAAGACCCTAGGCCATACCAGGACGATCACCGACTTATGACAGTGTGCACTCAAGGTGACTTTATAGTGCTGCCTCACTGGGACAGATCAGGCCGCCCGCTCCATGTCCTGATGTCCCCCACAGTCACATTACCCTGACACTGAGCCAACCAGTCCACATGGGAGTAGGAATTAGTCATTGGTTACGTATTGTTTAACGAGTAATGCCCATATTATTTAGGCTGCACGGCTTTAATATCACCTTCCCGTGTATGGCTGGTGGGCACTGTGCCGCCTGGACTCACCCAGCTGGGGTGGCCTGTGCCACACGCCAGCAGCCAATCAGGTTCCGGGGGCCCGGGTGAGGTGACTTCGGGCGGCGCGGTCGCTATCAGGTATCCATTCGGCCGGAAATTTGACTTTATATTGTTATTCTTAAGCTATGTTAATAAACGGTTTTCTGGCCCCTTACTGCGGATGGTCAACTGCACATTTCCGATATAGTGTTGGTGATGGTAGGGGAGGTGGTTCTATTCATTGCCACTTGAAGATGCTTTCTGTGCTTTTACCATATGATGACGATGATGATGGATTCCTAATGAAAACTCTGAAATACTTTGAAATACTTGCTAACAATGTCCTTTATGTATTTGTATCTTGCAGCCATCAGGAGTTTCTACCGAGCAGTGCTGAAGGTGTGTATTTCCAGAGATGAAAGATCTCCCCCTTTTCGCGGATTTCTGCGATTTTCTACTTTGACATAAGGTGGTATCACAACATAAAACTCTGGATGGTTCACCTGTGCCTCAGAAACCGAGCTGCGAGAGTAACTAATAAAATGCAAACAGGAAAGGGTTAGTTATGGGCGATAATATAGACAAAAAGGAGCGTTAAAACCTGACTTCCGGTATTTTTCCACGATTCCCTGACAGTGTTGATCCTATGGGAGAAAATCTGCATTTTTACAGAAATTCTTCGTTGGTTCTCGGTCTTATTTCCCGTTTTTTTGTCGTAGACCACTTTCATCCCTTTATTTCTCACTGCAGGTTCCAACTCCGCTCCTCATTATCTAATTTATGTTTGTGAGGTAGTTAGCTAGTCCACTATAGTCCTGTTTGCCTTTTAACACATTCTAAAAAGAAGTCGGTTGTTATAGCTTCACCCAGGTTACTTAGGCTTGCTGGATTTGTTGAGCCCTTGTTCGGGACTGTAAAATCTGGGAAATGCATTGGACAATTTATTATAAAAAATATATATATATAAATAATGAATATAAAAAAAGAAACAATAAAAATACACTGATTATGAAGGAAACTCTTAGAAGGTAAACATGCTAGGCATGATATACCTAGGAGGTAAACTTTAAATGTTAAGCCAAAACTAATGACCACTAATGCAAGCTGGTGAAATCAGTCAGGGAAAATAACTATAGGCAACCAAACAACTAACCAATTGTAGAACTAACAGAATCACACAGGGTGGGGAGATGTGGAAGAATGCTTACAAACAGAGAAAGAATGCATGCAGTAGATAGCTACACAACAAATGGAAGTAATAAAACAAGGGGATCCACAAGACTATTACTGTCTACCGGCGAAAACAAGTCATTAGACATAACCATTACGGGCAGCATAAATATACCATCACCACCCCAAAAACAAACAAAAAACAGTCACAACAAGGACAATGGAGCCTGAACTGGCATATTTCCACGATTCCATGACAGTGCTAATCCTATGCTTTAGGCTATAGCCAGTATAGGGGGAAATCCGCGCTTTCACGGAAATTCGCCATTGGTCCTGGCAAGATTTCCGCGTTTTTTGCCGGATACCACTTGCATCCCTGATTAGGCCAGATGCATGTTGGTTTGGTTTGGCTTGGTGCTGTAGAAAATGAAGCCCAACGAAAACGCAGTTGATATATTCTTACAAATTCCTAATACTGTAATAGACACGCAGTCTATCACACAGGTGAAATATGTATGACGACAGGGCCGATACATTTGACACCCAATGCATTTAATAAGGCTCCTGTGCAGCCTGTCACTTACTAATGTTGCTGTGCAAGCATTTATCATTATTAAATATATATATATGCTGCGTGTGTAGGTGGGTGCACCCAGTGCATATGTACTGATTGTGTGATTCCCCTCCCCCACCCCCTAATCTATTATATGTTTGTTTGTGGTTGTTTTACGCTCTAGCAACAATTAAGGTCATATCAGAATGGGTACCAACTCGTGACAGTGTACACTCATGGTGACTTTATAGTGCTGTCCCACTTGGAGATAAGGCTGCAAGCACCATGACCCACACAGTCACATTATCCTGATACTGTGCAAACCAGTCCTTGCCCTATCCTATTAATACCGAGTGTCAGGCTAGGTAGCGACAAGTATCAGTGTTATAAGTCATTGTTTTGACCTGTCTGGGATTTGAACTCCCAACCTTCTGCATGGGCCCGTCCTGATATGACCTTAGATTTTGCCAGAACATAGAACTCCAACAACCAAATCACCTTCCGCATGGGAAGCATGGGCTCTACCGATTCGGCCATCTCGTTGGTATATATTATATAAGTTTAACCGGGTGTTCTCTATCCTCCACAGCAAGTCCACGTTCTCAACGAACACGCGCTACAAACGCTGTTGATTTCCAACCTCTCCGGCCTGATGTTGCCTCCCCACCGGAGCAACCGGTCTCTAAGGCGATCACTCTGCAGAGCGGTGTAACCGATGCCTTCACGTCCACTCTGGCCAAGTTCACCATGGCTGGGATGACGGATGCTGGAGTTAGCGCCGAGTCAGGCAACCGCTACGGCGCCACGGGAATCCACTCACCGGCCAAAGCAGACATCACACGGAGTATGCCATTCCAGGCTTATCTGCCTTCCCATAGGCAGAGCAGCAACGAGGGTTACCAAGGCAACTACCAGCATAACCAAGGAAGCTACAAAGGAAGCAACCAGAGCTATCAAGGAAGAAGCCAGAGTTACCAAGGAAGCAACAATAGCAACCAAATAAACCACAGCCAAGCAAACCACTACAACCAAACAAACCACAACAACCAATCAAACCATAATAACCAAACAAATCACGGGAACCAAACAAACCACAACAACCAAACAACCAATCAAGACTCTCAACAAAACAACCAAACCTACCAAGGAGACCAGCAGAATTACCAAGGTGAGCATGGCCAACATGACAACCAGCAGCAAATGAGTTGTCAAGCTGAAACTGCAGTCAGTTTGCTGGAGAGGCCAGCACCCACAACCACAGGAGCTGCGTGGTCTCTTCGCCAAGTGACCCGCAGTCTGGAGCCGTCGTTCATGGAGACGCTCGCGAAGGAGGCTGAGCGTCAGGGTGGTTACCGCATGTCCGCCAACAGCTCCGTAATGTCGGAGTTGGATGGGATCTCACCACTGGTAGCTGACTTGAGCACGAGCACCATCCACGACGGTGAGCACCTTAAACATGTGTGTGGGTCTGTGTGTGTGTGTGTGTGTGTGTGTGTGTGTGTGTGTGTGTGTGTGGGTGTGTGTGTGTGTGTGTGTGTGTGTGTGTGTGTGTGTGTGTGTGTGTACGTGCGTGCGTGCGTGTGTGCATGCCTGTCCCTATGTCTGTGTCTGTGTTATGGCAGAAGAGCATAGAATGTTTAAAAGTACTATGAGTGAGCAATGTTGTTGGTGCTTTTTTCTTTGGCAGTGGATATGGTCTATGCTGCCGACACGGCGTAAAGAAACCACCAATCAATCAATCAATTCTTGGGCAGTGGGGGTGCAGTGGGGGGGCAGGGAGTGCGCCAGTCGTAATTATTTCACATCCATTGAGTAGATGAACATATTAGGTTGATCATTTTAATTTACCTTAGTTTGAAGGAACTTATATTTTGAATAGCTAACTTTAAAGTTATTTTAAGTGAAAACATGCCAAATTAATTGTGCAGCGCACGTCAATCTTCTGGTATCATATGTTTCAGCAGAACAGGTTGTGTTTAATTGACTTAGTATTCCTTTCTTTGTGGCTATAAATTACTATTTAAGTATTTTAGTTTAGAAAATTAAGTATTTTAGTTTAGAAATTCCCATGCTTTCATCGGACTAGTCAGCTGTAATCGGTAATGACTCGTGCCTCCACCAGATGGCGCCACACATCACGACATGACGGGGCTGAGTACCGGGCCACTGATGGATAACTCGGCATTCAGCAGCGTTCCGCACTCCAGTACCGCACCAAATCTGTCCGACCAGGAGGCAACTCACACGAAGTACGTCACATGATTTCTTCTATGTTAGATGGATGGCTGAATGAGTTGAGCATCCGTCTCCTGTTTTGGTAGATCGTGGGATTACCCTGGTCGAGTCAAACCAATCACTTAAAAATATATACTTGTCACTTCCTAGCCAGGCACTCAGCATTTCGGTGTAATTCTCGGCTAGTCGCGGGTGTCTTTCTATGATACCATTTTACCTGGGACACAATTCTAGCTGACCCTATTTTACCGGAAGCCATTGACGCATAACTGCTGACAACGACGACTAAGCTATATCAGGGCCACTCTATCCAAGGAGTACAAGATGCCGCAAGCAAAGAAATCCCCCCGGAAGCCAACAGGTAGTAGACAATACAACACACGAGGACGGCCGAAAAAAGTAAACGGTGAAACGGTGACAACCGCTGATGACCCACTCAAACGCGCACCAAAGCGGAAGGCGGCGGCGCCACGGGATGCACGCACGCCGGAGGACACCAAACAGGCGGCAGCAGATCGGGAGCCAGTAAACAATCATGACATCATCACAGCGATGCACGCAGCCATAAAAGACCTTCGCACGGACCTAGGTAAGAGAATAACAGCACTGGAGAAGAAGAACAAAAGAACAGTGGCAGCAGTGGATGTGGAGCAGTACGAGGAGAGTAGTGACAGTGAGTGTGATAGTGATACCGACAGTGACAGTGACGGAGCCGAACCACTAACGCCCCCACCCAGGAGGAGGCGACCAGGAGTGAAAGGCTTTGTCATGCCTAACCCGACTACGGTAAACAAAAAGGACACACGGAAACTACGAAAGGCCAACAAAAGCCACCGATACGAGGACTTCACATACCAGGATGACTATCACAATAACGACACTTACGACACCTCACCAATGCACCTGCAGTCTGCCCGAATCGGAGATCGGGCAGCCCAAGATGACCACGCCGACGCCATAAAGGATATCCTGGACGCCGCTGGAACCGCCATTAAAAGGAAGCGAGGTAAAGTTGCACTATTGCCTCACTTGTTTGTTATGCGGGGGGAGAAGCGAGAGAAAGTTGGGGTTGGTGAGGCTACGTGGCATGAATACATCGGTGCGTTGTGTAAAATGACAAAGGTGGTGGAGGTACCAGCATCATGGAGGAAGCCGATCATAGAACACATTCACCAGATAGTTACAATGGCAGCAGACTGGGAATGGGAGACATGTCGCCTGTGGTCTGAGAGGATTTTCGCAATGTTTGATGATGGCCGCCTTCCTCACGGCTGGAGTGACGGTTATGCCATTAAGGACGTACAACGCGATGCGTTCGCAGTAGGGATTAGAGTTGGAACGCGCACCAGCGCCCGCTACAACGCTACCCACACCCGTAACATCAACATGATTGCAGGCACTGGCTCAACGGATAATATCCACACCTCGACACACGAGAACAAGCAAGACTTCAACCGGGAAACGGACGGAAAACCCTGCAACCCCTGGAACTGGGGGAATGAGTGTGGATTTAGCGCCTCACATGGTGAACGCTCCGACAAGAAGGCACACCTGTGTGCATGGTGTGCCAATAAGTATCACCGCGCTAACCATCACAAGGAGAAAGACTGTATGAATAAAAAACGGTTCCAGGAGAAGAAGGCTGGCCAGACTAGTGCACCGAGCCAACAGTCAGGAGAGGGTTTTTGAGGTGCGGCTCCATAGTAGAGGACGGAGAACCTGACATGGAGCCCCTTAATAAACCACCCTCCTATAGCCGCGACAACCAGGACCCACAAGAACCGTTCACAGTGAGTAAACTCCCAGCCGATAATCTCATTGAGAACTGCGCATCCCCTGCACAGGTTACCGCCTGTGTGAGGGAGATAATCAGGAGAACACGTATTGCATCCCTTGCCAAAATAATTGTGAATAATAATCATGATGTCACACTTGGCACAGAGCGCCGGAGTGATCGGTTATTGACAAAGGAAGGACGAAGCCACCCCCAAAATTCACGGAATGGTGGCAAGGTCTGCTGCGTAGAATCCTCGACTACACGTAATGTTGACACCATGAGCAGCGAGACACGCCACGTTCAAAACGGCGCCACTTCAAGACGCCCGATCGCTGGTGAACGGGATGCTTCCGCCACCACCAACAACCATCCAAGATGGCCGACTGATGGAGACGACGGGCCTCCCGCCAACACCAACCGCCATCCAAGATGGCCGACTGACACGGATAGCGGCCTTCCCGCCAATCCCTATCCACAGTCAAGATGGCCGTCGGGCAAGGACGCCAAAGTTCTGGCCCAAACCGCAAAAGCCCTAGGCTGCAATCAAGATAGCCGCCGTGCCCACACGCTAATCGGCACAGGACCTATAAAAACAATGACCGCCGGAGTGACAGCTGACAGTAAACAACAACACGCCCACCTTGCGAGACATGTTCCCACTGGAGTGAGTGCACGGTGTTGGGACATACACAACAGCGGTCAAGCACCCGGATCACGACTCGGTGAAGCGATCGTGAGCGAGACTCAACTACGTGAACAATTTAATGACCATGCTGATATTTCCTTCGATGTTGTTGCATCTGGTGGGGAAGTTGAGCCACGACCACCCCCATCCCCCATGGCCTACAGGCCGACACTACACAGGATATGGCCATACCCAACCTGTGGACTATGGGACAATTAGGATAGGGCAAGGACTGGTTGGCTCAGTGTCAGGATAATGTGACTGAGTGGGATATCAGGTCTTGGTGCTGGTGGCCTGGTCTCCCAGTGGGGCAGCATTATAAAGTCACCATGAGTGCGCACTGTCACAAGTCGGTACCTGTCTTGATATGACCTTAGATGTTGTCAGGACGTAAAATGCCAACAACCAACCAACCAATATATACTTATTTAAATATTACTGGAATGCTCGTCCGCAAATTAGCTAAATATAATTGTTAAATTCGGTGTTAATTAACTAGGTGCGTATTTCAGCATTTGCATCAGGATTCATAACCACTGATGGCGACCATAGAATGCTGTCAATTTAAATTATAAAGCCTTTAAACTACATGTTTTATTATATTTTTCAAATCAAAAGTAGCGGGTAAAAATATTAAGATGTGAAGAATATATTTTGCTTCTTAATTTAAAAATTGTATCTGCTCATTTAATTTACCCAGCCTTTCACCACTTTTTCTAATGGGTTGTTCTTCACTCCTACTGCAAGTATGAGGTGAATCTTTTATCTAGTAAAAATTCTGACTTTAAATTGTTGTGTGTTGGTGTACACTGCTAAGTGAAATGTGCTTTCTGGTAGGCGGACAGGCCTGAATTACTCGACTGTATCGGAACGCTTCGAGCAGAATGACGAGCGGCAGCACGAACTGCAGAAATACCTCAAACTGGTTAGATTGTGTTCCTTACACTCCGCAGTATGTTGTATAGTGTCTTAGAACCCTGAATTAGTTAAAGCTATATAATCGGATGCTTTTGAGTTTCTCTCAGTTTCTGAGATAAACATATTAGGTTGATCATTATAATCTACCTTACTTTAGTTCGAAGTTACTTTTATTTTAAATGGCTCACTTTTGAGATATTTGAAGTGAAAACATGCTAAATTAATTTGGACAAGCTTGCCAAAATTCGAACACCCTAGGCTTCTGCAGTAACAGGTTCTATTAAATTGACTCAGTATTCCCTTATTAGTGATGACAAATGTTTAATAAGTGCACCAGTATCTAAGTTAGATATGTAGAATCAAATCTGGATAATTGTTTTGGTTTTGAAAATTCGATGTTTTCATCGGATCATACAGCTTATATAATCGTTTGTGTTTGAGTTTCTGCCATATGTTTTGCATTAACATATTCAGCTGATCGCTATATTCTACTTTGCTTTACTGTAGTCTAGAGTGACTTTTATTGAAACTTTGGATATATTTGAAGTGAAAACATGCCAAATTTATTTTGCTGTGCACGCTGAAATGTTTGACATAAGATTTGTTTACCTGTTTTCGAGGATGGCAGCATAGCACAGGAGTGCTAAACTGCAATAAAATTTATTGAACGCGCCCGTATCTAAAGCACCAGTCACACTACGGCTTGCGACCACTTTGTGACCACTTTTCGACCACTTTGTGACCAAAAGGCTGACTGGTCACTTACGAGTCACTGACCAGTCGCAAGCAATGTGAGTGGTCAGCGACCTCCTTGCCGCCGTTTTGGTGGCAAGGTTTTTGGTGCAGCACCTTCAACCTCCTTGCGACCAAAATGGTCGCCCGGATGTCACCGACCGATCTCTTGACTATTGTTTTTCACGCATTTTTTTGCTTTGGTCGCAAGGGAGGTCACCGGCTTTTGGTCGGAAAATGATCGCAGGTGGTCGCAAGCCGTTGTGTGACTGAGGCCGTAGTTGGATCAAATCTAGCCATTAAATGGTTTGGTTTAGAATTGCAAAATGGTAATAATTAAGAATATGAGAGAAGTAGTTTTCTGTTGATTGTCTATGATGAAAATATCAATATAATGAGATGTAATATTCTAATTCGTAATATCCTTTTTCAAGAATTAAATCTGAACACTTTGCAGTTGTTGCAACGCTCCGATGGTGGGTCGGGTAGTGGAGAAGATACTTCGGAACAAGGTAAGTTTGCCTGTGTTATAATACTTATATACCCGAACAGTTTGTCCTCAGTGCAGCCTTTACATTTAAAAGCAATATCCTTGGAAATTAAATATTCTGGATAATTCGAAATATATGTTATAATTGTCAACCGTCCGAACGGATTATTCAACTTTAAAGTTGCATAGTCCGATGGTTTTGAGTGTCTGTCATTTTTCTGAAATAAATATATTAAATTGATTATTATAATCTACCTTACTTTAGTTTGAAGTGACTTTTAGTTTAAATTTGCCCCCACCCCTGCCAATTTGGATTTCCACCAGTGTGTATAACTTACAGTGTCATCAAAGGCCAGTTGCTCTCATACCATGTCTATGTGGTGCGGGAGGTTAAAATTCCCTTGGATCAGTAAAAGTGTAATCTCAGGCTTTGTATCGACAAACTGTCTAATGGTGAAAACAAGTCTATTCAGACTTATCCATGATAGGCAGTATAAATCTTGAAAAAGAAAAAATGGCTAACTTTTTTAATATTTGAAGTGAAAACATGCTAAATTAATTTTGGCAAGCACGGCAAAGCTCAATAGGCTTCTGTAGTAACAGATTTTTATTAAATCACCTCAGTATTCTCTTCTATGTGGTGACAAATGTTTAATAAGTGCACCAACTAAGTTAGGTATGTAGACTCAAATCTAGATAATTGTTTTGGTTTTGAAAATGTGATGCTTTTATTAGATTGTGCTGCTTTAAGTAAATAGAACTTTGATTTGCCACAGATCCATCTTTGGCGACGCCCACCAAAGTCATGCCGTCACCCTTACAGTTTAGGGGTCAAGGTCATCCGCCCGGGATCGCCTTCTCAAAGACGACAGTGGCACCCCCTGCCGGGGTACCCCACCCGGAATTTAACAGTGAGGGAGAGGGCCTGGGTGAAGGTAGGAAGAACAGGGTTCCCATGGATCATTAAACAGTTGTAAATTGATTAGTCAATTTTCAAGGTCTTAAAAAGTCTTAAATATGGTAGCTTTTCTATGAAAGGTCTTAAAAGGATCTTAAATTGGATTTGGCCACAATATTTTTTCAAGATGTTTTACCAGCTATCTTCACAAAGCACAAATGTCGTCGAGCTGAAATATATTAAAGTTGACGCTCTAGTCTACGGACCGTAATGTACTGGTCACAAGTGCACAGGTATTTTGACAGATTTTTGCTGATTAGTTAGTGTGTGGGAATCCCCTAATTTAATATGAGAACATTTGCTGTGAAAATAGGTCTTAAATTTTATGAAAATTGGTATTAAAAAGTCTTAAAAAGGTCTTAAATGTGATTGGCTGATATGTGCAGGAAGCCTGAAGAATAGTGAATTAAACTGCCCAAATTTGACCGGTGCCAAAAACAGCAGTGGTGGGAAGGTGGGGGGTGGGGCTTTGTCAATATCTGCTTCAATGCTGCACTGAAGCATGTTCTGTGCCTCTGGCAGGTTGAAGTTTTTAACAGTGCACAGGGTCTCTACAGGGCCTGGAAAGTCTTGAAAAGTCTTGAACTTCATTTGCCCCATTTCAATGCTTTGAAGAGCCTTGAATTTAACCTATTTTGGGTTAATTATTCTTGAAAAGCCTTGAATTCCATTAAACTGTCCCCACTGATCTAAATTAGTCTGAAATCGCCATTCACGATTGTTGTTTTGTCCTGAAATCCAAATGAAAATAATCTTGAATTCCTATCAAAAACAGCCTTGAAATAGCCTTGAATTCCATATCTTCACATGTGTACGGGACCCTGAGTGCACTAATATAGGAGTTCTTGTTTATGGGTTGTAGCTAGTATTAGCTTGTTATTGAGTGCATTGGGTGTCAAGTACTTGACACAGGTGTGTTCTCCTTCCACACAGACGCATCACAAGAGGCTGGCCAGCTCTCCCTTGGGCAGGTCTGCGAGATCTCGCGTCTTCTTGGCATCTACCGGAATCGCGCGTCAGCAGACCCAACAGCACCGGACCCGGTAGCACTGTTCTCCGGCCGCCAGCCGTCTGTGGAGCAGCTCTACGCCTACCTGCGTGAAGCCAGCTGGTCAGTGCCACCAGTCGCTCCAACACAGCAATCTAGTTCACGGATGATAAACGATTCACCCTGTACTTGCAGTAGGGGTGAATGACAACATAGTCTAAATATGGGCCAAAATTGCTTTAGTATGGAACAGGAAGTGGAATTCCTGGTTCCAGGATCCAATGACTACTTATATCGGCACAGAGTTTGGGGAAATGGGAGAAATGCAAAAAGTCTAAATGGCGATGATAGAATGCTTTCGATTTTACTTTTGAAGTTCATTAAACTACATGTTTTATTAAAAAAAATTCAAATCGAAAGCAGCAAGTAAATATTAAGATGTATGTGAAGAATATATTTTGCTGTTTAAATTAAGAATTTGTGTGCCGATTTTGTTTTACCAGGCCTCTCGCCACTTTTTCTAATGGGATGTTCTTCACCCTTATTGTACAGAACAACAGTACAGGGTGAATCTTTTATCTAGGTTCAGGGATGAAAGATCTCCGCGCTTTCGGGGATTTGCGCGATTTTTGGTATTCACCGATTAACTTTCACAAAATGCCAATATATATAACAGCCCGGCTCTGATATGACCGAAGATGTTACTAGGACTTACTACCCCAACAAACCATTTATGACAGCAATTAGTTAGTTCAAATCCCGTTCTTAGATGTTAGTGGAACATAAAACCCAAAGTTGGGCATGAGTGATAATATAGTCACAACAAGCAGAGTTGCCACCTGAGTAGCGGCATTTTCCCACGATTCCCTGACAATACTAATCCTATGGTTGGGGGGGTGGGGGGGGGGGGGGGGGGATCTGCGCTTTCACGGAAATTCGCATTTGGTGCCAAGGTCTCGACCTGATTTCCGCTTTTTTTTTTGCCGAACACCACTTTCATCCCTGCTAGTTACTCCCGCAGCCCCATCCCAAGACCGCACTGCTGAACAACCCATTAGAAAAAGTATCGGAAACTGGGTAAAAGGAATGACTGCATAAATTATTAATCTAGGAAGTAAAGTATATTCTTCATATACCTTTTTATATTTACCTGCGATTAATACACTTTAGAAGTCGAATTGAGAGCTTTTTGTGGACACCATCTTGTCTTTGCACATTCTCTTTTTACATTCTCGCCCATTTCACCAACTCTGTGCCAATCTAGATAAACACTGGACACTGGAACCAGGAGCTCCAGATTTCTTTCTCTATCAAAACAGTTTTGGCTCCGATTTAAACATGGTTGGCATTCACCCCTATTCTGGGTAGGGATGAATGTTTGATCTAAATGCAATCGAACACATTCCAACACTGTTATACTGTTTTATCCTTGGCATTTAAAAAGAAATCCAAGGTCACTGCTCTTGAAGATCAATGACTATAGAAGCTACTATATATAGTGTATTATATACATTATGTCCACTATATATATACTGCACTATCTATAGTGTATATATATTTGTGTACAGATATATATATATGTAAAATAATATGTTGATATCTATATAAGTATAATATAAATCTGTTTTGTTCATTTCAATGTTCTATTGGAGGTCGGAAAGTCTCCACAAGCACAGATTGTATACACACATTCATTTAAAATAAGATAATATTTAGATAGCTGTATATATTATATTAGTCTGTTTTGTGCTATTTCAATGGTCTGATGGAGGTTGGAGAGTTTCCACAAAGACAGATTATTTACACACATTCACGATACTCACTAGAATCAAAGCCGCATACAACAAGACTCATTCACTGACATCGCCGTCCATAGTTATATTCTTCATCTTTGTGCATCTTCTTCTTTACGCTAAAAGTTCGCAGGGGACATTAGATGCGACGTTAGCTGGACTGGGCGCCATCACCGGCCATAAAGGCGCACCGATTGGTACCTGGTCTTCCCACCAGGGGGTAGAGCAACCCACCAAGGAGCAGCAGCACCAGCAGCAGCAACGAGTAACGGTGAGTGCTGCAAATTGTGGGTTGGTTGGTTGTTGGAGTTTTACGTCCTGGCAACATCTAAGGTCATATCAGGATGAGTACCGACTTGTGACAGTACACACTCGTGGCAACTTTATAGTGCTTCCCCACTGGGAGACCAGGCCGCCAACACCATGACCTGATATCCCACTCAGGATTATTCAAAATGAATAGAAATACATAACAATTTGGCATAAACATGTATGCACACATGCAATATAATGATCTGATGAATATAGCTAAGACAAAACTAGCCATAGTTAAACATTTTGAGCTAAGAAATATACAATTCCACACAAAACAATCAGTGATATCCACATCACCATTATTAATTCTTGTTCTGAATATTAAAATGCCAAATGTGTCAACATGCACTTGTTTCAGAGAAATATATAACCAATATCTGATTAACCCTACTAAGTGTCTTGTTCTACGTATGTCATTAACCATAGTATATAAATAAAAACATTAATAAAATAATTAAAACTGTCTCTGGGTATGGCTATAACACTAGTCTGAATGCCCAGATTTGTCTAAATCTAAATGCACATGGTGTACGATGTGCATATTATATTGATGTAAATGCAATGCTGGATAAAAGATTAATATCTTAATTTATTATATATATATTTTTAGTTGGTATTCTATGTTTCAAACAAGAGCTGAGATGAGCTGAAACTAGCACATTTAACAGCTGCACCCAGTGTAGTAGCATGTGCCATGTGCTGCTCACGGGTTTGTTTTGTTCTGACGCATCCCACAATGCACCGCACCCCTGGAACGGTGATGTAGTCTATGACAACCAACCAAGACAGGTTCCAGATATCGATTGTTGTACCAGTATGTATGACCCAAACTGTGGCATTCTGATGGGGTTTACTAATTCTATGCAGACATATAAGGCGGTAAAGTAATATTAGTCAACTTCATTAGCAGTTTTTCATTGTGTGCCCCGTTCATCCCTTAGGTTCTGAACGTCAAGGTACCAACTGGTTCGGCCAAGTCTAGCCCTTCCCAAAAAACCTCAGCTGTAACTACAAGGGCTCCTCCGCCCAAGTCTGCGTCGATACGCCAGGTGGCGCCACCAGCCAAAGTAAAGCCTGCTGGCGCCTCGAATGAAAAGAAAGAGAAACAGAAAGTTTCCAAAGTGTGGAAGTAAAAAATTATGTTGTTTTGTACTTTAAGTGAACAGACAATGAAGAGTTACAATCTTTGTATAATTTATCTGTGCTTTAAGAATTGTGAAATAATGCTGATTTACTGTTATCACGATTAGCTCTAATTTCGATGTGAGAAGAAAAACAACTGGAATGTGCAGATCTGATTTGCAGCAAACAGTTGCTGCTTTACTTCTTTTTTCTTTGGTAGTGTTAATTTATTTTTATTAAATAATTAACGTCATATGATGTCTGTGTGTAAAGTGTAGGTATTTTTTTTCTCAGCACTGCACAATGTAGCTACAATACTTGAGCACAATATAATGTATTATTATTGCTTCCCTTAAGTTAATTAGGATTGTATTTAATTGTGTTTTACGGCAACTACTGAATTAGATTACATGGGTAAGCGTCCACAGGGAGTCATTTTTGGGGTGCGAGAATATATATAGATATATATATATATATAGTATTCCTGCTGAGTACAGTAGTATAGGTTAGTTAGTTAGTATAATTACTTTTATGCTGAAACTTACTTTTACTAGGTTACGGCATAGCATGTATACTGATAGTCATATAATATCGTATTAACTATAATATTAGTTTTTCGATCCTTTTTCATTTTTAATTAAGAGCTCCAAATAACGTTTGTGAACAAGATTTTTAATATTTCAAGATATTGAGAAAAGAGATTAGCCTGATATAAAATCATGTAATTAAATATATCTGTGTGTTACATAACTCAAGGTGACTGAAGCCACTGATATAATATGAGAAATCTTGAACTAGAATTGCTTGTTTGTGAATTCAGTACTCTAGCTGCTACTCAGTTGTAGTGGGCAGTGCCCCACCTGTTCTCCAGTACAGTCTGACATGACCACTTCTATTTGAAGGTACTGGGCGCGGTGGCCAAATCGATAGAATGCGGGCCTCGCGTGCATAAGCTCGGGAGTTCGGTTCCCGGTCTAGTCAAGCCAATGACTTATAAAATTGATACTTATCGCTTCCTAGCCTTGCACTCGCCATTAATAGGATAGGGCAAGGACTGGTTAGCTCAGTGACGGGATAATGTGACTGAGTTGGATATTGGGTCATGGTTCTGGCAGCCTGATTTCCCAGTGGGGCAGCACTATAAAGCCACCATGAGTACACACTATCACAAGTCGATACTCGTCCTGAACTTAGATGTTGCCAGGACGTAAAACTCCACAACCAACCAACTATTTGAAGGCCACGGTATTGCTGCTGAGTGTGCTCTTAACGCTCTCCTCTGAAAGTGAGCGTGTATGTCAACAGCCAAGATCTGATGTAGGCTGACAAGTGTGAACGATGTGCGTTCTATTTTGAATTTATATAAGGACTAAACTAATCAATCGAATATTGTTCCCTCTGTCATCTGAAACTAATTTCATTCACCTGACATATTTCAGCATTTTAGAATTACATGTGAGTTTAGTTTTTATATATGTTTTGGTTTAAAGGTTTTGTTTCGGGGTGGGGGGTGAGTTGACGTAACAATATAAATTTGCCTTACATCTCGCCTTGCTGCTGACATTATCAGGGTCCATACAGTGCCTAGAAAGTCTTGAACTTCATTTGCCCCATTTCAAGGCCTTGAAAACCCTTGAATTTAACCTATTTTCGGTAATTAGTCTTGAAAAGCCTTGAATTCCATTAAACTGTCCCCACTGATCTAAATTAGTCCGAAATCACTATTCGGCATAAGATAATCTAACATACCTGCACACAATAAAACACCAATACGTGGCTGAATTCCTATCAAAAACATCCTTGAAAAGCCTTGAAATAGCCTTGAATTCCATATCTTCACATGTGAACGGAGCCTGCATTATGTAAATCACAATCAATGAATCAATTAAGGAGATGTAGATGTGTATTAGATGCCACTCACGTCAGCGGCCCAAGGGCCAAGTGTAGACAGGTAGACATGGGCAGAATGATGGCATCAAGGCGTCTGTGTGTGGTTTAGTGGTAGAATACCTGCCCTGGAATGACAAGCATATGGGATTGAGTCCAGTAGTGTTGCATTCTGAATAGTTGGTGAAACCTGCTTTGTGTATGTATATAGTACACGCGCTGTCTGGATATTTGTAAGGTTAAAGCTGCATAATACAATGGAGCATACAATTTTCAAAACCAAAACAATTATCTAGATTTGATTATACATATCTAGCTTAGATACTGATGCACTTATTAAGCATGTGCTGCCACATAGGAGGGAACACTAAGTCAATTTAATAGAACCTGTTACCGTTGAAGCCTATGGTGTCAGAGTTTTAGCATGCTTGCCGAAACTAATTTGACATGCTTACACTTCAAATATCTCCAAAGTTAGCCATTAAAAATAAAAGTTACTTCAAACTAAAGTAAGGTAGATTATAACAATTAATTTAATATATTTATGTCAGAAAAATAACAGAACGTCAAAACCATCGAACTATGCAACTTTAAACTTAAAGAAGAAACACATGACTTATGAACTGGAAGCTTTTAAAATACTTGCAACTTCAGGGATTGAGTGTCATAGGATGTACTCAACTTACCTAGCAAGACGCTACGGTCATAGGTATGTACGGGGAGATTGATCACATCTGGGAGCCAAGGTGGTTCAGTGGTGAGACGCTCGACCCAAAAATGGCAGACGTGTGGGATCGAGTCCTTCTGGAGACAAGGTGTCCCATATGTTTGCGACACCCAGCGACAGATATAATGATATGTGTATATCATGTTAGCCATGTATCCACGCAGATACCTGTACAGAACATAATATTTACATCAAGCAGCATGTGTATTGACAATGTACACAACTAATTTATGCACTCATCTATTTCCGTCCATCTAATTATTATGTACTTTTGAGACGAGAAATCGAGAATGTTATGTACACTTTTCTTATTTGTTCTGCTTATCCTGGTTTGAACTGATTAATGTTTCCGCAGCTTGTAATATAATTAAAGTTGGATAGCCCGATGAAAGCTTCAAATTTGTTAACCATAAGGATTGCCTGGATTTGATCGCACATAGCAAACTTAGATATTATTTCACTTATTCAACATTTATTTTGTCATTGAAGTAAGTCTAATTTAATAGCACCTGTCATTTGATAAGCCTATGGTGTCAGAACTTTGAAGTGCACGCCAAGACTTAAATTACTTCAAATTAAAGTAAGGTAGATTATAATGATCAGGCTAATATATTAATCTCTTCTTTTTTTCAAGGGGAAAAATGGGGCAGTAACCCAAAAGCATTGGACTGTGCGGCTTTAAATTTTCCTTGTATTTACTTCCTTCGCTAAAATAGTCTACACAACCCTATAAATATTGGTAAGATGGTTTAGATGGGTTCTAGGCTTGCCACTTAGGTTCACGACATTTAAGGACTTACATCTGATAACCATTGCAGAAAATATGTTTTGTGGCTTCATCACTGTTGATAATGGTTTTATTATTATATTTATGTGTGTGTATGACCGTGACTATATTCTCATTACCTGTCTTGCTTCATGTTATTAAATATATATTTATGAAAAGATTTAACTATTCTTTTCGTAGGTTGGGTTGAAGGTGTACCTACCAAACAGCTTAAATCAAAACCATTCCACCCTGTCTTCCTTCAGCCATCCTGGCAGTATTCTGTTCCCAAACCTGGCTCGCAGCTGATGTTTCATGTCAATTCTATTTCCGTATATATAACTTTTTTAATGCAAATACAAAGTTCTACTACCGTCAGAAGTCCACTATTAATTTCGTTAGTAATTTGTAGTGCCATTTCTCTTTCCATCTCACCTTCAATTTTGAATTACAGTTGCCGAAAGTACAATTTGATTTACTACTTTGAAGCTGAAGAAAAACTGTCAATATAAACTTCACCTCAAAACCCTCCAACAAATATAATGATACAGGTCGATTTGAGAAATTGCTCTGTAGATATCGAAAGCACAGTTAGACAAATCTTTACAGTTAGACAAATTTTTAGACTCGTTCAAGCTATCTTTCATGCCACATAACACTTGATGCCTGAAAACACTAACTGCTATCTAACTAAAAGTGAAGAGCAGATCAAGACATTCTGCTCATTCTGTACAAAGCTTTTGGTTCAGTCACGACTGGACTAAGACAACATAATATACCCGCAATGGATCTAATTTATTCAGCTGCTCACATTCACCAAGGGCTTTGTACCATGCAGTATGTGGTTCAGCTGGAAGCCAACTGGCTGAAACCCACATATTGCTCTTTTCAAAGGCAGAAATGAGTTTTCATGTACGAAGCATGTCTGATTTTCATTCTGTCTCTGAGGTTTCATAAAAAGCAAACAAAGTCTCAGAACCTCTTCCATGGTTGTTGATAAACTGGCATATCACGGTTTGTACTTAATGCTTCAGAACCAGTGTGCAGACTAATTCGCTGTTTACACTGACGGCTCTAAAGGTGGCTGCTTGTTAGTATCTTGTAGACTTAGGTTCAACTTTATAAGCTTCGTAAAGGTTAGTTGATATAATAGAAGAACAAATATAGTTGACACAAAGTTGACAAGGCATCTGCTGCTCGTCGTGTTCGGGAATGTACAACAGATGTCTGGATGAATGCAGGAAGGTATCAGCGAATGGTTGGCACTAAAGTTGTTTGAATGGCACACCTCAAATTCAACCCATGAAAACAACAATTATATTTGTTAATAAATAATACGTATATATATTATTTTATTTTGTCTTTAAAATTATTATTAATATGTGTATAAACGTCACCACATTCTCTACATACCTTGCTTCCTCAGCCTTACTATGGAATGTGTTGGTATTTTCTTCTCTTTTTTTTTTTTACAATAGTGTACGATATCTTCATTGCTGGATTTGTACAACAGCACCCACACTTCAACCCATCTGTTTCTTGTCCTGTAAATCAGTACTTAGGTCGCGCCTAGCAGTTGTCTTTCTGAACATAGAAGAAGCAAACTTTGGGCATAAAATCATGAAGCCCATAATAAATCAAGCATGCTATGAAAATGTATTTTGTAAACATTTTTGTTTGAAAATAGGATGGGGGGAAAAAGCACTTGCTGAAGTTGTACCTAGGTGAATCTAGTTGAAAACCAATTGATTTATAAATGTTATATTCAAGTTACATTGTCCGATGGTTTGGGGTTTCTGTCATTTTTCTGAAATAAATATATTAAATTGTTTATTATTATCTACCTTACTTTAGTTTGAAGTAACTTATTTTGAAGGGCTAAATTTGGAGATATTTGAAGTGCAACATGTTCTATCAAATTGACTGAGTATTCCCTTCTATGTGGTGACAAATGTGTAATAAGTGCACCTGTATCTAAGTCGGATATGTAGAATCAATTTTAGATAATTGCTTTGGTTTTGAAAATGTTATGTTTTCATCGGACTATGCAGCTTAAAGGTTAGCATATATATAAACGACAAGACAAAGATAGACCGAGAAAGGGAAAGCAAATAGGATTAAAAACTGGACACAGCTGAATCGGTAAGAGTGTTGACTTTCCGTGCAGAGGTTCAGGCGTTCGAAAACCGGCCGAGTGAAACCAATGACTTACACAATTTATTCTTGTCGTTACCTAGCGAGGACTGATTAGTTCAGTATCAGAATAATATGACTGAGTGAGGTATCAGGTCATGGTCTCACACTGATGCAGCATTATTAATCCCCCATGTGTGCGCACTGTCACAAGTCGGTATTTTAGATATTGCATGGTCGTAAAATACAAACAAAACCAACAAAAATGTGACTACTTGTGTAGGTCAGAACACATCTCACTGATGAAGCCAAGAGGCAATAAACTATGGAAGCAACTAACCACGTGACCCTACGCCATGTGTGCCATGGTTCCAATCCCCTGTGCCACCTGCTCACATCCCCAACTCCCTCACTACGAACATCAGGATCACGCCGATTTCTTTATCCCAGCATCAAATCAGTGCCCCAAAATAACATTCAATTATAAAAGACTTACCAACTTATAACATAGTATGTTGAAATATATGGTGACACCTGCTATCAACTCAACCCAACCACACACAAGTAGTAATGTTAAATGTCACATAATTGCCACAACACCACTGTTAATATGCCACATATAACTTTTTTTCTTTTTTGAATAACAAAATAATAAGAGGGCGGGGGGGGGGGGGGGAGACGCCAAACATTGGAGTGTAATTACCTAAATAACAACCTCACTGACAGCAAACACACGAACTCTCCAGTATTCTTATTCACCTTTTATGACTACCTACCGACTACCCCAGCAACAATCTCAAACAGCACAACTCCAATAATTGAGTTACATTGACGTAAATGTTATTGACATCAATAACCATTATTTCACTCTTTCTCTCATTGTCCATTTCTCTCCAGTCTTCATGTTATTCCTGCTACATAATAGTATTATTACAAGTTCAATTTAATGACCCACTAATTATAAAACCTCACACCCATATCCTATTTATTATATAAAATGTGTCACTGGTTATATGGAACTATGGCAGCGGCTTTAAAAACTGTCAAATTGCTAAAGAGTTATAATTCTAAATCCCACAGGCGTATCCTTTTAGATCATGTCTATTTTAATTATTCTTTTTGTTCTGTTTTAAATCAGGTATGAATTTGTGTAAATAACAGTGCAACTCCTGGCTAGAAAACCAGTGCTATGAAGCGAAGAAATTATATCCATATGAATAATATATCATTTACTCACCGTAACCCCCAGTTTCCCATCCCCCCAAAAAGAGAAAATATAGCCACATCGACGCGGGAAAAGTTGTTTCCACGTAAAGCTACCAGGGGGCGCCTCTATTTCCACCCAACCTCGCTTTCAGTGAGCGGCTGAGGCAGCCATTTTGAAGCGCGGTCTGAAGAGAAAACTGGACAAGAATTCCTAACACGCGCGGTCGGAAACATTTTCCAAACAAAAAAAGGTAATACTGATATCATTTCGTTCGAAGTGGGTATCGCTGTATTTAACTAATACGGTATGCAAGAGTTTGTGGCAAAAGAAATAAGCTGTACATGCGAAAATCACGTGCACTCTTCTCGGCCAGACTACATCGGTGGCGGTGCATCACTACTACGAGTACTACATAGTACATGCAATGATGCAGTGATGCACATGCTTGTTTTTACCTCTTGTTGAAATGCATCTTCACTGGCTGTAGTTTTAGCTTTGTTCATTGTTATGGTATCTCTTCTCCCCTGACCTGTATTTAATAGCCTGGGGAATAAAAATACGTTTGAGCATCACATTTTGAATTTTCTCTGAAAAAAGGGCAACTTGAAACTTTGTAAACGTTTATTGAAACGCCAGTCAATCATGAATCAATGCCAATGGCCCGTGAATGGGGACAATGAATGATTTGATCATTTATAATGTATTCAATGCAAACGAGAAACGACTTGATAGGTTGAGTTTTTGTCATTTAATTTTTTCACCGATTATCCAGTATGTAAAAAGTATAATGTAGGTATGCGTGGGACAAAAGAAATTTAAGTTCCAATTTTCGGGTCACGTTTTATAATGGAAAACTGTAAACATGTGTGACCAAGATAATAAATAGATTAGATTGTCTAATTTTGTAATTCCGTAGAATTTCCTCAAACTTTGCCAATATACACGTACATATTATATTTAAAGACATGTATTTAAACTTGAAACTAATAAAGTTAAAAATATCTTGTTTCCTTCAAGAATAATTTTGATGTTGAAAATTTCAAAATATCAGAACTTTTTTAATTTCTGTCCTACAATGAACAATTCAAAAAGAAGGTTGTAGGGGAACGTGTGATCTATATCATCACTGTGGTTGTAGGAGGGTAATACCTCAAAATATAGAAATGAAAACACAGAAAAGGGGACATCCCTCTTGAAGGCTTTTCCCTATGCTAGGTACCCCCCAATCCTGAATCCATTGGGGGCGACACTATCGCCTGACCAATAAACTTGTACAACCTTTTGCAACCTCATCTCATTCTCAGGCAGAGTAGAGTCAGGAAAAGGCACCCCACCCGAAACTCATGCGCAGTACCCTCATTGTTACATCCGTTTTTGAAGGGCCAAAGATTTCAGCAATGATAGACACTATTTTCACTGTTGTATGATGTTTGAAAGGCATTTTACTAAGCTATTCAAGTCTTTAGGTGCAAAATTCAGAGGTAAGACTGCCAGGAATGGCCATGTTAACTATTAGAATGTGAATCTTTAGCATTTTTTCTTCCTAATCTGGCAGAGTATTGTAGATGTCAGGTGGTTTTGTATAATGGTTGCCATGGAAACCCACATTATTCTGTGGTCTAATTGTCTAATATCAGTTTTGATACGCTGAGATGATTTCCCTTAGCAAGAAGAACCTTGGTATCAAGTATCAGGATCGAACCATTAATAATAAAGAAACTGCAGTTGTCATATTGTAGGTGGGCATGCTTGTATTACTGTTGCCATGGAAACATACATTTTGATCAGTTTTGATAAGCTGGGGTGATTTGCCTTACGAAGAAGAACATCGGTGTGTGCTGTTTGATCAGGATCTGACCATTAATAAAGAAACTACAAAGAAATGTTATAATTGGTCTATTTAACAGTCCTTAATAAGGCACTTCTCATGCATTAGCTAATACAAAAGATCTGAAAGTCAACAACCTTCAAATGCACATATCTCACCCAATTTTTGGAATATCTTAAAACTTCCAAAAGCATTGGAGTAGGTACCCCAAACACAGGCTGATTACTTGTTGAAAATGGCAAATTCTGTTAGAAAAAATGCTCCACTTCAACACCCTGGCAAACCAAACCACAAAAGGGTATTTTTTACTAATTTATTACAGCAGAAACATTTGTTCTCTTAGCTTTAACCTGGTCTTGGATTCATTTTATTATTCAAAGAAATAAGCCTGATAGAATTAGCTAGTGTACATCCAATTTGTGCAACGCCATTTGTTGCTCAAAGTACCCAGGAAAAAGGTACTAATACCCATAGATATGTGAGATTCCGAGCTTTCCATTCATATAAAACAGTATATGTTTTAATTTGAGAGAAATTGCAAAAAGAATTGATTGAAATTTGAAGTTCCATTTTAAGTGCTATTTTCTACCGAAAATATGATTTTAAAACCCTTAAAAGTTGGTACTGAATTAAAGATAATTTAATTTCCTGTTCAATCATAATTACCAGCGCTCATGCGAACCTATGGCCCTCATGCGCGCAGTGATTTAATTACTAAAAATTGGGGGGTATTTTTTATAACATTTAAAAAAAAAATTGTTGCTGTTGGTACATTAGTGGTTTAAGCAGGAGAACTGGTCTTCCTCATTCCACTGCTCCTTGCCCTAGTTTTAATTTTGGGAGCTATACAAAATGCTATCTTTTTAGCTTTGAGCAGGACTGATAGAGTAACAACCTAGAAACGTCCATATCTTCCTTAATATTAGATCAATTTTGACAAATGAAGTGTCATTTTCTTTTAAATTCAATATCATAAGTGAAATCCATTAAATCAAGCTCAAACCTGTTTTTAAAAATCACTTGGGATACCTATGTGGTAGTAGTACTTATTACCTGACTGGCTATGTGCAAGGATTTTTGGTACTTTTGAAGAAATGTATAAAATCATTGTAATCACTGTAAAATTAAAATGATTTACATCTATCAAAGTTTATTATATAGATTACGATGTAAATAGAAAGAGCATATTGAGGATAATACAATCTCCAGATTTCATGGAATTATCTTGTACATGTGTTTTTCTGTGCCATTTCAAACTTGCTCAAAATTGGAATTTTTTTTGCCAGATTTGATCACAATCATTATAAAATAATTCACATATATCAAAGTGTATTTATATAATGGAAATAGAAAGAAGATATTGAGCCTAATAAAGCCTGACAATTTCATGCAATTATCTTGTATGGGTGATTTTCTGTGTCATTTAAAACTTTCTCAAAATTGTGCATTTTTTACCCGATTTTATCACTTGCCAAATTGAGCTCTGGAGCATTTTGGATCTATTTCTATCAACTTTTCCCAATCGTATAAGGTCCTGAAAAAAAATAGTGGCGACAAGACTCACCTATAGGTCAGGGAGAAATAAGAATAATCAATCTGGGGTGCATATTTTTTCCACAAGCTACCTCTAAAAGTGCTCCACAGCTAAATTTGAAAAATGGTGAGTTATGGGAAATGTAGTTTTTAGCATTTTTGAACATCCATATTTTGAAATGTAACCATCTCATACCCCTAGATCTGTATATTCTCTTTATAGAGGCCATGGAATCACCAGAAAGAACATTAGAAATGAAATAGGGTATTAGTTTTAATTTTGGGGACCATCAACAATTAAGTAACAACCTAAGAACGCCCATATCTTCCTTGATATTAGAGCGATTTTGACAAATGAAGTATCATTTTGTTTCAAATTAAATATGCTAACAGATGAAATCCTGTAAATTAAGCTTAAACCTGTGTTTAAAAATCACTTGGGATACCTAATTGGAGCTTCCAATGAAATTATAATTTGAATGTTTGGACTAATTTGACAATTTTAGGAGGGTGCCTATGTGCTCCACCTAGGCACTATAGTATACGACCAAAGCAGAGTGGGTATTCACACATATCTACAGTATGGAACGTATACTAATTATATACATCATTACCGGTTACCAAAATAAAACAGATAGGTACGATACATACAAAAATTGGAATAAATCATGCCTTACAATTATGATAGTTGGGTATCTAGGCTAAACCAGAACTCAGAACAGTTTTAATTATCTCAATATCTTAAATAGAACCAAAGTTATGATGATTCTAACTCTAAGATTGCCAAATGGGACACCAATTTGTAATAGGGTTTGTATGACAATGGTTAAGTAGGCCAACATATCCAACTTTTGTGAATAAAATTTGATGAGAAATGTTGATATATTCTTAATGCTTGCACTTAGGTCAATGAGAATTTGTATCATGGGGTATTTTGGGGTGCTCTTTCACATGCTGCAATCAAACAGTTTTGGAGATATGGTTGCAGAACAATCCACACCGTATGTTTTTGGAAGGCTGCTTGAACTTTACGGGTGAAATCAGTTCACTAGAGTGACCGATTTTATGCGAAACAAGTTCTGATGAATCGGTTTATGGCCTTAAAATTCAGTTTAATGGTGCCGTACCTTCTTTTTTGCCAGATTGAAAACTTCAAATTCTTCAGTAGTCAAAATCAGAAATATTTAATTTTTTTAAAAACCATCAAAATTATTTTCAAAACCCGAAGTATCTTAGCAAATATTCCCACAGAGGATGCATAGGGAGCAAGTTAGTTGCGGGCATGTACAAAGCATGTAATTCATGAAAACAAACTATTTTGAATGCATCGTGATGGTGGTGCCCCCGGCGACTACACACGTGCCTAACACATGACAAAAAATGGTGTGTGGGAGGGAGGGGGGTCTGAACCTGTTGGTAAGATATTATCAGGTAAACTAGTAGTAGTTACTCCAAACAAAGAACTGTATGATGATGTTAGTTGCGGGCATGTACAAAGCATGTAATTCATGAAAACAAACTATTTTGAATGCATCGTGATGGTGGCGCCCCCGGCGACTACACGCGTGTCTAACACATGACAAAAAATGGTGTGTGGGAGGGAGGGGGGTCTGAACCTGTTGGTAAGATATTATCAGGTAAACTAGTAGTAGTTACTCCAAACAAAGAACTGTATGATGATGTTAGTTGCGGGCATGTAATTCATGAAAACAAACTATTTTGAATGCATCGTGATGGTGGCGCCCCCGGCGACTACACGCGTGTCTAACACATGACAAAAAATGGTGTGTGGGAGGGAGGGGGGTCTGAACCTGTTGGTAAGATATTATCAGGTAAACTAGTAGTAGTTACTCCAAACAAAGAACTGTATGATGATTCTGACTCAGTGACTTGGCAGTGCCAGTGGCACCCTGGCAAAGAGCAGCACTTGCTCTCAGCACACTACAGTTTTGAATGTTGCTTGCTGCGAGTGAGTGGGTCAGCAGTAAAAATTACTAATTTTAGTTTTACTGTAACACTAGCTTTCGTATCCATTTTGGCAGACTTCTGGCAGAAAAAGCAAAAGAAATTGATGTTTGAAAACTTGGAAGATTCATTGAACCTGATTTTACGAAAGATATTAAATACAAAAATTCTTTTGACAAAACTATGAATCCTGAGGACATTTCTATAGCATATTTACAATGTTTAATACATCTTTAAGTTCCATTATAATTTCAAATGAAGCAATGGAATTCCTACGTAAAATGAGGTATGCAACAAAATATATTTAAAATGATGTGGCAACAGAACTAGATATTCTTTTATTACTGTTGTAAGTATTGTGTGGATCAGGTGGTAATACAGATCTATTCATTGACTTTCAGATGATGCGTGGCATGGTGAGAGGGGGCCCTCCAGGCACTGGCTTCAGGGGGGCGATGCGCGGTGCGGTCCGTGGCACCGCGCATATCCCACAGAGGGGAGGGGTGCCCATGCGAGGTGCTCCCAGGGGCAGGCCACCAATGAGAGGAGCTCCAATGCGTGGGGCCCTGAGGGGTGGTGTGCCTATGCGTGGTGCGCCTAGGGGTGGGCCACCAATGAGGGGTGTGCCCAGAGGTGGACCACCAATTAGGGGTGCACCCAGAGGTGGGCCACCAATTAGGGGTGCACCTAGGGGTGGGCCGCCGATTAGGGGTGCGCCTAGGGGTGGGCCACTGATTAGGGGTGCGCCCAGGGGTGGACTGCCGATTAGGGGTGCACCCAGGGGTGGACCGCCGATTAGGGGTGCACCCAGGGGTGGACCGCCGATTAGGGGTGCACCCAGGGGTGGACCGCCAATAAGGGGTGCACCCAGAGGTGGACGACCAATTAGAGGTGGACCAATCAGGGGTGCGCCCAGAGGTGGGGCACCAATCAGGGGTGCGCCCAGAGGTGGGGCACCAATCAGGGGTGCGCCCAGAGGTGGGGCACCAATCAGGGGTGCGCCCAGAGGTGGGGCACCAATCAGAGGTGCTCCTAGAGGGGCATCAATGCGGGGTGCGCCGAGAAGCAGGGGAACGGTCCGAGGGGTGCAACGGGGTGCAGCCAGCAGGGGCGCCATTCCGACCAGAGGGGCCCACTTCGAACCCTACACGTGAGTTATCTCATTTAACATCAATATGTCAGGGCCCAATTTGAAAATGACAGCCCCTTTTCATGACTTGTGTAAAATTGAATCGAATGGCACAATTTTACATGGGTGTCGGTATGTGAGAGAAGTAGTTCCAAATGGATCCGAGGCTGATGCAAATTTGAAATCAATCTACCCATACTTGAGGTAGTTATTTAGTAATTTGTGTCGGTACAGAATCCATCATGGTTATGGCGTATCATGGTTGTTAAACAAACAAACAAACAAAAGGTTATGTCGTATGAATTTAGCTAAATATATTTGAAACCTGTTTTATTTGGAGCGGGACGTAGCTCAGGCGGTAAAGTGTCTACCTGTGACTCCATAGGTCGTCGGATCGATCTTTCTCTGGACCCATTTGCAGTTTGAGCTATTTTCCGCTCCAACCAGTGGTCCACAACTGGTTCATCAAAGGCTGTGGTATGTGCTGAGCATATAAAAGACCCTTGCTGATTATCGGAAAGAGTAGCCTATGTGGCAGCAGCAGGTTTCCCCCGAAGAAATATGTAAAAATGACAATATGTTTGACGTCCAACAGCCGATAATAAAAATCAATGTGCTCTCTTTAAATAAAACTGGTTTGACTTTGGATATAAATAGCGACTTTGCAAGGAGACACTGAGAGAGCTATCACCAGCGTCCCCTCCTGGTAGGACCTGCTTGATGTGTTGCTAGAAAGTAAAACTCCAAATCACTGGAACTATACAACTTTAAATGGTCCGTGATGCAATTGCTGCTCTAACAAACAGTATAGCTGTAATGATCCTTTCTGCGTGTTTTTGTTTTTGTGTGGTTTATTTGGTACATTGATTAAGCAGGGGAAATTTCGATCATGCCTTCTGCCAAATTGCCAGGCTAGGTAGTGACAAGTATCAGTTCTTAAGTCATTGGTTTTGACTCAACCAGTGTTTTATTTATTATTGAACATTTGGACCGTCCTGATATGACCATAGATGTTGCTAGGACGTTAAGTCATTCTCAGAAACTGTACCACTTTTGTGACATAGAAACCAAAGTGAAAACATTCCAAACAATAGCAGAATCCATGTTCATACATAGGTTTACATTTTTTGCATATATATATATATATGTCAGAATTGAAAAAGATTTTGTTATACAAATTGAGAAAGCTGTTAAAATTAACTGTAACATCCATCCATGACTTGATTTGAACACACACATCCATAACCTCACTTTAACCCACACAACAAATTCAAAAAAGATGTTGATTAATCAAAGTTAAACCATAAAAAAAAGTTCAAAAAAGGTTTGGTTAGCTAGATGTATGGTGTCGATATACACATTTTCACTTTCGTGCAAAATCATGCAAGCTTATTTTGGATACATTTTGTAGTATTGCTAACATAATTAATACACATGTAGTGGTCTGCACTGACCTCTCAGGCAAGTAACCACATAGACAGGTAGGCGTGGGGAGTGTGTTGATATCAGGGAGCCTAGGTGGTGTAATGGTTAGCACACTGGCCCGGAATGCAAAGAGATGTGGGTTCGAGTCCTGCTCTAGGCACAGTATTTCCCATTTTCATCACCCCCATGACACACACAATGATAATTATTTGACTTATTACCCCCCCCCCCCCCCCCAAAAGACAACAATTAACAATGTAACATGGAAACTACCTACCCAAACGGGGTACACCGTTTCTGAGAATGACCCATTTACACAACGTGTTCACCTGTAGTAGAAGACTTGTGTAGACATGTGACAATGTGGTCATTTTGTTTGCAGCACGGGGCGTGGAGCGGGTGCACGCGGTGGACACCGCGGTAGGGGGGGAAATGTGAACAGAGACTATGGTGCTCACAGTGTCGGCATGAACGGCGATGGCCCTGGCGGGTACCAACAAAATGACCGGTCAGTACTAGTTTAGAGATTCGCTTGTGATTTGATCGACTAAGCCGACTTGTATGTAACATGGGAGTAATCCTAGGTCAAATCTGAAATATGTTACAGCTTATCCCAATTAGGCTTGTTGTGTTCCACATACATCCAATTTCAAGGCACAATTTAAAACGTATTAAAATAAAGCAGTTTGGGTGCCCGCTGCAAGTCCGGGTGGCTGAAGCATCATGCATGTTTCGTTGTGACAAAATGTAATTTTTAGAACAAAAACTTATTTCCTAGACAGATTTTTGGAAAGTAATCATTAAGAGTAACTGCAATTTTAGGAGGATTCATCCACTTGAGGGTAAAACTGAGCACCTTGAGCAATTGTGACCCTGAAACGTGTGTAACGCTTTGCCATCATGCATGTTTCACTCATGATGCAAAGTTTTCATTGCTTTTAATGAATTTTAGAAAATAATCTAGAGACTTCCCGACATCAATAGTGTTTTCCCCTGTTTGCATTGCATGACCTTGTGGAAATTGAGCGTGAACCCATGTTTCATGGTATGACTCTCAAGCATCGTTGTTTTACCCAGGCACACTCAACAGTCCTGAAATACGCTTTCTACAAATATTTGAAGTAAATTTTGGCATGCACATTAAAATTCTGACACTTCAGCAATGACAGGTTCTATTAAATTGACTTGGTATTCTCTTCTTTGCATCAACAAATCCCTAATAAGTGCATCAGTATCGACGTTGGATATGTAGAATATTTTTTGCGTTTTAACTCAATTTGATGCTTTTATCGGACTATGTCGGTTTAACTCAATTTGATGCTTTTATCGGACTATGTCGGTTTAACTCAACATGATTTACATATTTCGTAATCAACTTTAATTTAAAGTGTGAGGCGGAGTTCTCTTAGCATGTTGGAACACCCTCAGGAAACTTGGTTGATAACTCAAATTAAGTCACTGGGTAGGTCACTAGTCAATTTGAGCACTTGTTTTACCTGTACATTGTTGAGAGATGGGAGAAAAGTTGACAAAATACAATTTAAAGTAAATTTTTTGTTGTTGATATTTCAATTGCAAATTCCAGAAAGTGTCATTTTTGAGGCGTCATATTTCCTTTCTTCCTCTGTATGAACAGAAAAACCCCAAATGTTAAATGAATCAATTTTATGAGGTTTTAAAAATGGCAGTTTGAATAATTTGTGCCAACCGCCAAAATGTTCATGTCTCATTTTCTAATGCAGCTAGAGGCTTGAAATTTCGCATGTGGTCATACTTTGGTAAAAGGTGTTTCCTGCTAGTTTCATGGGATTTGGTTCAGTCAGTTTTAAAATGAGTGGGTATTCCTACTTTACCCGGTCAGTGGTACACTTGCTGCACTATGCCTATCTAATCTTGTTCAGCAACCGTTCAGCTTTCTTGCATCTTTAAAAATAATTCAGAAAAGTTATTCTATTAAAGTAAACTCATAGCAATATTATTGCAAGGAAGTGATTGTGCTGACTTCCACACACACACACACACAAATTATTAATATATTCCATAATAACCTAGACAGATGACATGATTGGAGCGAGTGGATCACTCTGGCTGGCCCAAAAGACCCTCCTTTGCTGAGGAACTGGGCAGATGCTGAGCGATGGCAGCACCACCTGGAGGGAGAAATGGGAAACCGGAGGGTACTGACTAATAGCAGTTGACATATATCAGCACAATTACAAATAGAGTAAATAATAATTACAAGACAATTACATAATTAATAATACACGTTTAATAAATTGATACATTCCATATCACTGCCAAATTCTTTCTAGGTTCAATGGCAATACTGGAAGCAATAGCTACAACGCAGGAGGCGATAGCTTCATTGACAACACCATCTACAATGCTGCTGGGGGAGGGTATGGCAGCTCCAGCAATGCCAGCTACGCTAACGGCTATGCCTCTGGCGGAACTGCCCCGAATGACAATGCCTATGGCGGCCAGGAGTCTTATGACAACACCGGCTATCAACAGGACAGTTACAGCCAGCAACCAGACACTTACAGTGGGCAGGACAGTTACAGTCAAAGTCAGCAGCAGGACAGCTATGGCGGCCAGCAGGACGGGTATATGGCACAGCAGCAGGACAGCTACGGCGGGCAGGACGTGTATGGCTCCAGTTATAATGCGACATCAAATTACTTGGACGACAGCTCCAACACCTACAACAGTGGGCAAGTGAACAACAGGTTAGTCGCCGTGCTTTAGTTGTATGTGGAATTGCATTTCAATTCTTAAAATAAAACTAGCACCAGAAATTCTTTGAAAACAAAAAGAAATGTGCCAGGTAGCAAACCAACCAATTGTTTTACGCCCAAACTCACACCCACCAACTACTACCCACACCATGTGTTCACTATCCACCCCTCTGTTGATCACCCTTTGGTAAACCGGACGCGGTGGCTGAATCGGTCGAGCGCGGACTTCCCGCACGGAAGGCAGGAGTTCGGACCCAGCCGAATTAAATCAATTACTTGTAAAAATTGATACTAGTCACTTTCTAGCCTGGTGCTTGCCATTATTGCGATTGAGATGGTTGGCTCAGTGTCACGATAATGTGACTTAGTGGGATATCGGGTCATGGTGCTGGTGGGACAGCACTATAAAGTCGCCATGAGCGCGCACTGTCAGTAGCCGTCCTGATATGACCATAGATAGGACCTAAAACTCCCAACAACCATGCTTTTGTTAAAGGTGGTTTAGTTGTATAAGGAATTGCATTTCAATTCTTAAAATAAAACGTTCTGATTTGACCTTAGATGTTGTCTGCATGTAAAACAATCAACCATTAAAATAAACTGTCGGTAGAAATTCTTTTTTCTTAAAAAAATATATAATTCAATCTGCCAGGTAGAAAGCCAAACACAATGGGGACCATTCATGAGCCATTTCTCTCGCTATACACTTGGTGGCAGCACCCGTTCCCGGTCCAAGTCGTCCATCATGGTTGTATAGAAGGGTGTAGGTGTGTGTGTGTGGTGGGGGTTAGTGATGTGGTTGGGGTGTATGTGTGTGATGGGGGTTTAGGGATTTGGTGGGGGGGGGTGTACACCCCCACCATACACACCTACACCCCAACCATACCCAGCCCCTAACCACACTCACCACACACCCCTACACCCTTACACCCCCAAAACACACCCTAAATCTCACCACCACCACCACCACCACCACACATACCAAAATCCTCACAACACCCCTACACCTCCACCACACACTCCTACACCCCTCAACCCAATTATACCACCCTCTTATTTACACACACTTGATAGTAGAGAGAACTACTTCTATCCAAACAAAGCAATACAGAAACCGGTATCGTGCGCCATCTGATGAGAGAGTTATGCAAACTGAAAGGTCCCCATCGTATCACACCCACACTTAAGCCATGTTCACACGGCAAAATGTGAGGCGAACTAGACAAATCGAATCAGGTGAGGCGAATTAGCGGCCCGTTCACACGGGCAGTACTTGCGCATGAGCAAGTCCAGGCTAACCAGCGCCATTTTGGGTTCGACGATGCTGGCACCAGAGAGTGTGGGTTCGACCTAGATATGTAATGACTGAATCGTATTGGTTTGGAACGGTCAAAACTTCTGCTGGGCAGTGAAACCCTAAAAATAAATGATAAAAAAAATATCTGTGCACCTCTAGCAGGTTCATAGACCAAATTATAGTATATAGATCGACATGCTTAGTCCGCATCACGTAAGTCAGTTGCGTCCACACGGGCAAAATTATCCGCATCACAGGAATCGATTCACGTAGACTACCTCGCTTAGGTGGTTTACAGGATCCGCATCACGTAAGTCGAATCAGCCCTAATCCGCCTCAGACGTGCGTTAACATGAGAAATATGATGCGAACTATACAAGTCGCTTTCTATGAATCGATTTACATTGCCCGTGTGAACAGGGCTCATGTCTTCACTGTAAACCCCTCCGTTGATCACCCTTTAGTAATGCATGGTTCAGCCAATATCCTGATTCTGGAACTAACTGGGGAGTGAGTATCCGGGCTCTTACCTCACCCTCCAATTACTGGAAAGTCAACAACCACGAGAGACGGTTTATAAATAGACCGCAGCATGGACCAGCGGCACATGTTGTAGACTGGTAGAAAGTGGACTGTCATTAGCTCTTGTTAGGTAGGCCACTCACTCGACTCATGTGAATAGGTGGGCGTGGAACATGTGATTCCTACTTCACCATCCGAAAACCGGAAGTCAGCAACCGGGGGAGGTTATATATAGATCAGTCAGTCAGTCTAGAGCCAGCAGACAGACAGCAGCTGTAGTCAGGTGAGTGTTGAGGACTCGTCTATAGGATATATGAGACTTGTCTCAAAAGGTGCTAAGCAATATGGGACAAAACATTGTCCATTGTAACGATCAACATACTATCTGCTTATGCATTTGCTCAGGATAAACTGATTAGTTTTTAACATGGTGTTTCATAATCCCGATAGAATACATATTGATTTGAAGCATATGTCCTTGTGTTTTCAGTGTAACCGTTTCTGTGCTGTTTTGTGTCAATCGTTACAATGGACCTTTTGAGACAGGCTTATATACATTACAGCGTTCGAAATAATAGCTTGTCTGCTTTTCCGGGACAAGTGAAAATTACACCCGACTTGCTCACTTTGCTTATTTCTATCACTGCAGAAGTTTCAACTTATAACAGAATAGGTATATATTGAGACTAATTTCTGTTGCAATTATATATAGAGCAGCGTTCAAAATAAGTACTTGTCCGGGACAAGTGAAAATTTAGACGGACCAGTGAAAATCGCGAGACTTGGTAGGTGGAGGGTTTCTTCTGTGTGGGACTCGCCTGGCCCATGTGTTTTGTTGGGTATAGTACAGGTAATTGTGCTGTTACACACATACTCTACTAAAATGTCTTCGGTAGTTTAGTTATATATAACTTATGTATTGTTTGTCAGGCCAGAACTTGTGCGGTCACTTGCAGACATTTCTTTATTTTGGGTTAAATAAAACTACTGTCAGTGTCACATTTGGGTGTTTTTTTTTTTTTTTACATTGGGCCCGCTTCCTATATATTCTAGAATGGCTATTGTGCATTACAGTTGCCATGTCTGATTGTCTCTTCTGATATTTGTCACTGCAGTTATTGATAAATATGACAGTTTTTTACTTTTGATAAAACTGCTAATTACTTACATTTTGGCATAAGTTACTGTTTTCTAGAAGGGCTATATTTACTGTTAGTGTATATTAAAGTTGCATAGTCTGATAATGCTAGAATTTTTGTATAATTTTTTTAGATAAATATATCAGGTTGACTATTATAATCTACTAATCATTATTCCAGTCATTTGGGTGAAAACATGGCTAATTTTGGAGCAATTTAAGCTGAAAGAACCCAAAATCATTTTAATAAGTTTGTAAAAGTCTCGTTGTGGCCCAGATTCCCATCTCGCAATGTTCATGTGATGAGGAATCTGGGCCACATCAGTCTGGAACCTGATTAATGCCATATGTGGTAGTGGGAATGAGGGCAAGACTAATAATACGGTCATGAGATCGACCTCCCTGCCTAATGGCTGTCTCAAAGTAGGTACCCAAATGGACGGTAATATATTCACTGATTATTCTGTATATGCTGTCCCAAAGCCTTAGTTAGTTCACCAGTACCTAATTTGGATATATAGAATCAAATGTTGATACGTGTTTTGGTTTTGAAAAAAAGGTTTCATCAGACCATGCAACTTTAATGGTAGTCACTTGAACGTCACATGTCATCAATGACAGTTTGTGATACTTTTGGAAATAGTTACTATATTCTCGAAAGACTACTATTCAGTTATTACCTGTGTCACTTTTCTGATGACCCTATCAAGTGTTACAGGGAGGCCTAGACGGGTCTTTGTTTTTAAATTGCAATTCCAATATTTAATTTCCGTATGATGCCTACATGAGAGCTCACTTTCTAAACAAGCTTTGTTTTTCAGGGACACATTTTTCAGAACCATGTACTATGCCATAGGCATACCTGCCAACTATTACGATTTTGGCGGAATAATTACGATTTTTTTATTCTCATTCCGCCCTACGAATTATAAACATATTATTCCGCTTTTTCAAAATTTTATAATTTCTTTAATAATGTGCCTAAAATGTCTCTGAAAATGCACCAGAATGCACCATTTTTTATGTATTTTCAAATTTTTCCGGGGGGGGGGGCCATGCCCCCGGACGCCCCTACAACGCTTGCGCGCCTCGCTTCGCTCGGATGGATTTCTATTATTATGATTTTCATTTAACAAAAGTTGGCAGGTATGCATAGGGGATATTCCCCACTCCCTCCCCTGAAATCCAAATAAAAATGGTCCTGAATTCCTATATATAAAAAAGACTGCCTTGAATTCCATATCTTCACATGGGTACTGACCCTGTGTATACACTAAGAGCAGTCTTGATGGCAGTATCAGCGGTTTGTAGCTACTACATTCGTGAAGATGCAGCCGGTGATCTACCTTATTCCATATACGCAGAATATCCCAATATCCAGGGCGTGTTCAGGGTGCGTCTCGGAGAAATTCCTGACGTTACGCTAGTCTGAACCACTTGAGCTGTTGGTCGCCTAAAGATGGCCACCCCCTTAGGGGGCAGCCATTTGCAATGGAGAAGAGCTCTGATTGGCTGAAACCACTGAATACGGCGGCCAATTTCGAAGCGCTTTTTGTCTCGGAGGCGTACCCTGAATGGAATTAAGCCAAAAGGCATCTCGGCGGCCTACCCTGAACTTGGCCCATGAATCACTTTCTAGACTCCCGATTCAGTGTAGTCTCGATGATTCTGTGAACCAGATTATTTAACAAAATTCTTAACATATTTAGTTATTACATCCAGTTATTACATGGGAATTTCTGGGCGTGAAAATTATGCATATTTGAATTTAGATTTGTCGTGCTAGTCATTCTGATACAACTTTCATTTTGTGCGTGTCACTTAAAGCTGCATGGTCCGATGAAAATATCAAATTTTCAAAACCAAAATAATTATCTAAATTTGATTCTACATATCTAACTTAGATACTGGTGCACTTATTAAACATTTGTAGCCACATAGAAGGGACTACTGAGGCAATTGAATAGAACCTGATACTGCAGAAGCCTATGGGATCAGAGTTTTGACAAGCTTGCCAAAATTAATTTTGCATGGTTCCACTTCAAATATCTCAAAAGTTAGCCACTTAAAATAAAAGTTACTTCAAGCTAAAGTAAGGTACATAATAACGATCAACCTAATGTATTTATCTCAGAAAATTTCAGAAACTCAAAACCATCGGACTATGCAACTTTAATAAACGAGACAAATGGTGGGAATGATAAGCGACATGGCACCTGATTCTTTCAAATGTATTGTTAACAAGTCTATTTAAGTTGTATAGTCCGATGAAGCATCACATTTTCAAAACCAAGGCAACTATCTAAAATTGATTCTACCTATCTAACTTAGATACTGATGCACTTATTAAACATTTATTCACACACACACAGGGGAATACTGAGCCAATTTATTTTAAAGAAACCTGTTATTGCAAAAGCCTATGGTGTCAGTTTTGGCGTGTTCGCCAAAACTATTTGACATGTTCTCACTTGAAATATCTCATAAGTTAGCCATTTAAAATAAAGTTACTTCAAACTGAATTGATGTAGATTATGGCGATCAATTTAACCATCGGACTATGCAACTTAAGTTATCCACCCATCTGTTTACCTTCTCAATACCGACTGATTTCACCCCCTCCACCTCATCTCACCTCCCCTCATTACAAAACGAACCAATCACAGCATGAACTTGTCCTGCAGCATGATGATAAAACTAGCATGTCTGTTTGTGTTATGTATGTGTAGTGCCGAACCTGTGTGCGTCTGTGGTATTAAAGTGTGCCTCGTTTTCTCCCTCTCCCTGTAGTTACAGCTACGAGACCTCCAACGAATACAACACGCAAGGGTATGTCCAACTCAAAACTGTCGTATGAAACCAGCTGAATTGTTTTAACCTTTTAAACGATGGTATCTTCAGTAAGAATCTGGGGCACTGTAGGACAATGGTTGCCCGGGGCACCTAGTTTACTCAGTCGGGCAGGTGACGTTATGTGACCTGCCTGAATGGGAAAGTCATTATTTTTCTGATCTGCAGTAGATCGGTTTCAATTGGCTGACTTGGGTTTGGGCAAGTAGTTTAGTAGATTCACCCAGTACTTGCACAGTAAGGGTGAACGAGAATGTAGTCTAAATACTGGTGAAAATAGCTTTAGTATCGTCCAGGAAGTAGAATCCCTGGTTCCAGTATCAAATTAAGTTACACGTTATATTTTTCAAATAAAAAAGTAGAGAGTAAATAGGAAAAGCGTATATAAAGAATATATATTTGGCTTCTTAAATTAATAAATAATAATGACCTCAGTTCATTTCCCCATCATTTCCCCATGTTGAAATTTGTCGCCAGCTATTATATAAGGTTGTTTTTCATCCCGACAACTTAAACAAGTACGGGGTAGTTTTGCCACTCGGTTAGGTAGAAAATTCAGTCACTTTCCCGATTGGGCAAGTGGGAAAAGTTAGTCCTACCCTGGACGCAGGGTATCTTTTCCTGCCTTTAAAAAAAAATTAAATTCAAAATTAGTGAAATTTTGGAATTGCTCTGCAAACCCATGCCTAGTTAGTTGTAGATGCTTGGCTTACGGTTGGTTCATCACATATATAATTGCTCCCAGTTTTTTAAGTCTTGCTTTCAGGTTTCACCTCAAATGAAACGGTTTCTTACATGCTTTGGTTACGGTATATTGCGCGGGAAAACATTGTTGTAAATCATAATTGAACTCCTGAATGATAAGCAAACAAACTTAGCTGAGGGTTGCTTGTTATAGAATGTATGCTAATTAAGAGAAATAGGTTAGCCATGTTAAATGTCATTTGGTGACCTGTTGCCAACACCCAATTTATGTTTATGTAACGGGTAGTGGTTGATTTACATAATAGATAGGGAATAGTTCAGTCGATGTCAGGATGGCTCTGGTATATTAAAAGGTGACTGCTATGTCATGACACTTTGGCACAGTATCATGGTACTGGCTCCAAACTGATCTTTTTCCATGACATTAATTAATTTGCAACTTGTATGGTTAGACAATCTCTCATTCTGATTACAAAGATATGAGACTGTCTCAAAAGGTGATAACTAATTTTTTGTCTGTTGTAGCGATTGACACAAAACAGCACAAACGGTTACACTGAAAACACAAGGACATTTGCTTCAAATCAATAGCTATTTATTGGGATTATGAAACACCATGTAAAAAACAAATCAGTTTATCCTGAGCAAATGCATAAGCAGATAGTATGTTGATCATTACAATGGACAAAGTTTTGTCCCATATTACTTAGCACCTTTTGAGACAGTCTCGTATATAAAATTCAATTGGCCCATTCTACTTGGTTTTTTGTTTAAAAGAAACATTTTTGCAAATAACATTTTTGGGTGCCCTGATATTTTTTCCCCCGGCTGCCTGCTGAAAGAAAGTTACATTTTAATCACCACCATTATCTTATTTCTAGGACAAATCCTAATTTCAATTTTTGTCAGACCGTACAATCAAATAAACTTGTGGGTTATTAGATGAATTATGCAATTTTCCATAACCGTCCTTAATAAAATCTTAACAATATTGTTTGGTTCTATTTAAGATACTGACTTCATTTTTGTACCAAAATGGTAAGAATGAAAATATCTACAATATGATTGCTCTGTCTCTAAGCTATATCCGCGTGTACGTTTAAAACAAAATTACTTGCTAAAATTGACACACCCTTCAAATGGTTATGGGGAAGAGTGATTAACGGTGGTTAACAATCCAGTTTCGAAGAGAATTTGTTTCTCCAAGCAAAAGGGCACTTTCACTATCACAAGTCTTTCGCCATCCTGAGATGAACTTGGATGCAAGTGTATGCAGAAACCCAGCGATTGTGGAGAGGACTGACTTGCTGAACTACCATATTTGAAATTCCCTTAGCATGTTCCTGATCGATCTGAGCGTGCTCCATTCAGTGTTTATCAGGTGTATAGCACTATTGCAAGGGCATAGCAAGCTAATGACATTTCTAAATGTGTGACCATGCTGGATGTCCGAATGAGTTGAGCGTCCATCTCCCGTTTTGGTAGATCGGCGGTTTCTAATCGACGGATTAGTCAACTCGGGTCAAACCAATGACGTAAAAATTAATTGTCGCTTCCTAGTCAGGCGCTAGGCATTATATATTAGGATACAGCCAGGACTGGTTGGCTCAGTGTCAAGATAATGTGAGTGAGTGGAATATCAGGTCATGGTGCTGGTCACCTGGTCTCCCACTGAGTGCGCAGTCACAAGTCGGTACCCGTCCTAATGACCTCAGATGTTGCCAGGACATAAAATTCCAACAACCAAAATGTGTGTAGGACTAGTAGTAAAACAAAAAATGTATTGTGACTTGGTTTTAGGGGCTGATTAGATTTTTTTCATGGTCTGATTTTTATTTCATTTTTCCTTTCAGGGACTACACAAACGGGAACACCCAGAGCGAATATAATGTAGAAGCATATGCTGGCGGTTATGCAGACTATGGTAAGTACAACTGCTGGTATTTTGTAGCTATGAATGGCAGGCATATTTTATTAGTCAACATTACAAATGTCTGCTGCATCAAAGGCTGTTTCTGGGTACCCGTTACCCGGAAACCAGTTTCCTCACACCGCTTCCCTCCCCACCCCCGTTGGCTTTATAGTGATTGCCCCTGCTCCCACTCCCAGTGAGCAGGGATGAAAATCTCCGCGGTTTCGCGGATTTCCGCGTTTTTTAAATATTTACCGATTAACATTAAGCAAAATTCCAAGGAATTAAGATGTATATAACAAGTTGGGTGGTTCGAATCCAATTATTATATGACCTCAAATGTTGCTAGAACATAAAACCCAAATAGCAATAAGTTAGGTATGGGGCGATAATATCGAGAAAAAAAACGATAGTTGAAGCCTGACTTCTGGGATTTTTCTGGGATTTCCTGCCAGTGCTAAGTCTATGGGAGAAGATCCACGTTTTCGCGGAAATTCGTCGTCGGTGTAATAATCTCGGCTTAATGTCCGCATTTTTTGCTGGAGATCACATTCATCCCTGAGTGAGGAACTGGACATGGTTGTCGAATTGGTACAGCGCAAGCCATCCATGTGGAAGGTAGGGAGTTCAATTCCCGGTCCAGTCAATCGAATGACTTATAAACTTGATACTTGTCGCTACCTAGCCTGGCGCTTGTTATTAATAGGATAGGATAGGACATGGACTGGTTAGCTCAGTGTCAGGATAATGTGACTTGGTTGGTGGGGTGGCGGGGGATATCAGGTCATTGTGCTGGTGGCCTGGTCTCCCATGGGGGCAATACTATAAAGTTGTGTTGAGTGTGCACTGTCACAAGTTGGTACATGTCCTGATATGACCTTACATATTGTTAGGATGTAAAACAAACCTATTCAGGAAGCTATATAGTTGCCAGCAGTGCCTACCCACCTTATTGAAAGGAGTCAATTTGCTTCATCCCCTTCGCTAAAGGCCCTGACACACCTCACCGGATTGGGGGAAACGGACAGAAACCGAACAAAGTCCGCTTTGTGTCCGTTACAAGTTTTGCACATGCACAAAACTAGGAATGGACGCCGCCGGATTGACGTCTCTGGTTCTTGTCCGGTTTGAGTTTTCGTCCGTTGGCTATCCGTTCATGTCCGTTCGTCCAGCGGCCATTGACTCGATAGTGCAACATTTTGACACATTTTAATACATTTTGATAATTATATCCACCGGACTAGACAATTCTGTCCATTGCTCAATCCGGCGAGGTGTGACCGCTGCTTAAATAATGGATATTTATGTGTAGTAAGTAGCTCTCAAGACAGTTACATCAAATTCAATTACTTATGGTGGCAATTGTTAATGTTTTTACTTTATTGTAACCTAACAAGATGGGGCGGAGGGGCCCATGTTGATAGGCACTATTCAGAATTGTAGCGTAATAACTGTTCTGTTTACAGATAATCAGAGCCAAGCTTATAACTACCAAGCATCAAACCAGAACTATGGCGGTAAGTGGTGAACTACTAAATTAGAACCCTGGTCTTTGTTGACTGGAGCAGCTCCGAGGGGCCTCTCTGGCTGCGGCGTAGGAGTCCCCGACTAAGATTCCTGCTTTGAATTAATTGAAAAGGGAATAATGAGGGTCAGTAGTGAGGTATCTGGCACAAGAAGTGGGATGGGGTTGTTTGGAACTACTAATGGTACTATGTCATAGGGGGAAAGTTGGGTGTAACAAGAATTAACTATTCAATAATAAAATTTTATAGTATAGGTTTAGTATATGGTCATTTGCTATTTCGCACAATCACTCACTGCAAATAATAAAAATTGAATCAATTTAAATTGCATTGTTGAAAGAAATGCTTTTCTCCAAATAGTTGCTATGAGAATTGGAAGTAATTAAGAAAAGAAATATAATCAAAGGCCCATGATGAAAATGGTACAAACAGAATTCTAAACAGATTTTTTTTTTAATCTAAAAAAAATAGAAGAAAACTGATGTTGAACTGCCATTACCCTAGATGGATGCTGTTAAAATTATGTTTTTTGAATGGAATAGTAAACAGTAATAATAGAAAAATAGCAGTCACATGTAATATTGTTAACAAAGATTACTGCTACTATAATTGATGTTGCCTTTATGAGAACATGACTTGATATATTTATCTGTACATTTATCTATACCTGACAGCCATTTGAGACCAGCTTGGTGAAAAGCCGGCTATGTGCCGAGCTATCTTTTTTGGGGGGCATTATTGCAACATTCTGGGGTAACCACTGAACCAAAACTAAATCTAGACAGGGTCAACCTGAAGTCTTCAGACAAGTTAATGTTCTATATAGAAAGAAGCGCGCACGGTGGTGTTTTTTAAATGGCCATAATTAATTAATTTAGGTGCTGGTGATTCCTTTAGTAAGGAATATAATGAACAAAATTAAAAATTGATCACTCCCTTAGTTGAATTTACATGGCTCTAAGACATGAATTTGCAATGCTTGGTATTTAACATTTTGGCCGGAGTTCAAGATATGAATTTAAAAAACAACCCAAGTTCTTCGTTGGGATAATAAATCGTTTAGAATAATTGCTTTTGATATTCTGGGATAGGCTTTTTCCAGCTGTGGGTTTTAAAGATGTACATTCAAAGTTGCAGGCATCTCAAGGATGTTGATGCAGACGCCATATTTACAGTTCCCCTCCCCCCTTTTTTCTTATCGAACGTCCCTTGAATTGCATTCAAGGGATGTTTACTTTATTATATATTTTAACAAATCCAAAAAATCATAAACATGGAAATTTGGTTCCTACTAAAACCCAAGAATTTTTTTGTTGTACCTGTCGGCATTTCTAGGTGTTTCTGGCGGTCCCACCAGCTCCCGTGGTCCCCTTATGTCCACCCCTCGGGGACCCCAATCCAACTACGGACAGTCGGGAGGATACGGCAACGGACAGCAAGGCAATAACCAGCGGCGGCCGATGAGCAGCAGTCACGGGGACGGGCCCCCGGCGAAGCGCTCCCGCTTTGAGAGTAGCGCTGGCGGGGGCCTGCTGCCCCAGTTGATGGCCAAGCACGGGGCGGGCGCAGCCGGAGGCGGCAGGGGTGCCGGCCGCGCTCCCGTGCGCATGGGCGGCAGTCGGGGCGCTGCTTCCGGGTTCGCCATGCGAGGGGCGCGGGGGGTGCGGGGGCGCGGCGGGCCCCGGGGAGCGTTTCGAGGGGGTCTTCAGTAAAAGACTTTTTTTGTTGTTTAAAGCCGTCTACAGTTACCATTGTCAGTCACAAAGTGAAATAGTGAGAGATATACAAATATATATATATATATATATACACATATATATACATATACATACAGTCGATGCCAACAGAGTGGTTGGATTCTCTTGGGTAGAAAGAAGTGATGGTTGCTGCGCCAGTTTTTAAGCGGTGTGTATTGTACAGAGAAATTGACATGGACTCGAAATGATGGACTAAATCTCAGAAGGGAGATATCATAATGCTTAGTTAAGCAAAGCACCTGTGTAAATCTCGGACTGGAGATATGGTGCTTAATTAAACAAAAACACCAGTGTTTGTTTGACAGGCAGGTAGTCTTTTGTTTGTTTAGTGTTGTTTATTTTTTGGCGAAAAGGACAATTGTCGGTGGTGAGTTTGCAGCCAACCCTAATAACGATTTATTAAAATATTGCTGAGTTGGAGCACTTTGTATGGTCACTTAATCAAGACGAGGCTCATGAGCAAGCTATGAAGTTGCCACGTTTGAGCTCATAGCAGTAGTAGTAATAGTTACCCTGGTTCCAGCGTCATGCTACGATTTATCAATATTCATCAGATTAATTAATTTATTGTGTTCTTTAATGTAGTATATATATATTCTCCGCATGGCTTATTATATATAATAGAAAACTGGTGATAAGACATACAGAACACAAAGTTTAAACTGTTCAACATTGTACTCAAAGAGCCATGTATATATTATTATATATATATTAAGCGGTAATACCCTCAGCCAGTATCGTGTCGTGAATTATCGACGTAAAAGTATTGTAGTATGGAATCTCTTCAATTATGTGCCACAATGAACTATGAACATATTATCTTCCTAGACAGGTCAGTTTAGAACAATTCTGACTCATGTATGTCTATGTAAAGTATTTTGATGAAGTCAGGTTTTTATTTCTCCATTTTGTGTATGCATCAACATTATTGGTCGTTAGCATAGATTGTTTAACGAATATATGTAATAAATAAATTAATGAACAAACGCTTCTCCTTTCAAAACTTCAACTTTTATAGGTGTCATCACCTAAACATGGTTAGGAACTAGCAAACTAGTATGTTGCCTGGATATTCCGGGCTGTACATATATATAAAAAAATATAATATATGCCACCACAGTATTGCATGGAATATATCATTATATATAGATGGCCATATATTTAGTCACTAGTCTTGCTCTGAATTAAATGAATTTCCAGGGGTCGAAAGATGAAATGCACCATTAAGCGCCTTGAAGTTAATGCGATTTATAACATGGGCACATCTCAAAGTAGTATCAACACCGGAAGTAGTATCAAAATACATCTAAAGTAGTGGCCATTCTTTCGACTCCTGTAACATCTGTAAACTGTATGACTCCTTGTAAAGGCATGAACAAATGTATGCGGTGTACTGCAACATTTTATCAATGCCAGTGCCCATTTCATAAACTTTGCTGATCAGTATTTACCAGTCCTACCTACCGAAATGCGAAAAGTTTATTATGGGGTTGAGATCTGTAGTATTATAATTCACCCTTTTCAGGTTTAATGGAGAAGTAGGACTAGGTTTCATCGTTTCCCTCCTCTCCTCTCCTGTTCCACTGTGGGTTTTGCATAGCTCCTTTTGTTTTAAATTGGCTTGCAAATGGAAAAACCTCATTTAAATTAGGTGGGCACTCCAACCTGAAATTGGCGAATAATGATGGTATTTATGATCAGCAATTTGTTTATAGCGTGGCCTTTCTCCCCATGTATAACCCTAGCCTTGAGCCGTAAATTGTTCCGTAAGCCAGTTCGGCATTAGTTGTAGTAATTACAAAAATTTAAAATGCTAATGCTCTTGATACTTTACTTGCGAGCTTTCTTCCAAGACGTAATTATAAAATAGTAAAATTGTAGCAACTAATGCAATCAAAAGCTTCATTTTTTTTAAAATTTGGTATAGGATAGCAATTCAAAAGAAATGCTAAGCCAAAGCAAGAGCGTAAGTTATTTCATGAAATATCCGATGTGGCTCAAGACAAAAATATCCGATTATATGGCTGTGGCTTTGGCTTTAACTTTAAGAATGGCACATGTTGAAAATATATTAAGCAGTTACGATTTGAACAAAATAGATACCACCAAAATGTGATCAATTATTAATATTTTACTGTTTAAAAACTTTTCCTTTCCATTCAATATAATCAAGTTTCTTGCGCTTTTGATTGAAAAAAATCGATACAAAGGCTTCTAATAGCAAAGTGACGCATTAATAATAATTTATCAAAATGGCCAAGTATTTTCTTATCTTATATGCATTGACATATATTTTTATATATAAAGCATGTCCTGGTAAGTAAAAAAAGAAAGGACATGGTTAAGTTATTGTTGCTGAGGCTCTTAAGTCTGAAAGGCGCCGTCTAGAAATGGAAGAATTGACTCACTCGAAGGGAGTGCCGCCCAAAGGAGGAAAGCGATGCTGTCCAGGTGAAATGGTACTTTATACACCCAGCTAAACCAAGTCTCAGTGGTCTGTACCAACCAGTCGTCTCTTAATGTTCTCTGGTCACTAGCTAGTCGCATTTAGGCAAAATGTTTCAAAATTAATTAAATTAACTAACGGGCATTTTGCCATCTGGAAGAGCATAACCTAATCTATGTACATGATATAGATTTAATTATATGGCTGAAAGGGATTTTGGCCCTTTATGGCTTTATTCTTGTAGAAATGGAGTTAGATAAATCTATTTATTTACGTCAGCCCTTTTTGTTGACTAATGAGAAACAAGGCAGTTCTATTTAATGAAAACCATTTACATGAGAAAATACTAGTTTTTCCTACCTCCCCTAAAAAAACACCCACGCATGCAAACGAAATTAGAGGCTACATTTGGCTGTAAATATTCAATATTTGGGGTAAACTGGGATGGCTAAAGGGAAATTCAACTGCTAACTAACGATTAATCATTTTCCTCCCGAAATAGACCTTAGTATTTAACTAAGTAGGTGTTGTGCATGACTTTTATGTTGTACCAAATGGCATTGTTGTGACTGAGTTTCCAACTCCTCATGGCCATTTGTTGCAAGTTTTGCCTATATGTATATTATAATTGTACGATGTGAACGGTTTCTGTTGAACATTAACATTAAGACCCCCCCCCCCCCCCCCCCCCACACACACACACTCACACTCAACCCCGACAGGAGAAAACCCACCTGTTGGTATTGTTACTGCCAAATTAGTTGCCATTGTGAATTCCCGACACCACCAATAACTCGGGGGTTACCTTCAGACTAGAAACCGTTGACTGAACATGATTGAACTAATTTGGAGTACCTAATCTTATCTGTTGTAAATTCATCTAACAGTGGAAATTTGCGTATCGGTATGTGGCCAAGTTGCACCAGAATGTGATTTTTACCCCCGCGTCTCCTTATGGATGTATGACACCCCCCCCCCCCCCCCCCCCCGCCTTATATACATGGAAGCACTTGGTATTTAATTTCGGGTAAAGTAGCAGTGTTTGTTTGCCATAACTCCTGTTTGATTCATAGAAAGTCTAGGATTATTACGGAACTGGGGCCGGGGGCATAACCAGATTTTGGTGTTATGTGCTTCTTTCCTAATCTAATTAACTAATACAGGAGTCTTATGAATGAAATGACAAGGAAGGAAAAACAATTCTTTAGACCAGAGGGGATGGCCGAATGAGTTAGAGCGTCCGTCTCCCGTGTTGGTAGACATGGGGATCGTTAGGTTCAAACCCTGGTCAAGTCAAACCGATGACTTAAAAAAATTGATACGTGTCGCTACCTAGCCTGGCCCTTAGCATTATTAGGATAGAACAAGGACTGGTTGGCTCAGTGTCAGGATAATGTGACTGAGTGGGATATCAGGTCATGGTGCTGGTGCCCTGGTCTCCCATTGGGGCAGCACTAAAAAGTCGCCTTAAGTGCACACTGTCACAAGTCGGTACCCGTCCTGATGTGACCTTAGATGTTGCTAGGACGTAAAACGACAAACAAAACAATTTTTAAAATTATTTATTGCTAGAAAAAGTTTCCTTGTTAAAATTTGTTATTGCAATTGGTGTCTAAATTTCGCATTAATTCGTTTTGAAAATAGACTTGGTTTGATCTAAAGAAATATACATTCATAAGGTTCCTTAGGGTTCTTCCTTCCTTCCCCGTTCCCACTTTCCACCCCCCAACACTCCCTATCCAAGCATGTTTTTGTTTGCCCCAGTTTTCTCGCCGTTGTTATGACCTTGCACTGACCTTGTTTCCTCATGCTCTCCCAGCAGGCAGAAAGCTGGGCGGCTGAATCCTCGGCTCAACGTGCCTGACTCGTCAGAGCGTGGGGTGAGAAGCACTTACCGTGGAAGCTGCTGTGACTTGTCACAATGTGAGTATGCCAAGTTTTCTGAGGTTCACAGCGATTGCAATAACAAGCAGGACCGGACCCATAGATCAGTAGAATGCAGCCTTCCTGTGCGTGAGATCGGGAATTGAATTCACGGTCGAGTCGAACTAATGACTTAAAAAATTGATACTTGTTGCTTCCTAGCTAGGTGCTCTGCATTAATAGGATAATGCAAGGCCTGGTTACCTTAGTGTCGGGGTAATGTGACTGGGTGGTAGGGCCTATATCAGGTCATGGTGCCGGTGACCTGATTTCCCAGTGGGGCAAGACTAAGTCGCCATGAGTACATTCACAAGTTGGTACCTATCCTGATATGACATTAGATGTTGCCAGGATGTAAAACTCAAAAAAGCATGCAGGACTACCTTAGATGCACTCTCATACTCTTAAATAGTTGATTTATTGCCCAGTGATTACACAAACATGTTGAGGACGGCCCACTCTGCACCTCATCTCATGGCCTCCCCCCCCCCCCCTTTGGTTCTACTATTGTCCGCATCCCCCAATTACAATTTTGTTTTAAAAGGTCCCTTTATTAACTGGTCATGAGGTGTGAGTAAAGGGTGAGGAGGTGTCTAGTGAACGCTGATTATGAGATCTGAGGGCAAAACTGAGATATGTGAAGCATGATTTTATTCTGAATGTTCATAGTAAAGTATGCTATTTATTTTGTCACTGGTGGCTTTTTGGTAGATTGTGGGATTGGTCAAGTCAAACCAATGACATAAAAATTTATACTTCTCGCTTTCTAGCCAGGCGTCCGGCATTATTAGCATAGGGGAATGACTGGTTATCTCTGTCTGGATAATGTGACGGAGTAGGATATCGGGTCATGGTGCTGGCAGTCTGGGTTCCAAGTGGGGCAGCACTAAAAAGTTGCCATGAGTGCACACTGTCACAAGTCGGTACCTGTCTTGATATGACCTCAGATGTTACTAAGATGTAAAACTCCAACAAACAAGCAGGATTGCCACTAAGGTTGGAGGTAAATGAATTGTCTGTAGATGCACTCTTCTACACAATTTTCTAACCCAAAAGAAATCCTTTGGTGTCAATTTATTCATTGCCCAGTGATTACACACTTATGTTGAGGACGGCCTACTCTGCACCTCTCACCTCATGGCCTTCCCCCGGCCCCTAGATTCTATTCCTGCTGTCCTCAGCCCCCAATTACAATTAGTTAAAACCTTTATCTAGTCATGAGGTGTGAGTGAAGGGTGAGGAGGTGTCTAGTGAACGCTGATTATGAGATCTGAGGGCAAAACTTTCATTCTGAATGTTCATAGTATGCTATTTATTTTTTTCACTGATGGCTTTATAGACGACGGTGGTCATTGCTATTAAAAGGTACCGGCTGAATTACAATCATGTTCTTTTAATGATTTTTGGTGTACAAGCATAACACGTAACTTTTTTCAAATATATTAATATTTACATTCAAGAATGGAAATTTAGGTCCAGCTAGACTAAAAGATATTGTAGCTTGTCAGATATTGACTAGGTACAAATAATTAACTTTGTAAAAACGATAGGAATTCATGCCAATTGCCTGTCTGCCTAACACAAGTAACTCGACTTGGCTTTGGTGCCCGTGACTTGATATTGTATCTCAATAGGTGGCTTCATACAGCAGATGTCCAACTGGGCAGTCCCTGGTACACGCCAGCCGAGCAGTGGACAAGGTAAATGATTTAAACCATGCCTGTCCCCATGCAGAAGAGTATAATAATGCATTATTGCCCAGTGATTACACACATAGGTTGAGGACGACCCACTCTGCACTTTTCACCTCTTGAGCCGACTTCCCTCCACCTCATCCTACCCCTTTTATACCCCGCCCACTGAGTTCCCTATATTATATTAGTTCCGTACCTGATCTGCTCAGGAGGTGCGAGTAACGGGTGAGGTGTCCAGTGAATGTTGATTATGAGATCTGAGGGCCACCAGAAATGCATGTTTAAAAACCACTCATACCCCCCCCCCCCTCCTTTTCAAGTTAAGGGAATGCTGTTTGATGTATTTAATGAGTAAAATTACTATAGTTGTAGGTTGATGGGTAATTACAGCAGTGAAAGCTCATGAATCACATTGCAACTTTAATCAAATACACCCAGCCACGGGCATAATCCGATGGTTTTGAAATAGATATATTAGGTTGAGTGTTATAATCCACCATACTGTAGTTTAAAGTAATTTATTTTAAATGGATAACTTGATTGAATATTGGAATTGCAACTTTGCCAAATTAATTTTGGCCAGCATGCCAAAACTGACACCATAGGCTTCTGCAGTAACAGGTTCTGTTAAATTGCCTAAGTATTTATTCCCTTCTGTGTGGCGATAAGTTTAATCAGTGCACCAGTAGCTAAGTTAGATATCTACAACCAAATCTAATTGTTTTTTTGAAAATGTGATATTTTCATCGGACTATGCAGCTTTTAAATGGCGGTTGTCGACGTGTCCCTGCCGTTGACGGGATGGTCTCGTCCGGGTGGGGTTTGCAGCTGACGCTGCCTCGTGGTGAGGCCAGGTCATCACCAATGTGGAGGGATCCATAGAGGACCCCAAGGTAATTGAACCTGATCACTTCACAGATGATACCGGACGTTGTGGCCGAATCGGGAGCGCGGGCCTCCCGTGCTTTCGATTTCCAGTCGAGTTAAGCCAATGACTTAAAAATTGATAGCTGTGCTTTCCTAGCCTGGCGATCGCCATTACTAGGACATGGCAAGGACTGGTTAGCTAAGTGTCAGGATAATGTAACTGAGTGGGATATCGGGTTATATGGTGCTGGTGGCCTGATTTCCCAGCGGGGCAGCACTATAAAGTCACCATGAGTGCACTGTTACAAGTCGGTGCTTGTCGTTATGACCATAGATGTTGCCAGAACGTAAAACTCCCCAACAACCAACGTAGGAATGTCGGGGTCTGTACGGGGGCGTGGAAACCCCCCCCCCCCCTCCCCCATTTGAAGGCCTCGAAAAGCCTTGAATTTAAAGTTATTTTTGGGTACTTACTTAGTCTTGAATTCCATTAATTTGATTGGAGTTGTATGTCCTGGCAACATCTAAGGTCATCAGGATGGGAATCCCATTAAACTGTCCCCACTGATCTAAAATAGTCCGATATCGCATTGGGTTAATTCCCCCCCGCCTGAAATCCAAATGAAACTCGGCTTGAATTCCTATCAAAAACAGCAATGGGCCTTAAATTCCATATCTTCACATGTTGTACGGACCCTGGGATGTTTTAACTTAACACTGCCCAGTGATTACAGAAACCTGTTGAGGACGGCCCACTCTGCAGCTTGCACCTCGGGACGATTACCACTCCACTCCACTCCACTCCACTCCACTCCACTCCACTCAATTTCTCTCAACTGTTCCTTTCTGAACGTCTGCCCTACATGTCTCCAGAGGTGTGAGTAAGGGGTGAGGTGATGTCTTGTGAAGGCTGATTATGAGATCTGAGGGCAGAATAAACAAGACGTAACGAGTATTTAAACTTGGCAAAAGATAACTGAAAACGGGTGGATTGTAAATATTTATTACTTCAAGTTTAGATCACTGCTCACAAATTAACTGGAATTGTTTACTTTCCAAGTATTCACAATTCAAATTTTGGTTTCAGTTCATGCGATTCAAGAACCGTTACTGATTGTGGATGCCGTTGCTCTTCCATCATGGATTCCGTGACTCATTTAAAAAAACAAACAAAAACATTGTAACCCACATTGACGAAGATTGCAAGACTGGTGAACTCAAATTAAACTAGTATGGCATCTATTTTTGTTCTCTTGTTTCGTATTTCTTAGCAAATGAATTAAATGTTACCATTTTACCATGTACACCGACCAGACGGGATGGCCGAATGAGTTAGAGCGTCCGTCTCCCGTGCTGGTAGATCGTAGGGTCGTGGTCGAGTCAAACCAATGACTTAAAAATTGATACTTGTTGCTTCCTAGCCAGGCATTCGGCATTATTAGGACAGGGCAAGTACTGGTGTGCTCAGTGTCATGATAATGTGACTAAGTGGGATACCAGGTCATGGTATCGGTGGCCTGGTTTCCCAGTGGTACAGCACTATAAAGTTGCCATGAGTGCACTGCCACAAGTCAGTACCCGTCCTGATATGACCTTAGATCTTGCTAGGATGTAAAAGAACAACAAACAAACCATGTACACCAGTTTGGGGATTTGATTTGAATAAATCCGTAGCCTTGTGCATATGTAAACACCAGGCGCCGTATTAATGAGCTCAGGGTAGGGCTCTAACCGTAGGGTAGGGTATTCCCCCCCCCCCCCCCCCGCCCGGCTAACGGTGGAAAATCTGTATTCATGAGCTTGGGGTAGCACTACCCTGGGGCTCTAACCAGGGGGTACCCTACCCCATTTTCGACTCAGGGGTAAGGGACTATCCCGAGGGGGTAGTGAGCCTGTGTGGGTCTGAATCTATTCAATGCGGTCATATTTGATAGATTTAAATACACAATAAGTGAAATTTGCTCAAATTAACCCTAAATGCGAAGCTGCTGCCCCAAAGGCGGCGATATTAATATTGTCGAATCGGCGAATGTAAAGTACACAAATAGCCGCCGCCGCAGCGACGTCGATATCCATACCGTCGACGTCAAGTAAAAATGGCCGGAGCCATCGCCGCCGAATCGGCGTGAATTAATTACGCCCATATCTATTCAATGCGATCATATTTGATAGATTTAAAAACGCAATAAGTGAAATTTGCTCAAATTAACCCTAAATGCGAACCGATATTAATGCTGACGCCGTAACGGCGTCGATATTAATGTTTTCGAATCGACGAATGTAAACAAAGCGAAGGGGTAGCTATCCCGACCGGCTAGAACATTGGTGAATGCCGATTGACCTCATTAATCTGCGCCGTTAACCGGCGGGATAACTACCCAAAGGGTAAGCCTAACATCCGACTAACCGTACCCCGCGCTCATGAATATGGGCCCTGGGGCCGTATGCATGGAGCAGTGTTATCGACACAAAATGCGTTTATGGCGGGATTTCTGGTTTAGTGCCGAAAAGTTGGTATGCATGGAGCAGTGTTAGATTAGTGTCAGGATGGAACCCAAATCTACTCAATGCTATCATATTTAACAGAATTACATACGCAATAAGTGAAATCTTATCAATTTAACCCTAAATGCGAAGCGATATTAACGCTGCTGCTGTAGCAGCGGCGATATTAATATTTTTGAATCGACGAATGTAAACAAAAATCGCCACAGTGATGTCGATATCCATACTGTCGACGTCAAGTAAAAATGGCCGCCGAATCGGCGGGAATTTCTTACTCACCGTTTAAGCGCCCATGCATACGGCTTGACATAGTTCTGGACGCTGCCGATAACCGGTGTTAGCTACCCTGTGTTAGGGGTATAACACCACACGCTGCTAACACTGCTTCATGCATATGGCCCGGTTATCAGGGGTGTCGTGAAGTATGTCACGCCATATGCATGGTGGCCTAAACGGTACATGAATTAATTTATACGTTATGGAAATCTGAGCCTACTGCCTGGGGCCGTATGCACAACGAGTAAGTTATCGCCCCCGGGGGTAAGGACCGAGTTCGGGGTAGCTATTGCCTTGGGTAGGAAATGGGTCACGGGGTATGCATGAAGCCAAATCGGCGAGGAGGTAGGTACCCTAGCAGTTATTTATAGATTTGGGAAATCCCTCTGCGTTTGTAGCCATATATTAGGCTCAAATATATTAAATGCCATCATATTTAACAGAATTACATACCCAATAAGTGAAATTTTATCAATTTAACCCTAAATTCGAAGCATTATTAAGGCTACTGCCGCATTGGCTGCGATATTAATAGTTATATTTTCGAATCGACGAACGTACAGTAAACAAACCGCCGCCGGCCCTGTCACACTATCATGTTTCTCACCGGCGACCCGTTAGCATTGAAAATAAAATTAAAGCGTTGTGTCTCTGTATGTGTTTGTGTTTGTGTTTCTGTCTGTGTCTCTGTGTCTGTATGTGTGTCTCTGTATCTCCGTGTCTCTGTATGTGTTTCTGTCTGTCTGTGTCTCTGTCCATATCTCCATCTGTCTGTGTCTCCATCTGTCTGTGTCTGTGCCTCTGTCTCTGTCTCTCTCTGAGACACAGAGACACACACACACAGATACAGAGACATATACACATACACAGACACACACACACAGACAGAGAAACACACACTGACAAAGAGACACAGACACAGACACATACATAGACAGACACAGAGACACATACACGGAGACACAGACAGAAAGAGAGACACAGAGACACAGAGAGAGACACAGACAGAGAGCATTCAATAGATTTGGCCCGAGTCGGTCCCTACCCCCGGCCTTATACCTGCTACTGGGTAGGGGTAGCTTACCCGACTTTTACCCCCCCGGGGTAGCCTTACCCCGGACACATGCATAGCAACTTTTCACTGCTACCCCGGAAATCCCCACTACCCCGAGAGGTAGAGCGCTACCCCCGCGTCATGCATACGGGCCCTGGTTGGGCCTAATATATTGCCTTCTCTACCCACTGGGAACCAGCGCGCTTGTTACTGTGGTGGCGGCGGTTGCTTGCATTTGGCGATTTGACAATATTAATATCGCCACTGATTTAGCGGCGGCAATATTGCTTCAAATCTATTCAATGCTATCATATTTAACAGAATAACATACTCAATAAGTGAAATTTCATCAAATTAACCCTAAAATTGAAGTGATATTAACGCCGCAGCTACATTGGCGGCGATATCCATACTGTCGAATATAAATAAAACATATCGGCGGTGATAATGTCAAATAGCAGTCCTTGCCAGGAACAGGCTCAGCAGTACCAAGGCTTGTTGGTTCCCGGTGTGTGAAGAAGGCAACCGCCGCATCGGCGGCAATATATTAGGCCCAAATCTATTCAATGCTATCATATTTAACAGAATAACATGCTCAACAAGTGAAATTTGGTCAAATTAAGCACAAAATCAAAGCGATATTATCACCGCCACCGCCAAATCGGCTGCGATATTGGGAAATAGCTAACATGAACCGTTTAGGCACCTATGCAGACGACGCTAACACTGCTTCATGCATACGGCCCCTGAGCACACAAGCAACACTTGTTGAAGAATCGGTAGAGTGCAGGCTTCCCGTGTGGAAGGTCGGGGAGTTCCATTCCCGGGGTCTGAACAATGACGAGAAATCCTTGTTGCCACCTAGCGTGCCGTTCTGAATTGAAATAGGCAAGGATGGATTAGCAGTGTCAGGGTAACTGGTATATTGGGCCATGGTGCTAGCGGCCTGGTCTCCTAGTGGGACAGCACTATAAAGTTGTCACAAGTCTACTCGTCCTGATGTGACCTTAGATGTTGCTAGGATATAAAACCATGCAAGCAGCACCCCGTCTTGGGTGCATACAAAGACGTGTGCAAACTTAAAGTTGCATAGTTCATTGGTTTTAATTTTCTGTATTTTTTCTGAGATAAATATATTAGATCAATCACTACCCAGACAGCACACCGACGTTGGCTATTGGTTGCACCATTGCCACCGTCGGGCTGAAGGTGGTGGTCCGCCGCTCTTTGCCTTTTTTCCCCCCCACATATTTGCCACCGTCGGGCTGACGGTGAATCGCCACTGTTTCCCTTTTTTCCCACATATTTGCCACAGTCGGGCCGATGGTGGTGGTCCACCGCTCGATCTTTGCCTTTGGATTTGAAATATTTCCAATTCTCGCAAGCGGTGGATGTGCACGAGTTGGTTTAGCAGGTTTTCTACAAAATACACCATAAATCGAAGGAATTTTATGGAATTATTTTACAGGATTGTTTGTTAATATGTTTAGATTATTTTGTAAAAGTTCTGTAATTTATTACGACGTATTAATGAAATTATTCGTATTAATACGATTTGAATTATCCGGTACGGCCCGATGGTGGTGGGCCAGTGGACAAAACAATGATGGTCCGATGGCGGTTTGCCACTGTTGGCCCAACGGGGCAGCCGACATCGGCCCAACGGCTGTGTGCTATCTGGGTAGTATCTACTTCACATTAGTTCAGTTACTTTTATTTTAAATGGTAAACTTTTGAGCGCAAACATGGAAAATTAGTTTTGGCAAGTAACCGGTTCTGTTAAATTGACTCAGTATTGCCTTCTATGCAGAAACAAATGCTTAATAAGTGCATTAGTATCTAGGTTAGATATGTAAAATCAAATCTAGATAATTGATTTGATTTAGGAAAATTTGAGATTTGATATTTCCTTGGACTGTGCACCTTTAATATAAGTGTGCACATACACAAAACATGTGTATGTCCAAGACAAGGTCACATACTTGACTGCCTAAAATTATACTTGCATTCTTTAGAAGTAGTATTTTACCAGCAGGCTTGTGTGTAAATCAAGAATGAAAGTAATATTGGATTAAAAAAAAAAAGAAGCGGAAATCAATGTCACCGTAGGTGATTTAAAGTCACCCAGAATGCTCTCCAACCATAGGCTGTACTGATCAGAAATATGGTGTAGTAGTCTGCACTGACCTCAGGCAAGATGTTTGTTTGTTGTTGTTTTACATCCTAGCAACATCTAAGGTCATATCAGGATGGATACCGACTTGTGACAGTGCGCACTCATGGCGACTTTATAGTGGTCTCACTGGGAAACCAGGCCGTCGGGACCATGACCTGGTATCCCACTCAGTCACATTATCCTGACACTGAGCACACCAGTCCTTGCCCTGTCCTAATAATGCCGAGCGCCTGGCTAGGAAGTGACAAGCACCAGTTTTCAAAACTAAGTTATCTAGATTGTATTCTACATATCTAACCTATTATACTGGTACACATACATTTACATATCAAAGTAACAGATTACAACAATCGATCTATTGTATTTATCTCAGGAAATGGCAGAAACTCAAAACCATCGGACTATGCCACTTTAAAGAACAATTTATGTACCGAAAATTGACTTTAGTGCTGCCCCACTGTGAAATCAGGCTGCCAGCACCTTGACCTGATATCCCACTCAGTCACATTATCTTGGCATTGAGCCAAGCAACCCTTGCCCTATCCTATTAATGCCGAGCACAAGGAAGCAACCAGTATCAATTGATAAGTCATTGGTTTGACTCGACCAGGAACCGAATCTCCCGATTTCCTACAGACGAGGCTTGTACTCTACCGATTAGGCCAATGCACCCGGTTCCCTACCACAGGGCACCTCCGACTTGTCTGGGCAGTGCTAGGTCACTTAAAGTTGCATAGTCCGATGGTTTAGAATTTTGGTATTTTTTTCTGAGATAAATATATTAGATCGATCACTAGTATCTACTTTACATTAGTTACTTTTATTTTAAATGGTAAACTTTTGAGATATTTTGAGTGCAAACATGGAAAATTAATTTTGGCAAGCTTGCCAAAACTCTGGCACCATAGACTTCTGCAGTAACAGATTCTGTTAAATTGACTCAGTATTGCCTTCTATGCAGAAACAAATGCTTAATAAGTGCATCAGTATCTAAGTTAAATATGTCAACAACAAACAATAAAAACTAGATAATTGGTTTGGTTTTGAAAATTTGATATTTCATCAGACTATGCACCTTTAAATTCGTCCCTAGCTTGAATAAACCGGTGTGGCGGTTTCAGCTTGTTCCCGTGCTCAGACGTGTCCCGTTGCTTCTGCGCATCCGCGGATTTCGCATCAACTCGGGTCACCCGAGACACTTATTGGCGCATGCGCACATCCTACAAACTCGGGTCGAATAATCGAATACGCTTCTCTGCGCTCGGGTGAACAATTTTTCTTTAAAAAAAAAAAAACCCGATAAAACTACAGCAAAATAGAATTTAAAGTATTTTATGATGGCCTAGATTACCTATATTTCCATTTAATTAATCTAAGTTATTCTTTTTTTGCACATGGCACGTGTATTTGTCGACTCCACTCGCCGTGTTCTATTTGAAATTCTGACGACTGGGATGACCCGAGTCGCCCGGATAGTGTTAATCGATTACGGCCATGGTTTTTAGATTCTGACGCATGCGCAGATGCGAGGTACACGTCTGAGCACGGGAACACGCTGAAACCGCCACACCGGGGAAGGCCCCGAGGGTTGAAGTATCTGTGACGTCGATCTATAACCTATATATAAATATACACATACACCCACAATTTTCACTTGTCCAACGGACAAGCTCAAGCCACATTCTACTTGTCCGTGCCTATTCTCACTTGTCCCGGACAAGCTCTTTTCGAACCTTGCGAAGGGCCATTCGTAAGGGTCGTCAGTGCCATTTACAGGCCATATTTCTCACATCTGATTGCCTTTTCTTTTAATGTAATTAACTAGATCAAATATTTGAATTGTAGTAAAGAAACTTCTAACAATCAAAACTGTCTTGGGACTGTATTACAATGTCTAAAAGCTAAACTCTTTTTTCCCGATAGCATTTAATGAAAATCTCTTTTATTCTGCTAATATATTGGCGGTACAATACAACAAAGCAGATATACGAAGTATAGCCATTAAATCACAAGACAGAATCATAAGATTAAGAGGGAGGGATAAATAAATTGATCATCTACTTAATGTTTGAGGTAAAGTGCTGATGTGGAGATATTTGAAAAAATTTCAAATTAAGTTTGGCGTGCACACCGAAATGCTAGCCATAAGCTTCAGCAGTGACAGGTTCTATTAAATTAACTTAGTGATATATTTAATGAATGCACCTATATCTAAATTGGGACACATAAAAGATCAAATCTTAAAAAGCTACAACGGATCGACGTCAATAAATCATTTACAATACATTTGTTATAATAAATCCTACAAGGAGCAAGAACGGGTCAAAGTACCAACATTTAAAAATGAGAAAAATAAAGGATAAATTATTTGTGTTCATGACGTAACTTCCAGTAGTCAAATCAGATTACTTTGCTGGTTTTCGGTAATAATTAATGTCAGCCTGACACTACTTCCACTGGAATACTTGGACCAGTATAAAACCGTACCACTGAAAGATAATGTGATGGATGGACACACAGAGCAGTCTCCTGCTTTGGTCGATTGTGGGATTCAAACCCACTGGTTTGAACCCTGGTCGAATCAAACCAATGACATAAAAATGTATAGTTGTCGCCTCCTAGTTTGGCGCTCAGCAATATTAGGATATGGCAAGGACTGGTTGGCTCAGTGTCAGGATAATGTGACTGGGTGGGATAAAAGGCCATGGTGCTGGTGGCCTGGTTTCCCAGTGGGGCAGCACTATAATGTCGCCATGAGTGCGCACTGTCACAAGTCAGTACCCGTCCTGACATGACCTTAGATGTTGCCAGGTCCTAAAACAATCAACCAATCAAAGAACACAAACACACCTGGCTGCATCACGAGTGGAGAAACTGGGTACTGTGAGCAGTGATTACAATTGTTTGTTTGTTTTTGTTTTACCTCCTAGCAACATCTAAGGTCATATCAGGATGGGTACCGACTTGTGACAGTGTGCACTCATGGCGACTTTATAGTGCTGCCCCACGGGGAAACCAGGCCACCAACAACATGGCCTGATATCAAACTCAGTCACATTATCCTGACACTGAGCCAACCAGTCCTTGCTGTATCCTAATAATGCCGAGCGGCATGCTAGGAAGCGACAAGTATCAATTTTTACATCATTGGTTTGACTCGACCAGGATTCGAACCCACAAACTCATGGGTTCGGATCTCCCGATCTCCCAAAACAGGAGATGGACGCTCTACTCATTGAGCCAACCCCGTGTGGTATGATTACAATTAGTGCATGTGTTGTTCAAGGTTACACCATGGCCTGTGCATGCGTCGCACCAGGTTTGCTGCTGTGGGTGCGCATGTGCTGTACAAGGTTACCCTTAATTGCAAATGCCTTGCCACACACTTCGCACACGTGTGGCTTTTCTCCAGTGTGAAGCCGTGTATGCTCAATGACATGTCTCTTCTGCGTGAATGCCTTCCCGCACACGGAACACGCATGGTCTCTCTGCCCCGTGTGCACAACCATGTGCACCCGGAGGTTACACCGCTGGGTGAACTCCTTTCCACACACGTCACAGACATGAGGCTTCAGCCCCATGTGCGTGCGCATGTGTATGCCCAGATACTGCTTAGTGCCATAGCTCTTCCCGCACACCTCACAGGTGTAGCGCTTCTCTCGCATCGTGTGCTTCTGCATGTGGTTCACCAGATAGCGAGCCAATGCAAAGTCCTTCCCGCACACATTACATATGTGGCGGGGCTGGTTGCTGTGCTTCAAGGCAATGTGGTTTGCGAGAGACTGTCTAGTTCTGAAATGTTCCACGCAGTCGCTACATGGATGTCGCTTCTCTCCTGTGTGTGTGTCTTCGTGGTCCTGGAGGACAGACTTCAACCTGAAACCCTTCCCACAAAACCGGCATCGATGGGGCGTGTCCTGTTTGTGTGTAAACTTTATGTGTGATACAAGATTCCCTTTTCGTGAAAAACACTTCCCACAGAGACTACAGGAATGCGGCTTCTCCCCAGTGTGTGCTAATTTGTGCAATGTGAGATTGTGCTTTTGAATAAATCCCTTTCCACATTGCCCACATGAGTAGGGTCTTTTCCCACTGTGCATCATCATGTGGTGGTTGAGGGCTTGTTTGTAGGTAAAACACTTCCCACATACTTCACAACTGTAGGCTTTATTGTCTGAATGCGAGATCAAATGTGCTTTAAGGTGGCTCTTTCTTTTGAAATCCTTCCCACACACGTGGCACATATGTGGGCGTTCTTTGGTATGCGAAACCATATGCGACATTAGGGTAGCCTTTACTTTAAACTTTTTCGCGCACACACTGCACGTATATTCAGAGGTTTCCTTCAGATTTGTGCGGGTGTGTATTGCCATGTGTTGGGTGTATTCATCCTTTTGTGCATAGTCCTTACCACATACATCACATCTGAGGGGCCAGGCATGCTCATGTCGCATAATGTGCATCATCAGATTAGAACCTTGCGGGAAGCTCTTCGAGCATATGTGACATACATGTTTTCTAACCCTATTATGTAGCAACACATGTCTTGAGAGAGATTCTTCGGATTTAAAACTCTTCCCACACGTGTGACATGTATGCACTTGTATTTCATGATTTGCCAGCATGTGTTTTACGAGTGTATGCTTGTACGTAAAGCCTTTCCCACACAGCTCACATACCTTAGTTTTCCCCTCAGTATGTGATTGCATGTGTTGGCGAAGGTTTGATTTAGACTTAAAACCCTTCATACACACTTGACATACATGTGGACGGCTGTCACTATGTGTCCCCATATGTTGCAGCATGTTGCCCTTCTGCGTAAATCCTTTTCCACACACATTACAAACGCTGGACCATTTGCCACTGTGGATCACCAAGTGGTTCTTCAGAGAGCCTTTCAACGAAAAGCCCTTCCCACACACATCACACTTGTGAGGCTTCTCACCGGAATGCGATAGCAGATGCCTTGAAAGATGAAGCTTTCCTTTAAAGTTTTTTCCACATGTGCCACATGCATGTGATATATCACTTTTATGTATCACCATGTGTGATTTGAGGTTACTCTTCCTAACAAAATCCTTTCCACACTCACCACATCTATGATGACTTCCTTGCGATTGCAACTCAGTGAGCACTCTAGGAACTCCTTTGGGACTGCAATCTTGCACCTCTAGTTGAGCCTGACTGGTAGCAGTACTTTCCTTCGTATACTCTTGTTTATGTTCCATAAGTGGTTCACAGACGATATATTCATCTGTCTGATCATCTTGCTTGCACTGAGATTTGTCCAAATCTGGTGATATGTCAGTTTCTATTACGAGATCTGTTATTGGTTTGTAATGATTGTCGGCTGGATTGTGTTGCGAACAAGAATGTTTGGTAACATATGCACTTAGTGGGACACTGCTGGTACGAATCATGTCTGTCATGCAATCACTTTCTTCTAAGCGATCTGAAAATGGTTCACCAATTTTACCAGTCAGGCGACCATGTGTCACCATGTCCTTTGAAACACACACATTGTTTTCCCATTCCATTAGGTGTCCAGGTTTGTCGATTTGGTTTGAGTCTGCTTTATAACCTTCCTTGTCAATTACTGATGTTATCTGATAATTTGGCAAACTATTTAGCGCAAAGTGTTGCTCACACAGATTAGGCTTTCTTGCCGTGTGGGTAAGTAAATGTCTGGCAAGATCATCTTTGGAAGGGAATCCATTCAGACACACACAACACATATTTGGTCCATCGCCACAGTCTGATAAATGTCGGAGAAAACAATCTTTAAATTTAAAACACTTCCCACATGCTCGACATGTATGTGATTTTATCTCGTGATTTGTCAGCATGTGTTTTACAAGTGTATGCTTGTACTTAAAGCCTTTTCCACACAGCGCACAGATGTTGGTTTTCCCCTCAGTATGTGATTGCATGTGTTGGTGAAGGTTTGGTTTTGACTTGAAACTCTTCATACACACTTGACATACATGGGGACGATCATCGGTATGCGTGACCATATGTTGCAACATGTTGCCCTTCTGTTTAAAAGTCTTCCCACAGACTTGACATTCATTACTAAATTCGCTATTATAAATGATAATTGAGGATTTTTCATGAGCATTTAGTGGATCATTGCGGCTACCCGTGTTACTTTTCTCACTGCTATCATTAACGACTTCCCAGTCATCAGTGTGTTCAGTGTCTTGTGTCCCACATGACGTGAGACAAGAACGGCTGCCATCCACTGGCATGCTCCGTCCTGTATCAGACATACCCGCAGCCTTGCACTCTTCAACCATGCTCAACTCCCCAAACATCAAGTCTAAGGTCTGTGAAATTTCAGGTTTTAGCGTTGCGACAGTTGCATTTTGCAGTTTGTAACCGTACTTTTGCTTAACTAGACCAGCCAAGTCTGGGTGAATAAGCTGCAGCCATATGACCACAACAGTATTTTCGATAGTGGGCGTCATTTGCTCCTGTGGGGCACTGTCACCCAGATGAGTGATTCCACTGTCACTTGTGAGTAGGTTTTCCTCAAAGAAGGCATACAGTCTGCAATAAAGGCTCTCCGGACTTTCATCGTGCTCAAGTTTGATAGACGCCAGGTCTAAAAACCGCCCACCAGACGCATGCATTCCATAATGCTCCTTTATTGTTCGCCAGATACCCTTCAGGGAGCTGGAATCATCAATGATTGTGTTCCGGCGAATAACTGGGCAGAAATCAGCGATTAGGTCCAACATCAATTCCAATTGCTCATTCTTTTGAGATGCTGTCCTTTTTCCATCTTCATTTTCATCTTTATCGTCCAAGAGACCTCGATTTAGTGTGGCCGCTCTTTTTCTTTGCCAAGAGAAGCCATCAGCTAGGAATGGTGCAAAGTCAGGCTCCAGCATGAGTGTGTGAAGCAGATTTTGTTTCCATTTCTCAAAAGATGTGACAGTTTCAGTTTTAGTCAATTGCCACAGTTTATGGACACTCACAGCCATGATGAGTGTAGATAAACTGTCCCCGAGTTGGTCGACTACTCATCTAGATGCAGATCAACCACCAGAATCAGATACAGGAAAGTTGGTCAACAATGCAGAGGCTTGAAAACTGAGAACATCTATGTGACTTAATAAATGTCTTAGTCACATCTAATGACAAATCCCATGCTCATGATGCTGACATTACGACAAGTTCTCATAGCATTAATGCCGTTGTATGTCCATCTCGTCGTGCATTGCTAAATACAATACATACAAGAGAAAGCTATCTAAAATAAAATCATTCGTCGAGTCAGTGATTAGTTCCTCAGCAGTGTCAACTGAGTATCCGTAAAGATGGCGACATTCAGAGATGTGCACATCAGTGTAATGTAGCAACAAGTTCACATTTCACCTTGCGATGCCGAAAAGCGATCCTTGTTGGCGCAGTAAGCAAACACATTCGTTGTGGGGACACTGGAAGGAAGAGGAAAGAATAAATGGAAGCAAGTGGTGCTTTATTCAGGTGCTGATACACCAACACAAATTGCCATAAGGGTCGTTCTCAAAAACTACAGCTTTTGTGACACGGAAACCAAAAGTGAAAACTAGCTAAATAATAGAAAACATTTCAAATAATAGCAGAATCCATATTCATATGATGTTTTATATGTTGTGCATATGTCAGTTGAATCTTTTTTTATTTTGAGAAAGCTGTTAAACCATATAACATCCATCCATAACATTTTAACAAAGATTCATAACATCATTTTAACACACACAGCAAATTCAAACAACTTGTTTATTACAGTTAAGCCAAAATAATTGTTTCTTAAAAGAAAAAAGTTTGAATTTTTGTTTGGGAGGGGGGAGGGGGAGGGGAAGGGGGGCAGATGTATTGTGTCAATATGCAAATTTTCATATTTTCACTTTAACACAAAATCATATAAGCATATTTTGGATACATTAAATACATGTATTGCTAACACACTTAATACACAAGAGTCCACGAATCCACAATAACTATTTGACATACTACTCCCAACGTTTTAGTTTCTATGGGGATGTAATAGGATTTTTATTTTGGAAAGAGGGAAAACTTCAAGATAGTAAACGCTCCTTTGAAAATTACCTCCAATCTTTTAGTTTTAATAGATGAAATATATTGTTTAATGTATGAAATAGGTCTATATTGTTTAATATATGAAATACAGTTTAATATATGAAATACAGTTTAATATATGAAATGTATTGTTTTATATATGAAATATACTGTTTAATATATGAAATATACTGTTTAATATATTGCTTAATGTATTCAGTAATTATTGTGTGTCACCTTTAACAGTTTTAGTTAAAATTAAGTAAAGATGAGGACAACAAAATGTATTGAATAGAAAACAATGTCAATGTTCACATATCCCATTTTTCTATTTGATACGAAGCTTGAGTTAACTTTGCAACAAACTCATATACACATGAACACATGGGGCGTAATCGATTAATCAACTCGGGTCACCCGAGCCACTTTTTGGTGCATGCCCACATCCTACAGACTCGGGTTGAATAAATGAATACGCTCGGGGTGGAAAAAATGGTGGCTTAATTTAAAACTTAATAGTTTTGTTCAATAACCTATATAAGTACAGCAAAATAGAATTTAAAGTATTTTATGATTATAGAAGCTGACAATCTGGGTTATTTAAAAAAAGCATTAAAATAACACGTAGGCCATGTGTGGGTAGCTGTTATTCTGCAGGTACCAGCACACATGTGATGTCATCGCTCCTAGCAAACTCCAGCCAAGAGGTGGGTTACTTGGGTCGTGTTGTTTTGCACACGGCCCGTGTATTTCTTGACTCGACTCGCGGTGTTCGATTTGAAATTCTGATGACTCGGGTGACCCGAGGCGCCTGGGTCGTGTTAATCGATTACGGCCATGGTAAAGTATAAGCGACTTGATCATCTTCCGTGCGTATGTGCGGGGCCGACTTCTGGTTGTCGGGATAAACAAAGCCACCTGAACTGCAAACTCAATGGTTATGAGCAATCTTCACACAGAAAAAGTGAAATATCTGTAAAACCACACCACCTAGACACAAACCGCTTGTAACACATATAGAAAACACATTCAACGAATAGATTATATTAAATTTATATGGTTAGGGTTCTGCATTTCTATTAATTTTGAATAAAATCAAAGTTTTGCACTGCGCATATTGGCAAACTCAATGCAAATAATACAAAACATTTCAAATAATTGCAGGATAACAGCTACCAGTACCAGTCATACATGACACTGGTGAATATTTCATGCGATAGCCTAGCACGGGGTGCATCTTTTATCTCGCAATAAGCTCCGAGTGATAATTGGGGGTTTTCACGAGTACCATAACATAAAGTGACCCTCCCCCTTTCTCGCATAACACTATACAAATGCTACTACTATTGCATTCCCTTAATACTGCTATATTTTACCTCGCGAAGTCTTCAAGAGTGATATCCAGCGCGAAAAGCTGTCAATGTTGCTCGCACCTCACGAATCCAAACTAATTATTTCAGTGAGGGCGTAATCGATTAATCAACTCGGGTCACCCCAGCCACTTTTTGGCGCATGCGCACATCCTCCGCGATCGGGTGGAAAAAACTATTTTATTTTTTAATAAGCGATAAAACTACAGCAAAATAGGATTTAAAGTATTTTATGATGGCCTAGTTTAGCTATATTTCCATTTCATTAATTTAAGTTATTCTTTAAAAAAAACATGTATGACTGGTACTGGTAGCTGTTATCCTGCAATTATTTGAAATGTTTTGTATTATTTAGCTGGTTTTCACTTTTGGTTTCCGTGTCAAGTTGGGCGTAATCGATTAATCAACTCGGGTCACCCGAGCCACTTTTTGGCGCATGCGCACATCCTACAGACTAGGGTTGAATAAACGAATACGCTTCTCCGTGCTCGGGGTGGAAAAATGGTGGCTTAATCTAAAACCTAATTATTTGTTTTAATAACCAATATAAGTACAGCAAAATAGGATTTAAAGTATTTTAGGATCGTATAAGCTGACAATCTGGGTTATTAAAAAAAAAAAAAAGCATTAAAACAACGCATAGGATTAGTAGTGGTAGCTGCTATCCTACAGGTACCAGCTCAGGTGTGACGTCATCGTTCCTAGGAAACCCCAGCCAAAAGGTGGGTTACTGGCGTCGGGTCGTTTTGCACACGCCACGTGTTTTTGTCGACTCCACTCGCGGTGTTCGATTTGAAATTCTGCCGAGTCGCCCAGGTCGTGTTAATCGATTACGGCCATAGACGACAAAAGCAGTCGGTTGCTTCGAAAATGGCCGCCGCCATAGGGGGCAGCCATTTGTAATGGAAAAGAAGCGCCCTGATTGGCTGAAACCACTGAATTCGGCGGCCATTTTCGAGGCGCTGTTTGTCTCCAAGGGCGTAATCGATTAATCGACTCGGGTCACCCGAGCCACTTTTTGGCCCATGCGCACATCCTGCAGACTCGGGTCGAATAATCGAATACACTTCTCCACGCTCGGCGGAAAAAAATGGTGGCCCTTTTTTTTGTTCTTTAATAGCCGATATAAATACAGCAAAATATGATTTAAATATTTTTATGATGATATTTCCATTTCATTAATCTATGTTATTACCAAAAAGAAATATGTATGACTGGTATCGGTGGCTGTTATCCTGGCCCGGTGTCGTATTCTCAGCGCCCGGTCATTCTCAGCGGCCTGTCGTGGCTTCTGCGCATGCGCGGATTTTCGAACGTTGCCGCGAGCACTGCTATTTGTTTTGTTTACACTCGGCCATTCGACGCTGATCGAGCTGCTACGTTAATATCGCTTGGAATTTAAGGTTAATTTAATTAAATTTCATTATTTGAGTATGTAATTCTGTTAAATATGATCGCATTCAATAGATTTCGGCGTAATCGGTCCCTAACACTGCCGGGCACCAGCTGAGCTTGTAGCCGGCGATGCCACGGGTCTTTTGACCACGACGGGCCGCTGAGAATGACGGGCCGCTGAAAATACGACACCGTAATCGATGAACACGACTCGGTGTGGCGGTTTCAGCGCCCGGTCAGTTTCAGCGCCCGGTCGTGGCTTCTGCGCATGCGCGGATTTTAAGAGCGTCAAAACACCCGTGGCCTCGCCGGCTACAAGCTCAGCTGTAACTATCGCTGGTGCCCGGCAGTGTTAGGGACCGATTAGGCCGAAATCTATTGAATGCGATCATATTTAAGAGAATTACATACTCAAATAATTAAATTAAATTAAATTAACCTTAAATTCCAAGCGATATTAACGTAGCAGCTAGATCGGCGTCGAATCGCCGAGTGTAAACAAAACAAATAGCAGTGCTCGCCACAACGTGCGAAAATCCGCGCATGCGCAGAAGCCACGGCAGGGCGCTGAAACTCAACACGGGCACTGAAACCGCCACACCGGTGTGGCATCTCAGCCGTGTTCCGTGCTCAGCCGTGTACTTAAGCCGTGTTGACACGGGAAAAGTTTAAAGCGATTTGGACAAGGCGAATAATATGAATCGATTTAGAGGCCCATTCACACGGACCGAGTTTGAAAGTGTTTGAAAGTGTGTCGTGTTCACACGGGCAGTGCTTGAGTCGGAAATTGATATCTGCGCATGAGCAAGTCCAGACTAACCAGCGCCATTTTGGGTTCGTCGACGTCGGCACGAGAGAGTGTGGGTTCGACCTAGATATGTATTGACTGAATCGTATTGGTTTGGAACGGTCAAAACTTCTACTGGGCAGTGAAACCCTAAAAATAAATGATGAAAAAAATATATGTGCACCTCTAGCAGGTTCATAAAGCAAATTTACCGGAAAGTCAACAAACTCAGGTCTCGACTGTCACGTCCTTAATCCGCCTCAAGTAAGTCGGTTGCGTTCACATGGGCGAGATGGGCCGACTTAAGCTAGTTCGCTTCATATATGAATCGAATCAGCCCTAATCCGCCTCAGCGTCGCGTTCACACGGCAAATGTGAGGCGAACTAGGCAAGGCGATTTATATGAGGCGGATTAAATCGCCCGTGTGAACACAGCTTAAGTTTGTTCAGTTCATGACACTGAACATGTGGGAGGAGAGTTGAGGTCTGTGATGTATGAATGACATCATAGGTGGGATTCCCTCATCACATGACCTAGGTGGTCATACAGAAAATGTGAAATATCTCTAAAACCACACCACCTATATGTGTACCAAGCGATTTGTTTCTAGGTGGTGTGGTTTTAGAGATATTTCATTTTTTCTGTATGAAGATTGCTCAGGACCATTGACAATGCCTTCAGTTTGATGGTACGCGCAGTGCAAAACATTAGTTTTATTCAAAATTAATAGAAGTGCAGAAGCCTAACCTTATAAATTTAATATAATCTATTCATTGAATATGTTTTATATATGTGTTCCAAGTGGGTTGCTTCTAGGTGGTGTAATTTGAGAGATATTTGACTTTTTCTGTATGAAGATTTGCTCACGGCCATTGACAATGCATTTGAATGTATGTGTCCCTCGCAAACTGGTGTGCCGCGGAAACTGCAACACCGGAATATCGCTAAATATAACACTTGTTGAAATAACATTGGATTGCTACGAGTTACTTATTTATTTTCCACTATAGGGATTCATTTCCATGTGCTTTCAATCGCAATATTTAAATCGAAATAGGGAAATATGACATGGACGTCATGTTAATTTCATTAGGAAACTAACAAATGCTCACCCTTGATATATATCAAAAGACCCAAGTGATTCACAATAGTTTGTTTGACTTTTGATGCGACAATGTTTTAGTAAGATCGGTGATGTTCCATGTTACACCCACCATTGCAGAGAGTAACCGATTAGTGTAATTCTCAAAGGCACAGTAGCAGTGGAGCAGAGGTGATGATCAGCCTGTAATGGAACACTAACTGGAACACACACAGAACGTCTCAAGCTCAGTATCTTTCCCAGTCCCTTCATAACCACTCAAACTAACGCCACTTAGCTTATATTTGTGAACAGTTAAAAACAAGCCAGAAATAGCATCTATTAAACAAACAAAAAACATCCCCCAAAACCCACCACAACTAAGAGAATTCTGTACATAAAAGCAAACCTAAAGACTGTTGATAACTCGCAGGTTGCATTCGTAGAAAGACTAATATAATAATACATGCACCGATGTCCAATGAAATGTTGTGAAGTTGAGAAAATGTTTATCCAATTAGCATTTCATACATTTAAACTCAAAATAAATACAACATTAATATATGTATAATTCTATTTTAAACCATCTCCAGGCTTCTTTTGAATACCCTTGACAGTCATCACATCTGACAGGACTGGCATGTTAGTAAGTAATTATATATGGATATTTTTAGTAAACACACAGCTTAACATTATTTCCACCACAATTTCTGAGTTGTGAATGCACGTGTAGCCTAATCTTCAAAGTTGTACAGTCCAATGCTTATAGTTTCTGGTAATTAAATCCATCATTGTAATCCACCATACTTTTCCTTAAAGTAAACTTTATTTCAATTTATAAGATAGTTGAAGTATAAACAAGCCAAATTAATTTGAGCATACGTCCACACATTCTGACACCATAGGCTCCAGCAGTAACAAGTTCAGTAATTTGACATAGTATTCCCCTCTATGCAGCAACAACTGCTTAGTAAACGAACCCAATATCTAAGTAGGATATATATATTAAAATCGAGAGAAGTAGTTTTGGTTTCCAAAAGTTTTTGGTGCTTTCATCGGACTATGCAGCTTTAAATATAACAATTTCAGCCCACTCACAGATCTAAAGGACCTCAAATGCCTTCCCTTCCCTGAATAATAGCTAGTCAGTCCATTCTTATCTATGCGACGAAAGAAAATAGGGCATGGCAGACACCCTTATGTTCAGAGTGTGTTAAAAACGCTGGCATTAGCTACACGATGGCAACTAAAAAGAACAAGCATCTGTGCATTGACACATGTTGCAGACAATGCCCAGCTGACGCTCTGGGCTTACCCCACACTGTAGTGTTTGAACTCCAAACAATTATGCATGTTGGCGGTAACATGATTAATTCACGACGTTGGAGACCGTGTTACTGTTTGCTTAGTGATATACCAAGTCACGTTGCCAATGCATTCACGGTATGCCTATAACGTCATAGCATTGCTGTCACTAAGGGAACTAAGCCTTTGTGGTAAAGTGATACCAACGGTAAAAAACATTCACTACTGCAGCAGCAAGCCGGACGGATCAATTTCAAATCTCTTTCTAACGGTATAGGCCTTCTCAGTGCTAAATCTTTCTTTCATCTTTCAACAACTCAAGATGCCGCGTTTAAAAGGCACTCGTCGTAAGTTTAAGTCGACAAAGAGAATTTCAATGGAAGGAGGACATAGTGTCAGTAGAACTTCGCCGGAACAATCACCACGACGACATTCAGAAATTGCTTCTATGTCGTCTAAAAGTTTTGAAAATTTGGCTCCAGTAGTGGATCCGCCTGACGTGGTGACTGTCTCTTACCTGAAGGAGACATTGAAGTCACCGTCATCGTGTCGCAAGGCACAAGTACAGGGGTGGTTGGACAAGTGAGTCAACGATTGGATCTCTGAGGACGATCAGGACGATGTGATTCGTCAATTGCTGAGAAGATGGGGGAAATATCCCAAGAAACGGTGGGGTAAGAAAGCATTGCTGCCACACTTGTTTGTAATTAGGGATGATAACATGGGAAATGTGAGTAAAGGAAGTGCTACTTGGTATGAATACATGTCAGCAGTTAATCGGTTATTGGTTACATAAGCCGTGTTCACACGGGCAATGTAAATCGATTCGTAGAAAGCGACTTGCCTAGTTCACCTCACATTTCTCGTGTGAACGGGCGTCTGATGCGGATTAGGGCTGCATCGATTCACGTGATGCGGATCCTGTAGACCACCTAGCGAGGTAGTTTACGTGAATCGATTTCTGTGATGCGGATAATTTTGCCCGTGTGGACGCAACCGACTTACGTGATGCGGACTAAGCACGTCAAACTATATACTATAATTTGGTCTATGAAACCGCTAGCTGTGCACAGATATTTTTTTCAGCATTTATTTTTAGGGTTTCACTGCCCAGCAGAAGTTTTGACCATTCCAAACCAATACGATTCAGTACATACATATCTAGGTCGAACTCACTCTCTAGTGGTGACGTTGCCTAATCGAAGACTGGCGCTGGTCAGGCTGGGCTTGCTCATGCGCAGATATCGATTTCCGGCCCCAAGTACTGCCCGTGTGAACGGGCGCCTAATTCGACTCCTTTAGTTCGCCTTGTCTAATTCGCTTCACATTTTGCCCGTGTGAACACGGCTCTAGACTGCCACAACACTGGATTAAGCACATTAGGAAACATATAGTAGATATTTCAGATATGGCTGCGAATTGGGAGTGGCCAACGGTTTTATTGTGGTCAGAGAAAGTTCTTTCAATGGAATTGAGGATGGGTGGGCAGACCGGGCTACAATAAAAGATATTCAGAGAGATGTGTATGCAATAGGGACAAGGTTAGATGTTAAAAAAGGCAGAGGGCGGCGCCAATAATGATTGGGTAGGAAGGGAGATTAATGAGTCAGTTGATGGGAGGACGTGTGAGGAATGGAATAAGGGTGGTAATTGCGGGGTTTTCACGTCGCACGACTCAACACCTAACCGTTTTTGTCACTGCTGTAACTAGTGTTCCAAAAAATTCAGAAGACTTATTTATCACAGGGAGGTTGACTAATAATAAAAGGAGAATGCAGGATAGTGGTAGGACTAATAATCAGGAAAATAGAGAAGGTACGAGCTGGCAGGTTTTTGAAGTATAGGCCTCCCAGAGGCTGTTAAAAAGGTAGCTGTTAGTTCAAATTTGAAGGAGGTTTAATGTTCTAATGAGGGTTGCCATGGATACGTGACAACAATGGAATCTGATTACATAGCAAACAATGCTGGAGTGCGTGACAACAGGGAGATGGGCTTCATGGATGTTGATAGTGAGGTTACAGTAACAAGTAGTACAATACTTAAGGGAGGAGATAGGCTGCTAGACAAAGAAATAGTAGTTGGAAGTTCTGCATTACACATATAAAAAAATACTTTGTTAGCAAATTCAATTAATGATTTTGATTCAGTCTCTTGTCCTTTTTGGCGCTGCCCAGCACTACTCCCACATATCAATGGCAATAACCAAACTCAAGCAATGACTAATGGACTTCATACAGGCTGCACGCTCATTCCTCACATGCTCACCGACAATAGCACTGTTGTACCATCTTCATTCGGATGCCTGAGGCTGGTTGTCATGCTCCTCATTTTCACAAGATGTGTGTATTGTAGATAGTAATAACGTTAACGGAGTAGAAGAAAGGGTACTAGACGAAGATTTAGGGTGGGTATTGAAAAGTTTGATGAGTAAGTAATAGATGAAGTTTTAGACATTATAGATGGAATAGAAATTACAAAAAAGGTGGAGAAGATAAGGATTAAGATTTCACCGTTAGAGTTGAAAAGTAAATTGTTAGAATACTGGCCTTTAATAGATGATAGAATTAATTGAGAAGAATTTGGTTATTTGCAGGCTAGAATACGGGTGCCATCAGGACTGAATATGAATAAGAAAGTTAGTGCATTATGAAGACAAAATAATATTAGAATTTTTGGAGTTTAATGTTGGTAAGGAACCGCCAATATCTACAGGAAGGAACCATAAAGAGGGGCAGGAAAATGGAATTTGGATAAAAAAAAAGTACATACTGAGTTAATGAAGAAAGCTATGTTAGGTCCGTTTGACATTCCACAGTTTGTCCCTTGGGGGCAAGTAAGCCCGTTAATGACTAGGCCCAAGAAGAATACAGCTGAATGTAGGATAATAGTGGATTTGAGCTTCCCTAGAGGTAGGAGCGTCAATACAGGTATTTTAAGGGGGGGGGGGGGTTTATCAGGGAGAGGATTTAAATTTCAAATTACCAAGTATACTTGATTTAGCAAAAGAGGCAACTAAGCTAGTAAAGAACTGTGTGTTATGGAGCATAGATTTAGCAAGAGCATATAGACAACTGAGGACATGCCCATTATCTGTACCACTTTTGGGAATTAAATTAAATAATAAATTATATTTCGACATAGCTCCACCGTTTGGGTGTAGAACGTCAGCTTTAGCATGTGCACAAACCCAACATTTGCAATCGTATACCTAATGAGACAAGCTGGGTTCTTTACACTCTGTTACTTAGATGATTTTATAGGGGTAGAGGGGTCACATGAAAAGGCTTGGGAAGCGTATAAACTGATAGCTAAATTAATAGGAGAATTAGTATTAGAATTGGCGGTTAAAAAATGCTGTGAACCGTCTACACTTTTAATTTGGTTATGTTTTGAGATACAGGATTGGGTAATAGAATGCGACTCCTGTCTGACAGGAGAAGCCTACTCAAAATTACATTATTTCTCAGAGCAATACCAAAAGGACCTATTAAATAAGGAATTTCACATAGCACAGCTTGAGGAGTTAAATTTCGTGGCAGCTCTATATGCTCTAGCTCCAAACCAACCAAACAACTTTAGAATAATAATAAATGAAGCTTCGCAATTGGTTCGATCATCAGGGAAGACAATATACTTTGTGCATGTGCTAGGGAAATATGGAGGTTTTCGGCAGAGTATACCTGCGAGATAGAAATAAAACATAAACCAGGAGAGGAGTTAACCCTAGCAGACGCATTGAATAGGTACCATTTAACAGAAAAGAGTAGAAATAAAGGGGATCAAATGTGTAGACAACTAGGTTTGTCTAAAATTTGAGTTAATCATATGCTCATAGTAAAAAACATTAGCTTCTAATACTATTTTGACCTAGGAAGATCGTTCTTATTTGCCTCTCTTCCTAGGTCACCTGAATCATCTGTCCAACAGTATCCTTGATATAGTAAAAGCAGGACTAGCAGCTGGTACCTGGAGGAATAAAAACTATCAGGTTGATTGTTATGATAGGTTTGCAACTCTAAAAGACTTTAATGTATACAATCCAAATAGAGAAGACATTTTAAAATATATTGTCTATCTAAATAAAAGGCCTAAGTCTCCAGGAGCAGTTAACAATTATGTAAGCGGAGCCAAAAGGTGGGTTTTAATGCATGGGGGTAATACGGAAGCGTTTGACTCGTATGTGGGGCACCTAATGAAAAAAGGGGTAGCGAGGTTGAGTGTGCATGTGCCGGTACAGGCGCTACCCCTAACAATAACTGATGTTAGAAAAATAATTAGTCTTTAGTAAAGCAGGTAAATTTGCATATGTATTATCTGTAGCCACACTGATAGCATATTACACTTTCTTACGTTAATGTAATTTGTTCTTTACACTGAGGGCCAATGACGTGGATCATACGCTTCAGGGGGGGGCGGATGTGAAGGTACGGTTGAACAGTCTACTGATACGGGTGCGCTCCTCCAAGACGGTAAGAGAAGGACAAGACGTGTACACGGTGATGTTACCATGTGCTCCGGGTTCCTTATGCTGTCCCGTTCACACCTGGATGAGGTACAGGAGAGCGACGGCCGTCGGTCCCAACGACTCGGCCTTTCTGCACTTAGATGGGGCGTCGACTTTGCCGCAGGCATTGCGTCAAGCACTGAAGTTGATGGGCCATCCGCAGCCGGCAGCAGTCTCACTCCATAGCCTGAGAAGGGGAGGGCACAAGCCAGCGCCAAACGGGGCGCCTCAGTGGAAGGGGTGCGAGAGGTCGGTCGATGGAGGTCCAACCGGCTCTTCCAGTACGTGAGCAGGGAAGTGTTCTCGGAAGCACCTCAGACACTCTCCAATTTATTTGGCTGAGTGTCTGAGGTGCCGGTCTTAATCTTGGAGGGCTCTAACTCTGTCCTATAAAATTTCAATTCACTTGAAGTAGATTTTTCGACCTGTTCAAATAATGTTGGGCTTATCCCTACTAGTATACAGTGATGCTAACAAATCTCAAATGTTTAAATGTACAAGGAGCAGATAGTAAATGGCGCTGGGATTGATACGCCTTAACAGATATAAGATTGTTAACCATAAATTTGATGTGTGAATTTACATAGCACAGTCAAGTCTGCCGGTATAGGGAGTTTACCCCACCGAGAATTAATTAAATAAAATGGGTAGCAGTAAGTGTAATTATTTCTACAAATATATTCTTGCAAAGTAATGCTGTCTGAAGTAAACAAAATTAAAGTCGACTCTGTATAAAATATTTTTGAGCTGTGAAAAAATGTTTATAGAAATACGTGATTACCTGTACTGTAACAATTGTCTATAAATATTAATTGTGTATACCAAAACTGATGAAATGCTTGATTCTTGTAATAAAAGTTGTATGTTGCACTACGTCTGTCTCCATCGTCCTGAATTAAACCTTTAATACTGTCCACAATTGTACACGTAGATTAATTAACAAGATACACACAGTAACACCAATATATGTGTATTTACAATAGACATGTTGACATTCACCTCAAATTTTCTCACACGGATGACCTAAGTAGAGCCTACTGCTATTTAATCAGTAGTACACATCTCACATCTAATATTATAAGTAACATATAGCTTTTGGTAACATGTGCATTGTTGTGCTCTCAGCCTGTAGAATCTTGGTCCTAACCTATCAAAGTGTACATGGGTATTGTGCGAGTAGGTCTTCAGAATGTAGACCAATTAACGTATCCAACCTGAGTTCAGCAAAGCTTAACAAACTGCAAGATAAACAACCACTCAATTAGGGGAGTCATGACAGGTTAGGCCAAACAATAAATGCTCGTTTCTGCTTACCTTCAGTGATATACAACTTGAAGAGTGTTGAAACAGTACTATTCATTTTCGTTGCAAAAAAAGGACATATTTATTTGGACCAGGATAAAATTCAAATATACTTCATTTAAATGATCCTCATTGATTGCATTAAATTGCAACATTACATAAATCATACACATATTAGGTGACATGCTTAAAGATATATAAGTTTTTATTATAATTCAAATTCTGGTTTATTACCTATGACGTCTGACAATTTGATTGCTGATAAATACATTTAAAATTGAACCCATGCAATTTCATGCGTATTATTATTTCTGTTAAATAAAAAAAGAATTTGACTAATTTTGTAATGTTAGTGACTTACTCAAATGTACTACTCTAAAATGTGTACGGGTTACTGAGTCCCCAATAAGCCTACCAGTTTTGATGAAATGTAAAACTAAGATATGCGATGGGATGTTGAACGAAGAACACCCGGAGAGAATCAGAATAAAGAAAACCACTTGTTTGTTGAAATAATGCTTAAGAACAGTTTGCTGAGCAAATCATCAACAAAACCACTTACTTTAAAATCTAATTATATAAAATCTGCTTGTCAAAAAAGGATATTAATGCACTTTCATTAATAAGCCTAGTAAGGGGCCATGTATCTGCATAGGGGCATGGTGTGGTGTGGTGTGGTGTGTCTGGTATGTGGTGGTATGTGGTGGCATGTGTGAATGGGAGGAGGTGTCTTCATTGATAACTACAGAACATACTCCCACAGCAATCACACAACACTGGAGGATTTGCATAATTCCAAGATAGTTCTTACACCTTGCAGGAAGAACGATGTTCTTTACACCAACAACTTCTAAATAACTGACAAATTAAGGCCCGGAGGCGACTAGTCACATAATACAGTGTTTTATCCTTCAAATAGATCCTGTGGTCCCTAGCACACTTCAATCCTAGATGATGTAGACATACACACATACCCTTCGTACATAATATACAACAGATCCACACGGCACATTGACTAAAATAAGCCAACCTTCCACATCTGCTCACGAGGTTGATTGATTGGTTGATTGATTGATTGATTGATGGTTTCTTTACGCCGTGTCGGATTCACAATGCTGGGCAATCACAAACCAGGTGATCAACTATAATCGGTAATGTCACTAACAATATCATTACCGCCACTTACTAACAACACACAACTACCATTACATCCAAGTAGTTAAAAGAAAGAAAATACACAGTAAAACATAAATACTGCTTTATATATATACATATATAATAAATACATACATACACAAGAGAAAGAAGCATTTGGAACTAAAATATGAAAATGACAAATATGAGGTATCTTAGCCCACTTATTTGCGCCTACACAGCTACACATGCGCAGCAAAGTGGATCCAGTGAGAGTAACAGAGCTAACGAGCCTGGTTTAGGTATGGGGCCATACTACCCGTACAGCGATCTTATTCACATAGGGCGTAATCGATTAATCAACTCGGGTCACCCGAGCCACTTTTTGGCGCATGCGCACATCCTAAAGACTGGGGTCGAATAATCAAATACGCTTCTCCATGCTCGGGGTGGAAAAAATGGTGGCTTAATCCAAAACCTTTTAAAAAAATTTTTTTGTAATAACTGATAAAACTACAGCAAAATAGGATTTAAAGTATTTTATAATGGCAGTCTAGTTATATTTCCATTTCATTAATCTAGGTTATTAAAAAAAAACATGTTTGACTGGTACTGGTAACTGTTATCCTGCAGGATGGTACCAGCGCAAATGTGACGTCATCACTCGTAGCCATCCCCAGCCAAGAGGTGGGTTACTGGGGTCGGATGGTTTTGCACACGGCATGTGTATTTGTCAACTCTACTCGCGGTGTTCGATTTGAAATTCTGACGACTCGGGTGACCCGAGTCGCCCGGGTCGTGTTAATCGATTACGGCCATAGGTTACTAACAGAAAACCGGGTTAAAAACCTGTAGCGCGAATAAGCGGCTTTTATTATAACTGTATTAGTTCCAGAATACCACACCAGGCGATGCATTCTAGGCGATGACCAGTTAAACAAAGTCAGTCGTTGCTTCAGTAATTACACTAAATCCTCACAGAAACGGCTGCAGGTTGGCTGTGCGTAAAATATCACCATCATGTCATCTTAAAGTTGCATAGTCCGGCGGTTTTGACTTTCTGTCATTTTTTAAAGATAAATATATTAGGTTGATCGGTATGATCGACCTTACTTTCATTTTCAGTAACTTCTAAATGGCTAACTTTTGAGATGATTGAGGTGCAAACATGCAAAGTTAATTTTGGCAACCATGCCAAAACTCTGAAACCATAACCTTCGGCAGTAACAGGTTCTATTAAATATTGCCTCAGTATCCCTTTCTATGTGGCGACAAATGCCGAATAAATGCACCAGTATCTAAAGTTAGATATGTAGAATCAAATCTAGGTAATTGTTTTGCTTTTGGAAATTTGATCTTTTCATCGGACTATGCAGCTTTAAGTTCATCTAATCTTAATTACACCCCCCCCCCCCACACCTCCCCCCCCCCCCCACACACACACACAAATGCCCATATCCTTCCTTTGAATAACTACAATTCGAGCCACCACACGGTTTAAAAGCCGGTAATTAACCATAACAGACGAGGCCTTTAGTCTTAAATTCAAATTAGAAGATTTTTGGTAATCAACTATTTAGCACGCAGTGACAACCCATCACGTTGATTGCCGATAAAAAACACCAAACTTAACAAAAAAGATAAGCATTCTAAATGGCCAGCAACAAAATAGACAGCCACCATGCTCTACATTCAGATACACACATAGTACCCGCGCTCCAGACTAGAAGTTAAAATACTTATTAGCTTCAGCAAAGACTCTACTCTCCCATTTTGTATAAATAAAACCAATCCACCACAGCGATGCCAGCTCTATGTTGTGTATACACATGCCTCCATGGGCTCAGTCAGTCCATATTAGGTCAAATAAAAAAGAAAATTTGGTGATCGTCATTTTGGTCACACAAATCAGGGTCGGGCGGGCGGTTTTTATTTTTTTATTTTTCCTGGCGTATGAGTGAAACGTCCGTCCACCTCCCGTTCTGGTAGGTCGTGAGATTCGAACTCATGGGTTCGAACCCTGGTTGAGTCAAACCAATGACAACAATTTATACTTGTCGCTACCTAGCCTCGGGATTACTAGGATAGGGCAAGGAGCAGTTGAATGAGGAAGCCAATTGTCCATGAATGAAATTTCTCCTGCTTAATCAACTCTCATGTTTCATTAAATGATTAAGCAAAAAGGGAGGTCTGAGGTCTCAAGGATGCACTATTCACCTCAGAGGCACTCAAACCTCAAACCCCATATTGCTTGTGGATACGGTTCATTGAGCTGGAGGTCTTTGAAACCTTTTGAAATGTGCATTTCTCAAAGGGTAGCTTAAAATATTCCACCCAAAAAAATAATTTCTAAATGAAACAGAAAGCATTATATATATATAACATTATATGAGTGTCTCACGAAAATGGGCCAATTGCTGGTTTTAATAACAAAATGCACAAAAGTGTGGGAATGCATCACCAAAATACTCTGGATTAAAGTGTCCTGCATGGGTAAGGTTGTAAGGAACAATGCTGTGAAACCATGGTTAAAAATATTTTTAAATGTTAAAAATAGGAATTCTTACAGTGCTCATAACATTGATAACATCGTGTCTATGGTGACACCTGCTATCTTCCTGATGACCTGCTAGTCTGATAACAAATGATATCGGGTAAAGACAGATTTAACACTTTCCTAAGATCAGAAATTGAACAGTTGAAATTGATCAAAGGGCTGAGATTAAAAACTTAAAGGTTTCATTAAATTATTAACAAAAAAGGGAGGTCCGAGGCCCTGAGGTCTCAAGGATGCACTATTCACCTCAGAGGCGCTCAAACCTCAAGACCCATATTGCTTGTGGATACGGTGCATTGAGCTGGAGGTCTTTGAAACTTTCTGAAATGTGCATTTCTCAAAGGGTGGCTTAAAATATTCCACTCAAAAAGATAAGTTCAAAATGAAACCGAAAGCATTATATATAACATTATATATATACATGGTCCGTACACATGTGAAGATATGGAATTGAAGGCTATTTCAAGGCCTTTCAATGCTGGTTTTGATAGGAATTCAAAACTATTTTCATTTGATTTGGATTTCAGGAAAACCCCAGAAACAATGGCGACTGGTGATTTCAGACTAATTTAGATCAGCGCTAATTTAGATCAGTGAAGATAGTTTAATGGAATTGATGGCTTTTCAAGACTAATCACCCAAAATAGGTTAAATCCAAGGATTTTCAAGGCCTTGAAATGGGGCAAATGAAGTTCAAGACTTTTCAAGACTTTCTAGGCCCCGTGCGAGCCCTGTATATATAATGCTTTCTATTTCATTTGAAATTATGTATGTCTATATATATATATATATATATATACATACATATATTTATATATAATATAACATATATACACATATATGTATATATACAATATATATCTTTTAAGAAATGGGGAAACAAGTTGCCAACACCAGGGCTAGTTTCCAGGCGAAGTCCGGGAGCTCATTCGTCCTGAATACTGATGCTGTATCCCATGGCAGAAGTACACTTAGGTTAACTTTGACCAAGAAGGATGCGCCTGGAATAGGTAGGCTGCCAATTCTCACATCCTTTAGCACATTCTCATACCTTCACATCTGCAGCAGAAGGTGTGTAACAGTAGACCAGGATTCTCACTCTTTTTCAGGCTTCTTTTTTAATGACCGTTTAAGTAACTCTTAGGACCATTAAAACTCTTTTGAGGACCAAAATGAAGAAATTCCACAGCTTTTTCAGCATGCAATAATTCCAGGTTCCGAGGATGCTCCACTAGTCCCATCAGGTGGAGAAAAATTCCAATGTGTGGTTGGCCCAAAATTATTGTCTGTCTGCAGTAACCCTGAGAAATTATTTCAAAATGACACCGAATGTCACATTTCAAAGAACAAGTGTTCAACCTTATTATAAGGACAGGTTGCAAAACAAAAATTCATAAGCCTACCTAGAGTTACTGCATACAAACAAAAAAATTGCCTAGCAACAAACATACCTTAAAGTGCAAGGTACGTGGTAAAAAAGTCAGGCTAAACAGTTAGATTCCCGACATCAGCATGCTTGGTGTTACTTATGAATCAAATTGTGGGTTTTTGTAATCTATAATGACTTATAATACTTCTTGTATAATTGTAGGACTTTTCATAACTTAATTTTTGCATTTTCAAAAGTTTGTACTTTTAAGGTTTTTTTTATGACTGGTACGAACCCTGTAGAAGGTGACAACCCAGTGCAGCTTTAACCGTTCCACCCAGCACATCAATGTCTTGAGAGGTTGCCATGTTTTAGCAACACAACTTTCACCTTTGAACCAGACCTTTGAGTTAGAGCGTCCGTCTCCCATATTGGTAGATCGTAGGGTCATGGGTTCGAACCCTGGTCGAGTCAAACCAATGACGTACAGATTTATACTTGTCGCTTCCTAGCCTGGCGCTCGGCATTAGGATAGGGCAAGGAGTGGTTGGCTCAGGTCATGGCACTGGCGGCCTGGTCTTCTAGTGGGGCAGCACTATAAAGTGACCATGAGTGTGCACTGTCACAAGTCGGTACCCGTCCTGATATGACCTTAGATGTTGCTAGGACGTAAAACAACAACAAACAAACAACCTTTGAACCATCTCCATCGTTTCTAGAGATCACGCTCTCAAAGCAACCCGTATGTTTGTAACTCTTTTATTTCCCAACACACCACTGCAATTTGCAGCTCATGCTCCCCCACCCCACCATTCCTAAAGTCGGTAAATTTAATCCCCCCAGAGTCTGTATTTAAAGCTGCATAGTCCGATGAAAACATCAAATTTTCAAAACCTAAACAATAACCTAGATTTGAGTCTACATATCTAACTTAGATACTGGTACACTTATTAAGCATTCGTTGCCACGCAGAAGGGAATCCTGAGGCAATTTAACAGAATCTATTACTGCAGGAGCCTATGGTGTCAAATTTTTTTTTCGCGTGCTTGCCAAAATTAATTTTCTGAGATAAATTTATTCGGTTGATTGCCATAATCTACCTTACTCTAGCCTGAAGTAACATTTATTTTAAATGACCAATTCTTTTAGATATTTGGAATGCAACCATGCAAAATTAATGTTGGCAAGCACACCACAATTCTGATGTCATAGGCTTCTGCAGTAACAAATTGAATTAAATTGCTTCAGTATTCCCTTCAAGTATCTAGTTCGACATAAATAATCAAATCTAGATAATTGTTTTGGTTTTGAAAATTTGAGTTTGGACCCATTTGATGTCTTCATCAGACTATGCAGCTTTAACTATGTCTCTTTCATTTAATTGTTTAATGCCTTCCCCACACAGAAGGAAACCGGAAATGGAATCTGGGTTTCTGCCATTGAATTTGAAGGTCAAGAGGTTAAAGCCTATTTCTCACTCAACTCAATTTTGCAATGTTGATCACCTTACTAATTAATTCCTTTCGGATATTTTAAACAAGAAAAATAAAAGTACACACACACACACGGACAAACACAAATATCTATAAAAGAAACACGAAAACAAAAGACGACAAACTCAGGTGCTTCTCTGGTACATTTTGGCGAATGGATTCTCCCCCCCCCCCCTCCCCCACCCCAACCTCCACACCTCAACCATCCTAACATTCGTCGTGTGATGGACTACCAAGATAAGACTCATTTCATGGATTATCGCCCACATACGCACACGTGTTGATTACGACTATATGACTGTTGAGTGAATAGCTAAGGAGAAGGTGTTCACGAATGTAGTATTTTGTCACACTTAGAACACCATGATACGTCTACACAGTGACACAAGTCGGTTACCTATCACATGATGACACGGTATCACTACAGTTTAGTACTGAGGGAACAAACCCAGCAGCCTTGGTCCACTCTGGCTAGTTACAGGTCACACCCACCAAAACATATCACATAATTTACCTTTGCAGCGGTCCTAAAGCTAACATTCCATGTATGCGGTATGCGAATGCGACAAAAAAATGGAAAAGCATGTAAACGCACAGTGGTGCTTCCATATGTCCGGATGCGCATGTGAATGCGAATCTGAATGCGAATGTGAATGTGAATGCGAATGGCATGCCGCATATATGGAACCTTAGCTTAACGCACTACTCTGTAAAGCTGAGATTGCATATATGCGGCATGTCATTCGCATTCACACCGATCGGCCCATTGAGCCATCCACTTTGCTGCATTCGCATCCGAACATATGGAAGCAGCACAGTGCGTTTACTTGCTTTTCCAATTTTTTTTTCACATTCGCATATCTGGAATCTTAGCTTAATGTCACAGATATGACAGCCTGCTGGTGCATGCGCAAGGCTGCACATTCCAGGATGCTAGGTGGGTAGTGGCTTGGCTTTGGTGAACATGTTTGTGATCCTACCAATCACCTGTTCTCCATCCCACCCCACACCCCACTAGGGTATAAATTACAATTCACGGACACTGTCCTATCTCTATACACGTACCAGGGTGCAAACCATGACCGATGAAAGCAAACCAATTCCATTTAATTTTCAACAATTAATTCTCATTTTCTCTTTATATAGTTCAAGATCTTTAATCAAATCAATTCTTAGTAATCATTTTTTGGGGTAATTTGCAATAATCTTTTTTATATTTTTAAAAGAAGTAGTTTTTGACACTGTAACCAATTAATAGAATTATATTTGTCGAGAACCAATGAGAAAATGTCCAATAATTTACTGAAAATTCCATAAGCTTTTTAAATATTTGATCACACTCGGGAATAGTTAAACTTAAAATAAATCCATGTAACTCCTAGTTCGGCAAGCACGCTGACACGATCTGCTCTCCCTACCTCTTATATACTAGCTGTCAGTGACATTACAGAGTGGACATTTTGTACTCGACTTAGTTAAGTCATTTACATGTGATATTGTTTATAGCGGATTTAATTGTACACTTAATGGGAATAATTACAATTGAGCGTTGGTTAGATATGGTCCTATTACTACTACGAGCTTCGACAACTCGCTTCCAATTTCACTTTGGAGACAGCTACATATTATATACACTCCCAATAATGAGCTTTAACACAGCCACATTCAAATGGCACTTCAATCAACGTCAACATCAACAATCGCCATTTCCTAGGTTTGTTTAAATAATCACGTTCATCTACATACAGCACAACAATAAACAAAAACAAGCACAATCACGATCGTACCGTACAAGGATCACACTGTAAAAAAAAAAGAAGATAATTTACAATCCTAACACCAGGGGGTGTGTGCGTTCCGTCGCTTCGACGCGACATTGTTGACGAGTCCAATAGTTAGTTGTCACAACTGCCACTGGCGGAGCCACCTCAGTGCAGCTTGGCGTGGCCGTTGCTCTCTTCAGTCACCAGATGGCATTTGTGCGATAGCAGTTTCTGCGCGACTAGCGTGTAGAGCTTGCCGTGGATCAGCACTGTGACGCTCTGGTGAACGGCCGCCCACAGCCGGTAAAACTGTCCGTAGAAGGGGTCAGAGACCGCCGGGCACACCATGTTGTTCAGGTTTACCAACGAGTTCTGTCGGAGCAAACACAAAAGCTTGTTTTATTTAACGATGCCTCTAGAGCACATTGATTTTTATCATCGGCTATTGGACATCAAACATATTTCTTTGGAGGAAACCTAGATAAAGGATTCACCTGGTACTCGCAGAACACGGGTGAATACCAACGCTGTATAAAAACGGTCGAAAAAGCGGGTTAATTAAATGAGGGCTTAATTTCACATTCTAAGAAGCAACATTTATTCTTTGTAGATGTTTTCATATTTACCCACTACCTTTGAGTTGAAAAATATAATAAAATAGCTAGTTTAATACGATTTTAACTTGAAATCGACGGCGTTCTATGGCCGCCATCTTGGATTTTTGCATTCTCTCCCATTTCACCAAATCTGTGGCAATATATGTAGCCATTTGATCATGGAACCACAGTTTCTACTTCATGTTCCATACTAAAGCTATTTTCGCCCGTATTTAAAGTATGTTGTCATTCACCCGTGTACTACAAGTACCGGGTGAATCTTTTATCTAGAGGAAACCCACTGCCGCCATATACGCATTTCTGATCAGCAGCTAGGGGGTCTTTTATGTGAACTTTCCCACAGACACGACAGCACATACCACAGCTTTGATTAACCAGTTGTGGACCACTGGTTGGAACGGAAAATAACCCACAAAGTAAAGCTTGTTTTATTTAATGACACCTTCACAGGTGGACACTCTACTGCCTGAGCTACGTCCCGCTCCCCATCAGAGTGAACACACAGATTCAGTACATGCGGTGTGCCTAAATGTATAACTACAGTTTTCATTCAGGTTGTTGTTGGTGTTTGTTGGTTTACGCCATAGCAACATCTAAGTTCATATCAGGACGGGTACCGACTTGTGCCAGGGCGCATTATTGATGTTCACCCAGCTGACAAACCTTATTTGATCCCAGAGTTCACTAGTGTAGTATAAAGTTGCACCGTCCGATGGTTTTATAGTTTCTGTCATTTTTCGAAGATAAATATATTAAATTGATTATTATAATCTACCTTAATTTAGCTTCAAGTACTGTTTATTTTAAACTGCTAAATTTTTAGATATTTGAAGTGCAAACATGTAAGATTAGTTTTGGCACCGGCTTTAGCATTAACAGGTTCCATTAAATTGTCTCACTATTCCGCTTATCAGACTTATATGTAGCAACAAATGCTTAATAAGTGCAGCAGTGTCTAAGTTACATATGTAGAATCAATTCTAGATTATTGTTTTGGTTTTGGAAATTTGATATTTCATCGCATTATGCAGCTTTTAGCTATACATATTCCCAGCTAGCATTATATAACGATATACAGCTAGATTACCCGCAAACCATAACTATCCGAAGCGGCATTAATTCTGGTTTAGAAAGGCTAAGCTGTGATTGCGCATGCACTTTGTTATGGGCATTGAAATTAGAGGCAACGACATAATTTCAAGTTAATTTAAATGTAGACATTAGGTTCCCAGGAACCTCTTTATCCTGTTTAATTTTAAACACTCGGATAATAATCAAACAAGTAGAATATTGAAGCAGGGATTAATTTTGACGATCTAAAAGTTTCATGAGAGAGAAGGAAGAGAATAAGGTGGTGGGGTGGAGGATAATGGAGATGGGGGGGGGGGGGGGAGAGGAGGATGCATCGCGTAGATCTTTACCCCTGAACATAATGGCTCCCCAGAAGTCTAAACTGTGTTTGTTTGTTGTTGTTTTATGTCCTAGCAACATCTAAGGTCATATCAGGACGGGTACCGACTTGTGACAGTGCGCACTCATGGCGACTTTATAGTGTTGCCCCACTCGGAGACCAGGCCACCAGCACCATGACCTGATATCCCACTCAGTCACACTATCCTGACACTGAGCCGACTAGTCCTTGCCCTATCCTAATAATGCCGAGCACCTGTCTAGGAAGCGACAAGTATCAATATTTAAGTCATTCTAAACTGTGAGTGGTGTGAGAGGGTCACAAGGAACCGACAGGACCCAACACATAATATAACTTATAAGCCTGCAAGTATGCATGGTTATTCTAGGTGTATATTGATCACCTGTCTAATATAATTGTACGTGGAGTTATTTGATATTTTACATAGCGGCTATGAAGTCAAAGTTTATTGACAAAATCCCTTTGTAAGCAAATCCGACTGTATGAAATACACAGTGGTACCTCGTTATTGAGGTGAACGTCTCATGGCATGAGAGCAACTGGCCTTTGATGACGCTGTAAGTTATACACACTGGTGAAAATCCAAATTGGTAGAGGTGGGGGCACCGGGAATAGAACCACCAACCTTCAGATTAGGAGTCCGACCTAGAAAAAGTCAGACACTCTAAACCACTCCACCACAGAGAACATCACAGATATATTCACCTGATAAGACATGTTGTATCCTCTGTATAATCTGAAGGTTGGTGGACCCACCAGGGGGCGGAGGCCCCTGAGGATGGACCCACCAGGGGGGAGGAGACCCAGAGTGTGGCGAGGAGGCGGGTACTTGAGGCAGGCAGCTCGGCCTGCTGATGTGTGCTCCAGACTCTGTTACTACTCAGTCTGTGCCACGAGACGGGGTGAGATGGATAATTGATTCCTGCCGAGAAGCACTGCCTTCTAATACATGCTATAAGCGTACAGGAGGGGCCGGCAACAAGACGGCCGCAGGGACCCCACACCCAGCTACTGTTGGATTAAGGCTGGGGCGCTCACAGCTTTTTAGCATCTGTTTATAAAAAAGAAATATTGGTAATGTTGTTGATTAAATGATCATTCGCGTCCTTATTGTGCATATACTGTACATATAATGTACATATACATAATATATAATGTACATACACACATATATAATAACGTATATATACATGATATATATAATAATATACACATACATAATATATAATGATGTACATGAATCATATCACGCACACGTGCATAATATATATCAGGGATAAAAGTGGTCTCCGGGGAAAAAAGCGGAAATGTTATGTATTCTCCCATTCATTGTCAGGGAATCGTGGCAAATTTTCGGAAGTTGGGTTTCATATATATTGGTATACGCTGATCGTGCTGTGCCATTTAAAGCATGTATTAGTAGTATACACTGATAGTGTAACGGCGTTTGGAGCATTTAGTAGTAGTAAATGCTGATAGTGCTGTGGCGTCTGCACTACATATTAGTAGTATATGCTAATGGTGCTGCAGGATTGAAAAATCCTGGAAATCCACGAAATCGCGGAGATCGTTCATTCCTGATATATATAATAATGTATATATAACATAAACGTGCATAGTTATGTATATAAAATACACAACGTACTTATACTACTACACCTATATATACCTATATATTATTCACTATATTACATTTGTAAAATGCACATATAATTAAGAGTGTAGGGCCATATGGTTGGGGCTGTGAAGGCGCTCAAACTGATGGACGAGCCAATTTGCAGATGGGGGTGGCTGGACAGGCCATTCCCGATTATGATGGGCGATAATGCATTATCCATAATGAAGTCAGTAATATATATGTATGCATTATATAATGCAGTCAGTAACACTCATTCTGAGAGAGGGTGTCAGAAGGTTGGTTGTTGGAGTTTTACGTCCTGGCAACATCTAAGACCGAGTTGTGATACTGTCCAGTAATGGCAACTTTATAGTGATGCCCCACTGAGAGACCAGGCCACCAGCACCATGATCTGATATCCCACTCAGTCACATTATCCCGACACTGAGCCAACCAGTCCTTGCCCTATCCTAAAAATGTTGATCACCTGGCTAGGAAGCGACAGTTAGTTAGTTAGTTAGTGGTGATTGCTTAGCCGCAAAGGCCATAATCACAGCGAGAATTGTTCAGATCTAATTCTGTCATATTATTATCAGGTCATCACTTTTACAGAAAATGTAAAAGCACATAATCAACTATGTGTTCAGAGATACTTTGGAAGTCAAAGGCTCACAATTATAATGACAACAAATTTGAAGCCAGGTAAAATACTAGATAAATTGGTGAAATTGTTTTAATGAACTATAAATATAAATCTTTAAGTCATTGGTTTGACTCGACATGGGTTCGAATCCCATGATCTACTAAAAGGGGAGAGGGACGCTCAACTGACTTGGTCGGGTGTGGGAAGGAGAGATGTTAGATGGTGTACTATGCTTAGGTTTCAACCCACCTTAGGATATCGGTTTCAAGACGTCTCGGTAATTGTGTCAAATCTAAATGGAACGAGTGCACTGACTTCTCGGTGAAATATCAGGGGCCAATCATCTTCCACGAGCCAGTTAATGATAGTACATTGATACATGTGGAGTCTGTACACATGTGAATATATGGAATTGAAGGCTATTTGAAGGCTGTTTTTGATAGGAATTCAATACTATTTTCTATTGGATTTCAGGAAAAAACAAAATGGCGAATGGCAATTTCAGACTAATTTAGATTAGTGGGGGCAGTTTCATGGAATTCAAGGATTTTCAAGACTAATTACTCAAAATAGGTTAAATTCAGAGCTTCAAGGCCACAGATGAGGCAAATGAAGACCGTTCAAGATTTTCCAGGCCCCGTACAAACCGTGTACATGCCTAGTGTCATACTAGAAGCAAAGGAGATGTTAAATTTACATGGCTTTGCGCTTGATTATCGTGTATAATTCTTCTCAACGTAATATTGATTTGGGACAAATTAAATCAACCCTTTTGAGACCGTCTGTGAGTGGGCAGACCCAAGAGGCTCAACATCCATTCTTTTCCCCATGGCCCGTCAGCCAACTTTTACCAACTTCAGTTGCTATTCTGAGCTTGTGTATTTTTCGTCAATATTTTCGCGGGAAAAAAAGAGTGCATGCATTTGTGTGGTGTATGGTTAGTTGATTGTTGGAATTGTACGTCCTGGCAACATCTAAGGTCATATCAGGACGAGTACCAACTTGTGACAGTGCACACACATGGTGACTTTATAGTGCTGCCCCACTGGGAGACCAGACCACTAGTACCATGACCTGGTATCCCACTCAGTCATATTATCCTGACACTGAGCCAACCAGTGCTTGCTCTATGTTAATAATGCGGAGAGCCCAGCGAGGAAGCGACAAGTATACATTTTTAAGTCATTGGTTTGACTCGACCAGGGTTCTACCAAAATGGGAGATGGACGCTCAACTGATTCGGCCATCCCGTCCAGTCGTGTGGTGTATGTGTCTGAGTGAGTGTGTCTGCGGGTGAGTTAGTATGTGTGTGGTGTATGTATGTATGTATGTATGTATGTATGTATGTATGTATGTATGTATGTATGTATGTATGTATGTATGTATGTATGTATGTATGTATGTATGTATGTATGTATGTATGTATGTATGTATGTATGTATGTATGTATGTATGTATGTATGTATGTATGTATGTATGTATGTGAGTAGTTCTCCAGAATTGGAGACCCGTTGGGATGTGCTTCATTATTAATCACTAAACTCTTCAAAACAATTTCAGAAAAACAATTTGTTCATATACCTATAGGGAATATACTAAGCAAACACTAGTAATCAAAACCAGACACATAAAGCGTCCGTAAGGTGTAAAAATAATTAAATAAAGTGGAAAATTGACCAAAAAATGGCAGCAATGAATTTGCACTGGAGTGCCCACCATCTTTGAAGCTGTAAATAAAGAAAACTATCAAGCACAGTTAATTCAATTTGCTTTTATGTTGGCAAGATTATATCAATAAAGATATTTTTCACTACTTTTAGTTTTTACATTGCATAGGTACATGACAATATCGCTGTAAACATACCTGTCCTGTGCGTACCGTTGGTGTCACACTGACAGCACAGATGGTTCGTTAGTTTGATCAGTTATCAAGCATGGTATGCATAATCAGTAATACTTTTATTTAATCTATGACCTATAATGTTTTCAAATAATAAGAGATAATCTGGAATTATCAGAAATTGGCCGATTTAAAGCAATTTTTATTGATGGTGTCACATTTGTAACGTACGTCCCAACCAATTTACAAATTCGAAATTTGAGAGCTGAAATGTCATAATGAGGGAAGGGAAGACTCCAGACTAAACAAACCATCTTAGCAGACAGATTGGTGATGTTTTAGATGGAAACTCCAACAGGAAGTGACATAAACTGCAATAATTGATGAGGTGTCACGTTTTTGTGCACATGTACGTACGTCTCCAAAACGTGTGATTCATGGCTACGATCAAAATCCGATCAAAATTCTACAATACTTTTAAAGTCTAGTCTTGATATTTTGATGTGAATATGTTTTGTTATTTGACCGTAAAAAAATATACCAAAGTTGAAATGGCCATTCTATGTCTTGACCTAGTGGGGTCACATGTAATACTGTCCCACAAACTACTAACTTCGCTATTCTCTGACAAATATGTATGATCTGCTTTTAAGGAACTACACATATAATGAGTATATTATATGGAATAATTCTTTTGATAACACAACAAAACATTGTTATATATGAAGAAGATGGAAAACATTTGATTTGTGATGGGACGTGCGTTACGGTGTCACAAATTAAATTTAGTTTTTTTGTGATCAGTGTTTAATGTAGATACTGCACTTTGTGCTTTAAAAGTTATCTTTCCTGTTGTACTTCAACATCCCATACCAATAATCTGGTCAATATCTGTGATACTGTACTTAAATGATGGTGGCGTCACATTGTAACACACAGGGCACTCTGTGTATCAACATTCTTTGAAGCCTAATTACATCTAAACCAGAGGTGGTAGTGATTTTTTGTTTTTGGTTGATGATTTCACTCACATGGAAGTTTATAAATAGTATACAATAGATGTTCAGAATACATTTTAATTTTTTGCACTAATGCAACAATGGGGTCTCCAATTCTGGAGAATCACTCATGTATGTGTGTGTGTGTATGTATGTATGTATGTATGTATGTATGTATGTATGTATGTATGTATGTATGTATGTATGTATGTATGTATGTATGTATGTATGTATGTATGTGTGTATGAGTCTGTATCTGTCTGTGACTGAGTGTGTGTGTCGTGTGTACGCGTTTGAGTGTGTGTATCTGCATGTGACTGACTGTGAGTGTGTGTATCTGCGTGTGACTGAGTGTGTGGTGTGCATGCGTGTGTGTGAGTGTGTGTATCTGCATGTGAGGGAGTGTGTAAGTGTGATTGAAAGAGAGAAAGAAAGAAAGAGTGAGTGAGTGAGTGAGTGAGTGAGTGAGTGAGTGAGTGAGTGAGTGAGTGAGTGAGTGAGTGAGAGTGACATGGGAAAATGCAGTTATTCAATTCCAGCTAAGTTCATCTACTTTCTGAGTTACTAAATTTGAAATTTTGGATCAAATAAATTTGAAAACTACCATTTAGTCACTAATTTAGTGACCAGGACTAAGATCAATCAAAAACAGATTCATCTACTTTAAAGCTGTCTAAAATTGGAACAAATAAAGTTCGCTTTCTAGTCCTATCTCCGAATTGAACAATTTTTCGTCATTGTTAATTTAAAATGCAATTTGGTTCTAGATCTATTTTTATGGTTTTGCTGGTGAAATCATGGAGCATAGATGGTGTAATGGTTAGCACACTGGCCCGGAATGCAAGAGATGTGGGTTCGAATCCCACTCCAGGCGCAACATGTCCCATTTGCCATTTTCCCCACCCCCACAACATTATTATTATCATTAATAATAAATTTTTTTAAACAACACTTTTACTCAGTTTTAGCACTTTACATTATTCAGATGCCTACCTTTCAAATAACTACTAGCTTCATTTTCCATTCCCTTTTCCGAATTAGCTTATAGGATTATTTCTGTGTCACGCCATTCCTAGCTAATACTTAAAATATTATTTCAAACTAAATAAAGCACAGTAGATTATAATGATCAATCCACTGAATTTATTTAAGGAACTGGCAGAAACTTAAAACCACCGGACCATGAAACTTTAACCATACCTACCGTTAACCATACCCATGTCCATCAGCATTCTGGTTGTCATATCTCAGTCCTGGACCTCACCCAACATTTTGCCAGCCGAATGCCCAGTACAACATGACCATGGCTTTCCACGAATACCTTTATACCATCCTAACTTTAACCATAATCATCGCCAACAGAATCACAATATAGATTCCCATTCACACCCTACACGGCCGTCCATTTGTAACACAACCATCTCCACCAAAACCATGCCATGGCTTCCCACTCCTACCCTACCTTTAACACAACCATCTCCACCAGAAACCATGCAATGGCTTCCCACTCCTACCCTACCCATAACACAACCATCTCCACCAAAACCACATCATGGCTTCCCAAATCCCACCCTAACCTTAACACAACCATCTCCACCAAACCCATGCCATGGCTTCCCATTCCTACTCTACCCTTAACACAACCATCTCCACCAAAACCATGCCATGGATCCCCACTCCTACCATACCCATAACACAACCATCTCCACCAAAACCACATCATGGCTACCCAAATCCCACCCTAACCTTAACACAACCCACCAAAACCATGCCATGGCTTCCCACTCCTGCCCTACCCATAACACAACCATCTCCACCAAAACCACATCATGGCTACCCAAATCCCACCCTAACCGTAACACAACCCACCAAAACCATGCCATGGATTCCTACTCCTACCCTACCCATAACACAACCATCTCCACCAAAACCATGCCATGGCTTCCCACTCCTACCCTACCCATAACACAACCATATCCACCAAAACCACATCATGGCTATCTAAATCCCACCCTAACCTTAACACAACCCACCAAAACCATGCCATAGATTCCTACTCCTACCCTACCCATAACACAACCATCTCCACCAAAACCATGCCATGGCTTCCCACTCCTCCCCTACCCATAACACAACCATATCCACCAAACCCACATCATGGCTTCCCAAATCCCACCCTAACCATAGCACAAACATCTCCACCAAAACCATGGCATGGCTTCCCACTCCTACCCTCTGTTTAACACAACCACCTACACCAGAAACCATGCCATGGCTTCCCACTCCCACAATACCTGTAACACAACCATATCCACCAACACCACATCATGGCTTCCCAAAGCCCAACCTAACCTTAACACAACCATCTCCACCAAAACCATGCCATGGCTTCCCATCCTACCCTACACATAACACAACCATATCCACCAAAACCATGCCATGGCTTCCCACTCCTACCCTACCCATAACACAACCATATCCACCAAAACCATGCCATGGCTTCCCACTCCTACCCTACCCTTAACACAACCATCTACACCAGAAACAATGCCATGGCTTCCAACTCCTACCGTCCCTGTAACACAACCATCTCCACCAAAACCATGTCATGGCTTCCCACTCCCACCCAACCCTTATCACAAACATCTCCATCAAAACCGACTATCACTGTATCAGGGCGGCCATCCCTGTTAGTCCTTGCTGTCTGTGAACTAGACAGGTGCTGTTCTTTATATGGCATGATGACGTCACGTCAGCGATAACTGTGTTATAAACAAGGAGCAAAGTTGCATGCGAGAGGGGGGGGGGGGGGGGGGCAGGAGGAGGGAAGGAGGGGATGGAGGAGGGAGAAGGGGTAGGGGGAGGGGGGAGAATGCATACATTCACTGTGAGCTGGCTATAAGCAACCCGTGACATGTCGCGCTATGCAATTACATTTCGATTTTCACTTGGTAGCACTTGGTAGTTGAACAGATATAAAAAAAAACAACAAGGAAATAATAAACTTGTCCATCACTTGTTTTAATATTTGGCCTTGTATTTGCATGAATGGCGCCCCTGGCACTACTCGCATGCGATGTATAATGGCTAACAACACCACTGACCCGTATATATGGGAATAACCCTCCCCCCTCTAGCGCCTACTGCTGGGGCCCATGTTGTCTTTGGTTTGGTTTAGTTATTGGAGGTTTACATCCTGGCAACAACATCTAAGGTCATATCAGGACAGGTCCGACTTGTGACAGTGCGCACTCATGGCGACTTTATAGTGATGTCCCACTGGGAGACCAGGCAACCAGCACCATGACCTGATATTCCACTCCGTCACATTATCCTGACACTGAGCCAACCAGTCCTTGCCCTATCCTAATAATGCCACACATGAACCCATATTTCTGCCATTCAGGTGGACTACCTAGGCTCACTAATGCAAGCAACATATCCAAGCCTATTTGTGCACAAATGTGACCTTTAACCTGGGGAGGTGAGTAGATGAGTCTCCCAGTGGGGCAGGACTATAAAGTCGCCATGAGTGTGCACTGTCACAAGTCGGTACCCGTCCCGATATGACCATAGATGTTTCCACCAACCAACCAACTACTACTACTGCTGCTGCGTAAGCCTATCAATATAATAGAGTTGTTATGGAAACCAATTATTTAAGGCCTAATCAAGGCTGAGGGCATCTGTCACCAGACTCTGACTATTAGGGTCATTAAGGCTTAATGACCCTCCTCACCTGTTAGAGTGACGTGGGCAAAGGAACGTTTAAATGGTTTGATCAGCTTTCTCTATACAATAGAACTGACAAAGGTTTAGACTCACCAATCCCTAATTAGAGAGAAAGGCAATAGAATTCCACAAGGAAAGTATCACAAATCTCCCGTTGACTAACACTAATAGTGAATTTGAAGCCCTTTCTCTCTCTTTAAATCATACATTATAACTTATGTTATTCCACCTATTTCACGCATACACGACGTCACAAAATGGGCTGTTTCAGGCTCCAACTCAGTAGGTAGGGATTGATCCGTCTACAATATCCCATGGCTATTATTAGTGATTCTAAGTGCAATTCAGTTAATATTTATATGATTTGGATATTTTTTAAGCTATAGTTATAGCGACTATTATTCATGCAGAGAATGACCAGATTAAAAAAAAAAAAAAATTATATCACATCGCATATATTGATTAAGCCTGGAAAATTTCAATCGTGAAGAATTGGGTCTTCCCCATTGCACTGCTCCTCCTCTCCCTATCCTAGTATTAATGCAGAAAGCCAGGCTGGGTAGAGAAGTATCAATTTTAAAGACAGCAGTTTCACATGGCCGGTTTTGAACCCCATGGGTTCGAATCCCATGACCAGGGATGAAAGTGGTCTCTGGTAAGAAAAAGCAGAAATGCTGATATTCTCCCATAGATTTAGCATTGTCAGGGAATCGTGGAAAATTCCCGGAAGTCGGGTTACATATATATTGGTATACGCTGATAGTGCTGCGCCATTTGAAGCATGTATTAGTAGTGTACGCTGAGAGTGCTGTGGCGCAATTATTAATATTAGTAGTGTACGCTGATAGTGCTGCAGTCTCAGCACCACATATTAGTATACGCTGATGGTGCTGCGGGATTGAAAAATCCCGAAAATCCGCGGTATCGCGGAGATCTTTCATCCCTGCATGACACACCACACCGGAAGTGGGCGCTCAAGTGATTTGGCCATCCTGTCCAGTGAGCTGAATTAAAAACCCAATAACCGTCACGGAGACTACATGAGGATCGATTGATTGATGGTTTGTTTACGCCGTGTCGGAAGCATAGGTCATATTCACGGCGAGAATTATTTAAATTAATTTTATTCAACCATCGCTTCTACATTGACTGTAAAAGCATACAATGAATTATGTGTCAATAGACATTTACGAATTTAAAAAGCTCACAATTATATAATTTAAGGCAAAGGGAAATACAATTCTAGATAAAGGTTGATGGTTTCTTGGTTATTAATTGATCAAATTGGTTTAATAGACTATATATATGAGGTGGTGACTACATGAGGAGTTATGGTATGTGGCATGTCACGCCTACATCTACCCAACACAGCTCACTGAGCACCACTCCAAAAATAAATTGCTGTGAACATGACTACAGAAATTAATAATCAATACATATATATACCTGCAATTTTCCCCCCCGCAAAAACAGCCTACTTGCACTATGCGAACAATTCAAAGTTGGAATGATGCATGACAACTTTATATCTATTGATGTGGGATGCCGTTGAGAAGGCAAACTATAGTGGTTATTGTAAAAAAGCATTCACAACGCGCATGATACACAGCAGGTGTAATGGCATACATGCACAACACCACCTGCGTCATGCTGTGGGCCCCTGTGATCAGCACAAACACGCACGCAAAACATTCGCTACAATTATCAGGCACTATGTACCAGTTTACAACTTAGTACCCCTCGACATAGTATACAGCGGGCATCTCACTGTAAATTGCCTATAGCTTCCAAAGACTTCCCTATTTAAAACTAAATGTGACCAAGAGACACAACTGGGTGGGATGGCTGAATCAGTAATGCTAGGTACACACCTACCGTTTACGACTCACGCACTAAAACTCGCGACCCGACCCGACCCGCTTAAAACTGAAAACGGGCGATTCATTTTTCGAATCGCGAATCGCAATCGTAAGGAAGCACTTTTAGCCCTAAAATTGAGTTTTAAGTCGCGAATCGCAATCGGTAGGTGTGCTAGGGGAGTGCACACCTCAAGACTTTTGGGGCAATTTTAGATCGAATACGGTAGGTGGGTGCGGAAAAACGGTAGGTGTGTACCTAGCATAAGAGTGCCGGCTGGTTTCCCATATGGGACGAAGGTCATGGGTTGGAACCCCGGCCGAGTCAAACCAATGACGTACAAAGGTGATACTTGTCACTACCTAGGCTGATGCTCAGCATTAATAAGATAGAGCACTTCAAACTAAAGTAAGGTACATCATAACGACCGTCCTGATCTGACCTTAGATGTTGCCAGGACGTAAAACTCCAACAACCAACTAACTGTAGATCATAACGATGTCCATTTAAGGAATACCGTTTAAAACCACATGACCGGATATTTAACATCACTATTTTGCCGTTTAAATGAAATCAATGCAATTCGTCCCGTCATTTTCGAGTTATCCTGGCTATATTTCTGCATAATCCGATAAATTTTGAGTTTCTGTCATTTTCTGAAATAAATATATTAAGTTGAATGTTATAATGTATCTTACTTTAGTTTGAAGTAACTTTTATTTTAAAAGGCTAACTTTTGAGATATATGAAGTGGAAACATACTAAATTAATTTTGACAATCATGCCAAAACTCTGACACCGTAGCCTTCTGCAGTAACAAGTTCTATAAAATTGGCTCATTATTCCATACCCTGTGGTGACAAATGTTTAATAAGTGCACCAGTATCTTAGTTAGATATGTCGAATAAAATCTAGAAACCTGTTTTGGTTTTGAAAGTTTTATGTTTTCATTGGACTATGCGCCTTTAAAAGAAAGAGCATTGGTGATATACAGGCAAAGAGAACACACCGGGTAAGGCAACAGAAACAACTAAGAAGGTACTTACGATAGCTAGCCATTGGAGTGGCAGCCAGTGATAAAGGTAGAGGAGGCCTTTGGCCAGGAAGGGCCAGGTCATGTCTGAGAGGCCCTCTGTCGTGTAGCACCCTAGGGAGAAAAAAACACACACAATCAAACACTTAAAAAAGCACAATTAAACCCCTGGAAATTACATATGTCCACGTCATCAGTCAGTTCAAGACACTTTTGTTGTGTTTCCCTTTATACCTTCCTTAGCTTGTACCTAGTTGTAGTCGCCCAGGGTTGTAAAATATATGCCCTTGGCAACCCTGGGTATATCCCATTTAACAACACGTGTTTGTGAAGGTAAAAATCAGGTGATAGCGGACAGCATGAAAGAGTTGTGATGGTGTGGCAAACATGAAAGCTTTAGTACAAATACAGCACGTCATGTGCTGAGTGCTTCCTGTTTGACAACAGCAAACCTCAAACACCCACACCCACCCACCTCTACACTCACCCATCTCTACACACCTACCTCTATACCCACCCACCTCTACAGCCCCCACCCATCTGGACACCCACCCACACACATCGATGACCACCTACCTCTATAACCACCCACCTCTACACCCACCCGCCTCTACACCCACTCACCTCGACATCTACACATCTCTACAGCACCCACCCATCTGGAGACCCACCCACACACATCGACATCTACCCACCTCTACACCCACCCACCTCTAAACCCACCCACCTCTACATCCCCCACCCATCTTGACACCCACATCGATAGCCACCTACCTCTATAGCCACCTATCTCTATACCCACCCACCTATACACCCACCCACCTGTACACCCACCCATCTCTACACCCACCCATCTTGACACCCACCCACCCCGATCGATAGCCACCTACCTATACACCCACCCACCTGTACACCCACCCATCTCTACACCCACCCGCCTCTATACCTATCCACCTCTATACCTACTCACCCACCGCGAAGACCTTGAAACCCACCACCCACCTCGATACTCATCCATCACACGCACACATCTTGACCCCCAACCACCTACCTCGATACTCACCTACCTCGACATTCACCCATCCACCTCTATACTCACCCACTCATCATACCCAGCCACCTCGAAACCCATTCACCCATCACACCCACCCACCTTAACACCCACCCACCTTGATACCCACCCACCTTGATACCCACCCATCTCTACACTCACCCATCTCTACACCCGCCACCCATCTTGTTTGTTTGTTTGTTGTTGTTTTACGTCCTAGCAACATCTAAGGTCATATCAGGACGGGTACCGACTTGTGACAGTGCGCACTCATGGCGACTTTATAGTGCTGTCCCACTGGGAAACCAGGCCGCCGGCACCATGACCTGGTATCCCACTCAGTCACATTATCCTGACACTGAGCACACCAGTCCTTGCCCTATCCTAATAATGCCAAGCGCCTGGCTAGGAAGCGACAAGTATCAATTTAAAAGTAATTGGTTTGACTCGACCGGGACTCGAACCCACGACCCCACGATCTACCAGCACGGGAGACGGACGCTCTAACTCATTCGGCCATCCCGTCTGGTGCCACCCATCTTGACATCCACCCACCCACCTGGACACTCTATACCTACCACCTACCCACCATCACACCCACCCACCATCACACCCGCCCACCTTGACACCCATCCACCTCTACACCCGCCACCCATCTTGACATCCACCCACCCACCTGCACACTCTATACCTACCACCCACCCACCCACCATCACACCCGCCCACCTTGACACCCACCCACCACCCATCTTCACATCCAGCCACCCACCTGGATACTCTATACCACCCACCCACCATCACACCCACCACTACCCACCCACCGCATCCACCCACCTAGATACTCTAACCACCCACCCACCATCACACCCACCCACCTTGACACCCACCCAACCTCTACACCCACCGCCCATCTTCACATCCAGCCACCCACCGGATACTCTATACACCCACCCACCATCACACCACCCACCCACCATGACACCCACCCACCTTGACATCCACCCACCACCTGGATACTCTATACCACCACCACCATCACACCCACCCACCTTGACACCCATCCACCTCTACACCCACCACCCATCTTCACATCCAGCCACCCACCTGGATACTCTATACCACCCACCCACCATCACACCCGCCCACCTTGACACCCATCCACCTCTACACCCACCACCCATCTTCACATCCAGCCACCCACCTGGATACTCTATACCACCCACCCACCATCACACCCACCCACCTTGACACCCATCCACCTTGACATCCACCAACCCACCTGGATACTCTTACCACCCACCCACCATCACACCCACCCACCTTGACATCCACCAACCCACCTGGATACTCTATACCACCCACCCACCATCACACCCACCCACCTTGACACCCACCCACCTCTACACCCACCACCCATCTTCACATCCAGCCACCCACCTGGATACTCTATACCACCCACCCACCATCACACCCACCCACCTCGACAACCACCTGGATACCCATCCACCCACCCTCCCATCGCGACACTCACCCATATTGACTTGCACACACTACCAAATACCAGGCAAATAATAGCAAAGTAAGATGGATCTCGCAATTATGGTACAGATCTGACACAAAGAGAGTTCACCGTATGAATATAAGAAATGGCCAATATGCCCCCCTCCCTCATCACACACAAACACACACACCCGTTCTCCCATATTGCTGCACTCAATTTGTCCCAAGTCGATGGCTGCCAGACACATCGTGTGGCTATAACTCCCTAGATATCGATTATCTATTATCGTTTCGACATCAGCTACATGTGCCATGCTAAGAGAATATTATCAAGAACATAAACACACATAAGAACATATAACCAGGGATGAAAGTGGTTTCCAGCAAAAGGAAGTGCAAATCTATGGTGAGGTTATTTGTAAATAATGTTGGTCCAATAATAGCATGTTATCCTAGCAATTATTATTATTACTATTACTATTATTATTATATATTAAAATGGGAAATTTGTTTTTCTGACACAGACCACTACACTATTATTATTATTATTTATATTATTATTATTATTATTATTATTATTATTATAATTATAAGGGAAACTGACACAAATTTCCACCAAACCACAGATATTCCCAGACTTAGCACTGTCACTGTGTCAGGGAATCGAGGAAAAATCCGGAAGACAGATTTCATCCATTACTCTCCTAGCACCATTTGACCAGACGGGATGACCGAATGAGTTGAGCATCCGTCTACGGTTTTGGCAGATCGGTTTGGTTCGAACCCTGGTCGAGTCAAACCAATGACTTAAAACTAATGTGTCAATGAATGTAGGGCTATGTGTCAATGAATGTAGGGCGATGTGGCAGTGAATGTAGGGCGATGTGGCAGTGAATGTAGGGCGATGTGGCAGTGAATGTAGGGCCATGTGGCAAGAAATGTAGGGCTATGTGGCAGTGAATGTAAGATTAGGCCGTAGTTAATGCATGACTCTAATATTCAATGGTGTAATTCTTCTTCTTTATAGTGCTGCCTCACCAGCAACATTATCCCAACGATCTAGCCTGCCGTTTGGCATTATTAGGACAGGGCGAGGACTGGTTGGCTCAGTGTCAGGATAATGTGACTGAGTGGGATATCAGGTCATGGTGCTGGCGGCATTTATTGCTGCATAGAAAGACATACTAAGTTAATGTAATATAACCTGTTACTGTTGAAGCCTATGGTGTCCATCACTTCGGTATGTATATCCAAAGTAATTTTACATGACTTGACGTCAAATAACCCCGAAATTAGCAACAAAAGCTACTCAAACTAATGTAATGTAGCTCATAATGATCAATCTAATACATTGATCTACACAATATGGCAGAAAGTCAAACCCACCGGACTATGCAAGTTACCACACCATACAGGTAGACCACAACGATCCCAAAGCAATATTGGTTTCATTCTTTAATTCACAATTTACGATTTGCCCATTAATATGCAATCATATTCAGAACTATCGATTCAACATAATTCGCCCCTGCATAATACAATTTGTCGTGGAATGTTGATGTTGATGTTAATGTCGCCCGGTATACCTCACTCAGAAACAAACGAATGCGGCGTCAAAAGCTCTCCAAGCACACTGTTGCTTAGTTTTTTCAGTTCATGCAACCAAACATGTGTGTGTGTGTTGGGGGAGGGGGGGTGTTGAGGTCTGTTAATGTATGAATGACATCATGGGTGGAATTCCCTCATCACATGACCTCAATGGGTTCCCCACACACAGGGAGCTCCATGGAAACCATCAAGATGGCCACGACAGAAATCTGTCAATTCCACCTTTAAAGTCTAATAATCTACATGATTTAATCAATTATTCACATAAAAAGTACCTGGTTAGGATCAATAAACATTTGAAATTTATATCTAGCATTTTAGATTGCAAATTCTTACATATTTCTCTGGTTTGACCCTACCGGGGATCGAACCCACGACTTTCCCGCTCAGGAAGCGGACGCTCTAACCACCAACCAATCACGTAATGTCAATAGACAGAAAAGGCACATCGCTGAGAATATTCGTCACCGCCTTCTTTTTGTTTGTTAAGGCTCTGTGTTCATTTTGAACCCAAATCGTACATTAAACTTTAATTTCAAAACTACATAGTCCGATGAAAGCATCAAATTTCAAAACCAAAACACTTACCTAGATTTGATCCTAATTAGATACCAGTATGTGTCGCTGAATAGAAGGGGACACTAAGTCAACTTAATAGAACCTGTTACTGGTGAAACTTATGGTGTCAGAATTTTGGTGTGCTTGCCAAAATTAATTTGGCATATTTGAAGTTCAAATATCTAAAAGTTAACGTTTTAAGATAAAAGTTACTTCAAACTAGAGTAAGGTAGATTATAAAGATTAACCTAATATATTTATTTCAGAAAATGACAAAAACTCAAAACCCATCGGACTATGCAACTTTAATAAGGCACTATTTCTCCATGTATAACACTTCATTCACAAATATAGATATCATATTCCTGCATTAGAAAAATATGAAATAAAGTGAAAGTGTTCATTGACACCACCTACCAGAGAGTGAGGAAAGATTCCCACCTTAGGCGTTAGGTTATCCAGAACGAGTCAGTACAGACCATGCTAGGTGGCCAGCCCATAATACCAGACATTACGTATCTCACACTGCTGTATTAAACAGGAGGTATCTCAGTGCAAGTTGCGCACAGCAGAAGGCACCAAGTACCTTATCGACAGACACATTCTGTGCAACCTGCTTATAGTCATAGGTTGGTTGTTGGGGTTTCATGTCCTGGCAACATTTGAGGTCATGTCAGGACGGGTACTGACTTGTGACAGTGCACACTCATGGCAATTTTATAGTGCTGCCCCACTGGGAGACCAGGCTGTCAGAACCATGACCTGATATCCCTGTCCCACTCAGTCACATTATCCTGACACTGAGTCAACTAGTCATTGCACTATACTAATATTACTAATAATGGCAAGCGTCGGGCTAGGAAGCGACAAGTATAACACATTTTTAAGTCATTCGTTTTATTTAACCAGGGTTCGCTGAGTTATTGGAACTATACGTTACAACTAAACGGCACACCAGGCCTAGGTGTTGACCCAATTGATGCAGCAAAGGTGTCAATATTTAGAATTGCTTCGTCGATTTCAGTCGACATGTCTGCATTAGCACCTTGCTACACACAAAGTGCAGGGATGAAAGTGGTCACCGGCAAAAAAATGCGGAAATTAAGCCAAGACCTAGTTGCCACCAGCAGAATCAAGCCGTGGTTATTACATCGATGGCAAATTTCAGCGAAAACGTGGATTTCCTCCCATAAGATTATCACTGTCAGGGAATCACAGAAAAAAGCTGAAAGTTGGGTTCCAACTATTCCGGTTGTGACTATATTATCGCCCATATCCAAATCGTTCTTGCTTGGACTTTATGTTCTAGGATCTAAGATCCTGATACTGAGCCAACCAGTCATTGCAATATCCTAATAATGGCAAGTGCCAGGCTAGTAAGCGACAAGTATCAATTTTTAAGTCATTGGTTTTATTCAACATGGGTTCGCTTAGTTATTGGAACTATACGTTACAACTAAAAGGCACACCAGGCCTAGGTCTTGACCCAATCGATGTTGACCCAATCAATATTTAGAATTGTTTCGTAGATGTCAGTCAGCATGTCTGCATTAGCACCTTGCTACACACAAAGTGCAGGGATGAAAGTGGTCACCGGCAAAAAAAATGCAGAAAATAAGCCAAGACTATGTCACCACCAGCAGAATCAAGCCGTGGTTATTACATCAATGGCAAATTTCCACGAAAATGCGGATTTCCCCCCATTGGATTAGCACTGCCAGGGAATCGCAGGGAAAAAAGTCGGAAGGCAGGTTTCAACTATTCTTGTTGTGACTATATTATGGCCCATACTCAAATCGTTCTTGTTTTGATTTTATGTTCTAGGAGCTAAGATCATGTAAGAACGGGATTCGAACTCATCAACTATTGTCATATACATTCTAATTCCATAGCATTTTGTTTAATGTTAATCAATAAATATAAAATATTGCAAAAATTCGCGAAATCGCATAGATCGTTCATCCTTCAAAGTGAGAGGGTCACGTGTCAACAATACACGACATATTGATACCAGGCTGGCTTTGTGGTCCTTATTTCTCACCATTCTTACAGGGGTGCGGAGGGCCTGACCAGGAGTGAATTTGGTTCCGCACACATCACGTTGACTGGACGCGGTGGCCGAATCGGTAGAGCGCAGGCCTCCCATACGGAAGGCCGGGAGTTTAATTCCCGATCTAGTCAAACCAAGTTCTTACAAAATTGATAATTGATACTTGCTGCTTCCTAGCCAGGCGCTCGACACTATTATGATAGGGCAAGGACTGCTTGGCTCAGTGTCAGGATAGATAATGTGACTAAGAGGGATATCAGGTCATGGAGCTGGCAGCCTGGTCTTCCAGTGGGGCAGCACCATAAAGTCGCCATGACTGCGCAGTCATAAGTCGATACCCATCCTGATATGACCTTCTAAGATGTTGGTAGGACTTAAAACTCCACCAAATAACCAACCAACCAACCAACCAACCAATCATCAGTCTTGGTGTGTTTTTCAAAACGTCCACAGTTGAGGACATGTGCATTGATGAATTGATGAAGTCATGTCAGGATCTTGACGTGAAAAGGGCATTGTCCAAAACACGCTTGGACTAATTGCATAGGTCAGATCTAGTTTTTGAGGAGCATGTAGTTAATTTTGCTGAGGTCATCAAACTGGACAGGGCAATTTGTTTTATGACCCTTTGACGAGCCGGGTTTCTTTTTGGTGCTGGTTTTCTGTCATGTGGAAAGGAAGAAAACGCCCGATTTCACATTCCTCAAGGAAGATCAAGTAACGCCAGTGAGTAATGAAAAAGGTGAGTGTCCCACTTTGTCAGGACCCACCTAACCATCATTCAGCATCATTCAGGGCATACATGTGCTCATTACCGGTATTCCAAGTTCTGCTGGTCCCTGAGTAAGAACTGCGGCTACGACTCAGCACGCGGAGTGGAGTAACAGCTACAGCTAACACTAGATACCGTCAGCGCCCATTAAAAGTCCAGGAATGGTGCTTTTTTCATCAATATTCACAATCTTGTAACTATTTCTCTATGTATATGATTTAGATGAAATTACATAACCTAGAATATCAACATATGTTCTATCCGATTGTGTTGTTGGATAGAATATATAGTAAGTTGGTATTTAAGTGAACTCCATTTGTATGATGAGTGTATTTAGTGAATATTCCTTCATTACTGAAGTAAATGAAAACGACTGTGAAAACAGGGTATCTTTAATGGGCTTGCGCTTCCTTGCACCACCTCGTAGAAAGTCAGGGATGGTAGCAGAAGAAGCGCAATAACCTCAGCTTTCTAACCATATATGGTTTGCCCTAGGTCAAAAAGGTCAATCAGGTCAAATTCTGCAATTTAAATAATTTTTAAAGTTTAAAGCCCATGTACTGAATTTAAAAATATTATAAACCTAATAGATTTGGTATGTATAGATAGACAATTTGATTCCCTTTCCAATAATACCAATCTTAGTATAGTGCTAGTTAGTGCAAGGAGCCACAGACAGAATATTGACACCAACCTGTTTGGGTCTTTGCTGACCACACTAATTTCACAATGGTGACACCCATGTAGAAACATGTAAATGACTATTGATGTCTTTTAAGATATATCAGAGAATATATAATCTAATATTGGGCTAAATTTGGGGAAGATCCAACCATTTCTCTAGCCACAGTGAATATTTAAAGATTTATTTTAATCAATATATTTAGTTTCAGACACTTTTAATTTGTATTTGCCATCAAAATGCAGATTTTGATATTATTAGCTAAATTATTGCCATAGCTAATATCCATTAGTTCCATATACTATGTCTGCAAAATTTGAAGAAGATCCACCTATTGGATGAGCCACAGTGAGTGTTCAAAGCTTGATAAACAAATCTTTTTTCTTTTTTTTTTAATACTTTTCTTTTGTAAGTGCAATCAATATGCACTTTTTGTATTTCTAGACAGAATATTAATATGATAACATGTATTACCTCCAGATAATGTGCAATGTCAATTTATAGGAACTTTAACCTATTGGTTAAGCTACAATGAGTATTTAAAAATTCATCAAATTGATATATTTGGTTTTCCGACAATTTGTATTTATATGTTCAATCAAAATGAAATGTTTTCCATATTTTTGGATATAATATTGATATCAATCATATCTATTAGTCTCAGTGATTGGTTATCGTAATACTGTGCCAAATATGAGGAAGTTTCAAAATGTTCTTTTGCTGCAATGAGCTTTTAAAGATTGAAAGGTTGAACAAAATTCACTTATATATGCTGTTTACATGCAAACAATTACACTTTATGACATTTTAGTATGAAAATATCTTTTGATTCTCTGCAGCTAGAGCTCTGAAAAAAATAGGTTATTACACTGTTATGAATATATGAACTATTTATCATTTATTCAGTCTTGTTGCAGTTTTCAAAGAAAATATGATGCTTGGAAAATGACTATTTGGCCAAATCAGAATGCTTTTTTTTGTTACGAATTGCACTTTTTGACATTGCCTTCTCAAACATCTGCGTGACTAATTGATTTAGTAATTGACATTTTAATTTCCTTTATATATATAGAATGGAAATTGGTTAGCATAACTCCCCTCACATCATTCCACTTGTTATTAAATTTGGTCAGAGTTCCACGTTTAATTCAAAATTAATACATTTAATATATTTAATCTTATAGAATTATTATCTCAAGAACAATAACACTTATAACCTAACTGTTTTTGGATTTAGGCTTGTAATTTCAACATCTACAGGATGGAATAGAAATATTGCACCCTATGCATATTTTTTAATTTCGCTGCCGGTACCTATTAACACTGCAGAAGTGGGCGGCTTTGGGGAGGGATGGGGGGGGGGGGGGGTCAGAGAATCCACATACATAATACACAAAGTGGTATGTTATCTATGGTGAATACATGTACACCATGATATATAAAGCGGTGTTATCTATGGTGAAGACATATACACCATGATACACAACGTGGTATGTAATATTGTTATATGTGGTAAATACAGATACACCATGATATATAAAGCGGTATGTTATTTATGGTGAATACACATACACCATGATATATAAAGCAGTATGTTTATCTATGGGAAATACACATACACCATGATACACGAAGTGATATGTTATCTGTGGAGAATACGCATACACCATGATATATAAAGCTGTATGTTATTTATTGTGAATCCACATACACCATGATATATAAAGTGGTATGTTTATCCATGGGAAATACACATACACCATGATACACAAAGTGATATGTTATCTGTGGAGAATACGCATACACCATGATCTATAAAGCGGTATGTCTATCTATGGTGAATACACATACACCATGATACACAAAGTGATATGTTATATGTGGAGAATACATATACGCCAAGATCTATAAAGCGGTATGTCTATCTATGGGGAATACACATAAACCATGATACACAAAATGATATGTTATCTGTGGAGAATACACATACACAATGATATATAAAGCGGTATGTTTATCTATCAGAAATACACATACACCATGATATATAAAGTGACATGTTATCTGTGGAGAATACACATACACCATGATATATAAAGTGGTATGCTATCTATGGTGAATACACACTCACCATGATACACAAATTTATCTGTGGAGAATACACATACACAATGATATATAAAGCAGTATGTTTATCTATCGGAAATACACATACACCATGATATATAAAGTGACATGTTATCTGTGGTGAATACACATACATCATGATATATAAAGTGACACGTTATCTGTGGAGAATACACATACACCATGATATATAAAGTGGTATGTTATCTCTGGTGAATACACATACACCATGATCTATAAAGCGGTATGCTATCTATGGTGAATACACACACACCATAATACACAAAGCAGTATGTTATCTACGGTCAATACACATACATCATGATACATAAAGTTCTATTTTATCTCATGTAAAACATTTAATTGGTCAATTTCATTACACTCTACATCAGAAAGAAATGTAGGGTAAGAACCCTACCAGATTTGACCATTGGGAAGCATGCGCTTATAGATGGAACATTGCATCCACTTACCTCCAATTCTCATGAGATAGAAGGGTATAACGAGCATGAGAACATGTTGAATGTAGTATGTTTCTGTTTCAAATGGCAGCTGCAAGAAAACAGAAAAACAAAAGATTCATAAAAATATATCAGACCGTTTGATTACTTGATTGTGATTTTACGACATGTTGAAATCAAAGGCCATATTCCCGGTGAGAGGTGTTTAAACTTATTTATAATATATCTCAAATCTATAATTGTTACTTAACCACCTCCTTTACAGAGAATGTAAAAGTTCACAATCAGTTGAAAGATGTGTGGCTGAGTTGAAATGCAATATGGTATTATTGATCAAATAATACCATATCGCAGTCCATATAAATGCCCAGATTTCTTCTTATTTTCCCTTTGTAAAAAGACCATGCAGGCTGTTTGCGTTGTGCAATTTATAGAGCAAGGCCTATATAACATGGCCATCGATGTACCAGTGCCACATGAAGTCACTAGAATATAGTTCCATAGTAAATAACAAAATAGTTTTGGAAATGTACAACCAAAAGCAAATGACACAATTTTACATAATTGTAGGCGTAATAATAGTCCATGTTGAAGGAATGACTTCAAATGGGCCTCAGCCTTCGGCTTTGATTAACCCACTCAGACTATTACACATACAGGTCTAGATGTAAGTAAATCAGGTCTTTCGATTATAAAAGTGAGCCTCTGCCATCCATAAATTAAATGACAACCATAAAAAAAACAAAAGCACACAAAACACATGTGCAACTTAAGGCTGCATAGTCCGATGAAAATATCAAATCTTCAAAATGAAAGCAATTATCTAGATTTGATTCATTGGTTGGTTGTTGGAATTTTACGTCGTGACAACATCTATGGTCATATCAGGACGGGTACTGATTTGTGACAGTGTCTGCCCGACTGGGAAATCAGGCCACCAGCACCATGACCCGATATCCTGACACTGAGCTAACCAGTCCTTGTCCTATCCTATTAATGCCACGCGCCAAGTATCAATTTTGTACGTTATTGGCTTGACTCGAGAGGACGGGAGGCCTGCGCTCTACCGATTCGGCCACCGCGTCCGGTGGAGATTTGATTCAAGATGTCTTACTTACCTACTGATGCACTTTGCAAACATTTGTTGCCACATAGAAAGCAATAGTGAGGCAATTTATTAGAACTTCTTACTGCAGAGAAGCCTGTGGTGTCCGGGTTTTGGCATGCCTGCCAAAATTAATGTACCATATTTGCACTTCAAATATCTCAAAAGTTGGCTATTTAAGCTAAAAGTTACTTTAAATTAAAATAAGGTTAATTTATAACGATCAACCTAATATATTTATGTCAGATAATAACAGAAATTCAAAACCATTGGACTATGCAACTTTACAGCAATACATATAACTGCTTGGAGAATCTGCGGTTTGAAAAGGGAGCCCAATCAATCAACACAGTTGGACATTCTCCCCAATGATTTGCATAGATTCCACACAGCTGGGCCGCTGTTTGCAGTATAGATAGATCTACTTGTGACGTCACAACAAACGGTAGCGAGTTAGTAAAATCACAGACTGGCGGAAAAGAGCCGCAGGCGTCTTCGAATAGAAACAGAAAATCACAGACCAATCAGCGGCGTAATGATGGCTGATTGGTGGCCTCACAGTGTACAACACCACCAGTAGTCAATACGTTAAAAGCTGCACAGTCCGATGAAAACATAAAATTGTTGAAACCCAAACACCTAGCTAGGTCATTCTCTGAAACTGGGAACCACATAGTTGCGGGTTCGTACACATGTGAAGATATGGAATTCGAGGAAATTTCAAGGCTTTTTAAGGTTGTTTTTGATAGGAATTCAAGACTATTTTCATTTGCATTTCAGGGGTGGGGCGGGGGGAGAAACAATGGCAAATAGCGATTTCGGACTAATTTAGATCAGTGGGAACAGCTTAATGGAATTCAAGGCTTTTCAAGACTAATTACCCAAGATAAGTTAAATTCAAGGTTTTTTAAGGCCTTGAAATGGGGCAAATAAAGTTCAAGACTTTTCAGGCCCCGTACAGACCCTGTATTTGGCTTCCATGTTACTATGGTGATAATTAATTCTTTCTTTTGTTGGTAGTAAGTCAACTAATTATTGTTGCCTCTGTAAATTCAGTATGTTACCAAGGCTACACACATTTAATCTATCCCACAACATGCATCAAAAGCATGCTTGTATAATTTTGCACTAAAATGAAAATGTGAAAAATTACACATCGACACCATGCATTTGGCCAAACATTTTTTTCCAACTTTTTTCTTGTAAGTCATAATCTTGCTTGCTTAACTGTAATCAATAAAATTTTCTGTTGATGCATTATGAATGTTAAAATGATGTTCTGGGTATGTGTTTGATTTCCATGTTACACAAGTGATATTAACATATTGCTCAATTTGTATGAGATCAAAATGAAAAAGTGAAATGGCCTTTTTTTTCAATTCTGATACAAACACAACATGTACACTTTCTGAAAAACATGGATTCTGCTATTATTTGGAATGTTTTCTCCTATTATTTAGAAGGTTTTCACTTTTGGTTTCCATGTCACATTTCATTTTCAGTGCCCAGTTTCAGAGAATGACCTACCGAGATTAGATCCTACATATCTAACTTCAAGTTTCATAGTCAGATGGTTTTGTGTTTCTGTCATTATTCTGAGATAGTTGATTGTCATAATCTACCTTATTTTAGTTTAAAGTAACTTTTATTTTAAATGGCTAACTTGAGATATTTGAATTGTAAACGTGTAAAAATTAGCTTTGGCATGCACGTCAAAACTCTACCATAGACTTCTGCAGAAACAGCTTCTATTAAATTGGCTCAGTATTCCCTTCTATGTGTAAACAAATGCTTAATAAGTGCATCAGTATCTAAGTTAAATATGTGCACTTATTAAGCATTTGTTGCTGTATAGAAATCCCGGAATATTAACCCAATTGAATATAATTTGTTAATGCTGAAGCCTAGTGTCCAACATTTCAACATGCACGCCAAAATTAATTTGGTATGTTTTCACTTCAAATATCTTAAAAGTTAACTATTATTAAAGTTGTATAGTCCGATGGTTTTGAGTTTCTGTCATTTTCCGAGATAAATATATTAGATTGATTGTTATAATCTACCTTACTTTAGTTTGAAGTGACTTATTTTAAATGGTTAACTTTTGAGATATTTTAGGTGCAAACGTGCAAAATTAATTTTGCGAAGTAGGTCAAAACTCACACCGTATGCTTTTGCAGTGAGAGGTTCTATTAAATTCAGTCTGTATTCTGTTCTATGTGGTGACGAATATTTGATAAGTGCACCAGTATCTAAGTTAGATACGTAGAATCAGATCTAGACCACTGTTTTGGTTTTGGAAATTTGATGTCTTCATCGCATCATGCAACTTTAATTTAAAAAAAGTTACTTGAAAGTAAAATGAGGTCAATTATAATGATCAAACTAATATATTTATCTAAAATAAAGATGCCAGAAAATGAAAACCATCGAACTATGCAACTTCAACTCTGCACGGAGAGCCACCGGGGGCATGTGGTTGGAGAGTGACATGGCTAGTATTTCCAGACCATTGACAGCTGCCTTGTACTGGCCGAGTTAATTCTTTGCGTGTCTCAAACACAGCGCAAATCTGAATAACAAAAAAGGGTCTATAAAAACAAATAACAAAAAAAACGATGTTTATGTATTACTTGTTTTCTTGGTGGTTTTTTTAATTGCGAGAGTGAGTACTTTCTGAATGTGGTTCAGTAACCATATGCTTAGGTAATACTAGGTAACGCATATTACTAGGTGCTGTATGTGCCATATAATATAATTACTTCAACCTAAAGTAAGGTACATTATAACAATCAACCTAATATATGTATCTCAGAAAATGACAGAAATTCAAAGCCATCGGACTATGCAACTTTAAGTGAAGCGGAACCATAACCTTACATGGAAACGCCCCCCGCCAACTTGGCCAATTCCCAGATCTAAAGCCACCAGTTCCATAAATAAGACAACACTGCCCAGCAGCAGTGAACCCTCACTCAAGGTCAAAAAGGGACGCCAAGGAACACACTCCATGGGCAGTTCTTACCAGGTGGCCTTTCTTTTCTTCTGGAATGTGCATGCCGACAATTAAAAACTAGCTCAGAATGAGACGCAGCTATCAATTATAAAAGCTCTATCTATCTATCTGTCTATCTGTCTGTCTATCACACTGATCTAGCTATCTACATGTCATGGCTATGTCAGAGTTGAAAAAATGCTATTTCACTTTTTGATTTTGATCTTATACAAATGGGGGACCTTTCATGAGCCATTTCTCTTGCTACGCGCTTGGTGGCAGCAATCGTTCCCGGTGTTGCAGTTTCTGCGGTATACCAGTTTGCGAGGGACACATACATCCAAATGCATTGTCAATGGCCGTGAGCAAATCTTCACACAGAAAAAGTCAAATATCTCTCAAATTACACCACCTAGAAGCAACCCACTTGGAACACATATAGAAAACATATTCAATGAATAGATTATATTAAATTTATAAGGTTAGGCTTCTGCACTTCTATTAATTTTGAATAAAACTAATGCGCGTACGTCAAACTCAAGGCATTGTCAATGGTCGTGAGCAATCTTCATAAAGAAAATACAGAAAAAGTGAAATGTCTCTAAAACCACACCACATAGAAACAAATCGCTTGGTGCACATATAGAAAACATCTTTACCAAAAACATTATATTAAATGTATAAGGTTAGTGACGATGCTGTTCGATTTTGACGCATGTGCAGAAGCGATGTGTCTGGATAGAAGCAGTTCTCTTTAGTACAGTACCGCTGATGTGGTGGCGGTGTTGCGGATTCCGAGGGACACCAGTTTCACAGGGACACATCGCTCCTGCACACGCGTCAAACTCGAACAGCATCGTCACTAACCTTATTAAATTAATATAATGTTTTTGCTAAACATGTTTTCTATATGTGTACCAAGCGATTTGTTTGTAGCTGGTGTAATTTTAGAGATATTTCACTTTTTCTGTATTGTCTGTATGACTGCTCACGCCATTGAAATCCTTGAGTTTACGGTACGCGCGTAAACTATAAAAATTAATAGAATAATTTAATATAATGTTTTTGGTAAAGATGTTTTCTATATGTGTACCAAGCGATTTATTTCTAGATGGTGTAATTTGGGAGATATTTGACTTTTTCTGTATGAAGATTTGCTCACGGCCGTTAACAATGCATTTGAATGGAAGTGTCCCTGTGAAACTGGTGTCCCTCGGAATCCGCAACAGCGGCCTTAATATCGCTTGGATTTTGGGTTTAATTTGACCAAATTTCACGTATTTCAACACCCGAGTGGATATTCATGGTTCTAAATAACATAATTAGATCGTAGCAGTGAATAGATTTGTGATTTTTGTTTTATTTACATTCGTCAGTGGCCTTAATATTGCTCGGATTTTTGGTTTAAAGTCTCCAGTTAAACCTTGTGGCGACGGGAACCGTACTCCGACAAATCCTCTCCAAGCACAACCTTGTTTAGTTTTTATGTTTATAAAGCCAAATATGTGTGGGGAGAGTAGTGCTGACGTCAGGGGGCGGGGGGGTTCTGAGGCTGGGACTAGCTGGCAGCTGTGATTTAAAAAATGGTTGGGTGAGTGGAGAGAAGGGAGAGTAAAACTGGGGTATTTTCAATTTTCTTTAGAGTAGTTCAATCAGGAAATATATTTATGTAATGTAAAATATATGTTAGTACAATTACATTGCATAATTCAATGAGAAACACATATAGATGAAAAACGTTTTTTTGTTGTTGAATGTAAAAAGGTTTTGGACTGTATGGGGTTTGAACCCACACCACCAAACAACTTCAGATTAAAAGTTCAACACTCTAACCACTAGGCCACAGAGACTATACATCATTGCTTGTCTTAGTTCAGGCTATTTGTGTATAGGACATCACATATACAAGGTGTGTATGTACGCATGTATGCATGTATGTGGCCAGTTATACCCCGTGGCGACGGAAACATACTCTGACAAATGCTCTCCAAGCACAACCTTGTTTAGTTTTTATGTTCATAGAACCAAATATGTGTGGGGAGAGTAGTGGACCCACTTCACCACCACAGGCCGTATGCATGGGGCAGTGTTACTGTTAGCAAGCCAAAACTGGATGTCTAGGTTAGAGGCGAAAAGTCAGGATGCCTGGAGCGGTGTTAGCGCAAACACAGTGAGTTTCAGGTCGGGTAAGCTAACACCACTCTGTAGCAGGTTTAAGGGTGGCGTTAGGTACCGATTAGGCCCAAATCTATTCAATGCTATCATATTTAACAGAATAAAATAGTAAAAAAGTGAAATTTGGTCAAATTAACACCAAAATCGACTCCACTTGCAGGTGTCGCCCTGTTGGTGGTTGCCAGAGGCCCACGTAGGGGTATGGTCGGCAGATTGGTGTCTCCACCTGGAGTCGCCTTTCTGTCACTTTACACCCCCGTGGTGCCAGCGGCCCCCAGCATGTACAAAATTAAAAATGGTCCCAGATTATCCTAGCGGATCTCGAGGAGCTTGCTCGCTTTCGAGCCTGGCAGGTTCGCCAAGATCGAGCGTTGTGCTCGTCTCGGATGGATCCGCCCTCTCTGAGCCCTGGTCTGGAGAGGACAGTGCAGTCTCTCAGCGGTGGTTCACCGGGTTCATACCAGGTGGCACCGCCATCTGCAGTTGCTGCGGACCTCCTGCTCAAACTTCCGTGAGTTCTGCATGTGGTGTAGCCGGTGCCTCCGGGCAGTTGACTCCAACACTGCGCCTCACGCAGGTAGCGGGGGGAGGTTCCACCAAGCCGATAGGTGTCGAGGTGTCTTGACATTGGTCCTTTGGTAGATCTGGGTGGGAATAGTTCCTCCTTTACCAACCCGGGAAAATTACCGGCGAGATTTCCTGACTCTTATAATAAACTGCAATTCTTTATATTTATTACTATTTAAAGTAAGGGCTTCTGGCAGTTCATGAATGACAGCATGTGTATCAACTCCTGCCTTATAACAGTTGAGGATGCGCAGGGTGTAATTTGCCCTGTATGAGGAGGCATTCTTGCTGGCACCCTTAACCTCCTACTGGATGTATTACATACCAGCGTTATATCTGCGCAGACTCTCTCAATTATTATAAGTAACACCGCCCTTCTACTTTCATGCACTCTACACCGGAGCGTGTCGCGGGTCCTGGGTGTGTCTGCATGACGTGTCCGTGGTGTAATATCGTCTGTGATCTACTGGCCAAGTGACGCTGACACACAGGAGGACAGACTGAGGGAGCTCGAAGAGGAGTCGCTCCGCGCAGAAGGAGGAGCGCACTGCAGCCGGTTCTCCTGATGTGCGAGGCGGTGGGGGTCGACTGAACAGCTCTTGCTTCCTCCTGTTGAGGGAGTTCCACTTGTGAGGTATGAACAATTCTCCTCTCTCCCAGAAAAAAACCTTCTATCACATACACTACATAGAAGCTGGGAGAGGTCGCTTAGGGCGACAAGACATTTAAAGCTCCTTTCTTCACCTAGATTTATGTCGATTGTTGAACTGTTGTTCTTGCAGCTAGCTAGTCCTTGCTTAAATCATAGACAGATCTAAGCATTGCGCATATGGATACAAAGATGTTTGCAAGGCTTCTCTCCCTTTCGAGTTGGATCTCATGTTGCCTTCTATCATTTTCGATTCTCATCGGTTCGCCTACTGTGACCGGTGAGACTCTAGGGGGGCAATGTAGTAGTCTGTACATGAACTCCACTAACAGACACTACTCCGCACACCTACGCAGTTACACTGAACTGCACTAGGTGGCAGCACGATAGCCATCGGGCAGAGCCCCCGACTGGGCTGCCCTCTACTGCCTGTGGCTAGCACACACCCCACCCACCTATAGAGGCGACGTGGGACTGAGGTCGGTGGGGGGTGGGGGAGGGGGCGGCGGAGAGGCGAGGGGGGGTGGGGGTTGGAGGTGCGGGCGGGGTCGGAGAGGGGTGGGCAAAGCCGTGGGGGGAGGGGGGGGCGGCGGGAGCGGGGGCGGGTGCGGGGGGGGGCGGAAGCCGGGAAGGCGGTCTATGTATGCAGTGTCGCCTGGGCCGGGGGGAGGGGGGCGGTTGACGCGGCTGGTGCGGGTGCGGGTGCGGGTGCGGGCGCGGGGGTGAGGGTGGCGGCGGCTGGCGGGAGCGGGAAGATGAGAGGGACGGCGGTTGGCGGGAAGATGAGAGGGACGGCGGTTGGCGGGGGCGGCGTCTGCGGTATGAGATGTGAGGGTGTGGTGGTGGCGGGCGGCAGGGTGGCGGTTGGCGAGGGCATAGCGGGGGGTGGTATCGGGTGTTGGCGGGCGGTCGGTGTCGGCCTGAGATCTGAGGTTGGTGGCGGTGTCGGGTGTTGGGTGGCCGTTTCTCGGGGCAGGGCGGTGTGTGTTATCGGGGGTGGGTGCGGGGGGGGTGTGTGCGGCGTGTGTGGGGTGTGTTGCGGGGGTGGGGCCGCGTCGCCGCCGCCGGGCTAAAAATCCGGGGCGGTGATCGCGGGGGCGGCTGAGGCGCGATCCCGGGTGCGCTTCGTATAGCAGACCGCCTCGCTGTGAACCGTGAGGATGCGGCGCACGTTCGCACAGTATGCGCATGCGTGCCTCCTCCTCGCCCCCTGGTCACCGTGGGCCTCTCCGGGGGGGGCGAGGTCGCATGAGGCGGGATCTCTGTTCCACGCGGGGCAGGGTATCCCGTAGGCCTCTCGGGTGTAGGGTGTGCGTGGGTCGGCGCTGGTGGGGCGGGATTGTGTAGGGGTGGGGGTGGGGCGGGCACGGGCGGGGGGGGAGGGCCCTCGCACCGCTCCCGGAGGCAGTCGCGGGGGCGGTGATAACGTCCATGCGCACAGTGTTGATCGCGACAGGGTCGCGCCAGCCCTCCGGGAGGCGGCCATCGGCAATCCAAGCAAATATGGTCTCCGAGTACCGCCGGACGGTAGGCCAGGGATGTGTGACGGCGTCTCGGAGGACGGTCATGTTGTGGTGTAGTAATCCGGGGAGGCCGTCGGTGGGGAAGGAGGGGTGGGTCTCAAGCATGCGGAGGGCGAGGTTATATTCCTCCATGGTCGCCTCACCTCGCTTTACAGCCTTCCCCTCGGGCCCCCTCTCAATGAGATCGTGGGGGAAAAGGTAACCTGGGGGAATACCTTTTCGGCGCCCGCTTCCTTGCGCCTCGGCGGATTCCAGGATCTCCCTGACGGCGTCGGCCGCGGAGGCAGGGGAGCGATCCGGGGGCGGGTGAATGGAGGCGGGCTGGGGCTCGGCGGAGGCGGCCTGCTGCGTGGCGTAGCGGCCGCGCCGTAGGTAGGGCTGGTAGGTCGCGTGGACGTCGCTGGCGGGAGTCGTGGAGGCGGGCGTAGGCGTCGGAGAGGCGGAGAGGAGGCGAGGGTGCGTGGTGGGGGCACCCCCTCCAGTCCCGGCGGCAAGCTCCTGCAGCATCTCTGCTAAGCGTTCGGCTATGGAGGGGGCGGCCGGGGCCCGAGGCGGAGGCGGAGGCAGGGCGGCCGGCTCCAGACGTGCCGAGGCCCGAGGTGGAGCGAGGGTGAAGGACTCGACCAGGGCCGTGAGGTGGTCGATGGCACCGGCCTGGGACTGCATCGCAGCGGCCTGGGCGTCCATCCGAGCATCCACGGCGCTCGCCCATGAGGTGGCCTCCGACTGGAGGCTGGGGGCGGCGGAGGTCGCGGAGGCGGCATCCTGTGAGGCGGCCGAGGCGCTCCGGCCTCGGCGCGATCCGCGGCGGCCCGGGGGGCGGCCCCGGGGGCGTGCGCCGGCTGGCATGACGACTGAGTGTGGGTGATTGCAGGCCCGGTGGGCGAAGTGGCGTGAGGCGGGCGGCGTCGTGTGAGGCGCGTGAGGTGTATCGCGTGAGGGGCAGCGTGACGGCCCGCGTGTGTGAAAGAGCCAAAGAAAATATGGTCCGGGCCTGGAGGGTGATGAAAGGCGAGTGGCTAGGAGCAGCTAGGGCAGCCGGTTATAAGGGCCGGGAGAGAGGGGGGGGGGTTATGTAATGGTGCAACGGTCGAGGGAAGGATGAAGGAGAGGAGGCGGGGGGGGTCCTCCTTCCCCGCCACGAATCAAACGCAATGCGAGCATTACGACCAATTCACGAATAAACCAAAAAGTGATTTTAAAGTTTGTACATAGCTTAATATGAGTAAGAATGAAGACCATAATCAAAACCACAAATCTCATACCATGAAAACTTCGGGGGGGACCCTGTCTTTGCAATGATTTCCATGTACACACGTACACAACACTCTCAAAGAAAGATGTAATTAAGGTGGACTCACTAAACGTGTGTTGATGACAGGGAATGCGACTGCAATGGTTGCGCCACTGAGGCAGTGCATGTGAATCCTGAAGACTGACATGGTAAACCGGGTCGGAGGCGCAATCAGCATGTAGATCTGCAACACAACAGCAACAAGTGGTTAATCACAAGGGAGAAGAGCGGGCAGCCATGTATTTATAACAAACAAAACAGTGCATGTGAATCCTGAAGACTGACATGGTTCTGAGGTGCAATCAATATGTAGATCTGCAACACAACAGCCACAAATGGTTAATCACATGGGAGAAGAGCAGGCAGCCAGGTATTTATAACAAACAAAGACACAACCAACTCACATTAGCATAATAGAGATATACACAATGTGGAAGGGGTGTAGTCAGGGTGTGGCGATAGTAATGGTGATGATGACGATGGTTATTGCTGTGATGATAATCGTGGGGATGATGGTGATGATGATTGTGAGGATTATAATTGTAGTGACGATGGTGGTGGTGATGTTGATTGGTTGTTGGAGTTTTACATCCTGACAACATCTAAAGTCACATCAGGACAGGGAGCAACTTGTGACTGTGCACATTCATGGTGACTTTATAGTGCTGCCCCACTGGGAGACCAGGCCACCAACACCATGACCTGATATCCCACTGAGTCACATTATCCTGACACTGGAGTCAACCAGTCCTGGCCATATCCTAACAGTAACAATGCTGCGCGGCTGGCTAGGAAGCAAGAAGTATACATCTTTAAGTTTAAGTCATTGATTTGACTCGAGCAGGGTTTTAACCCATGGGTTCGAACCCCATGATCTACCAAAACTGAGATGCTCAACTCATTTGGCCATCCCGTCTGGTCTAATGGTGATAATGATAATGGTCATGGTAGTGATGGTGAAGTAATGTGGTTGGATGGATAATGTGAAAATGGGTAAAAATGAAGCAGTTGTTTATTTAGAAGGAACATGGACAGTATGTAGCTAGCTATACATGCCTACATATACATATATGCATAATATTTCCGTTCTACCTGTTATCTTCATAGGATTAATCAGTAAAAGTCGCCTACAACTTGCATAACCCAACAAACAGAATAAATAAGCACTGTTCAAATACAATAAGAAATATAAAGAAATATCTAACAAATCCAAAATAAATCACTGACAGTAGTATCAGCCCACATCATGGCCATGTACCGCATAGGTAGATCTTACAAGAACTACACAAAAGAAGCATTAGAAGCTCACCTAAAGGCCAATATAGAACCACTTCCCCCAACTGATCAAAATATTATAAACAATCAATGGGACACCACCCTGGGGAAATAAGAAAACATCTGGACAACAGCTGTCCAATAAAAATAAAAGAAAACCAAGAACCATGGGTTATACCGGAACTGATTAACATAATCATGATGAAATACAATAAGGGGAAATTAGTCAAGGAAAGCGGGCTTCAGACAGATATAGATAATTACCACAAATCGAGAAACCAAAGCCAGAAGGCACTGAGTAAAGCCAAAAGATGGTTCATCGTCAAACAGGACCAGCAATGGGGGAAAACTGACACAAATTCTGGTAAAACATAAAAATATTACTACCAACACAAAAAAACAAAGAAAACATCACCCTATGTGCTGGGGATGGAAAGGAACTCAGTAACACAGAAATAGCTGAAACCATGAATAAACATTTTTCGACCATAGGGGGTAAACTGTCAGAAAGATTCAATACAAACTGGGACACGAAAGCACCAGAACTACACACAGCAATTGACACATGCTCAACAACAATACAAGAAATAAGTGACCTAATAAAAAATATTGACTGCAGCAAGCCATCAGGTATTGACTAGATCTCCAGCACAATACTGAAGGACGCACTCGGCTGCATCCCAAATATAATATGTGATCTCTTCAATAAATCATTCGCTGGAGGGTCGTTCATAAGCTGCTGGAAAACAGCTAAGGTCACTCCTCTCCACAAAGGAGGGGACAGACAATCATTAGGTAACTATAGGCCTATCTCTATCCTACCAGTACCCGGCAAGTTAATGGAGAAGGTAATGTATAGACACATACCGAATGACCTAAACGAGCACCAAATCCTAAATAACAAACAAGGCTGGTTTCGACAAAATCACTCAACAACTAAAACCATAGCTAAGTTAACTAATGACACTGCAAGCAATATAAATCAAAAGAACATGGTGGGGGCAGCATCCATAGACTTTAGCAAAGCCTTTGACATGGTGGACCAGACCTCATTAAAAAATAAATTAACCCGAATGGGGATAAAAGGGAAAACAGGACACTGTATAAGTGACTACCTGCTAAACCGGAAAGAATGCACTATAGCGAATGGGGCAACATCAGGGGAAGAATACTTGCACTACGGAATATTGCAGGGGTCCATGTTGGGCCCCCTCATGTTCCTAATTTACATAAATGCCCTCAATAATTGGTTAGAAACAGAACACCTGCTTTTATATACTGATGACACATTGGTTTAGGGACAGGGCACAGGTGAAAGGAAGGTGGTAAAACCAAAAGTCAGGGACAATGCCATTAGAATTGATTGTTAGACAATGCTGAGTACTGTTTTTTTTTGTAACGGGTGTATTCATGCTGCCCATAACGGTTAAGTCTAATGACTTGTTTTCGCCGCTAGACAGTAATAGTCTTGTGACTCCCCTTCTTTTTTTATCACTTTCAGTTGTTGTGTAGCTAACTACTACATGCATTCTTTCTCTGTTTGTAAGCATTCTCCCACATCCCCCAAACCTCTGTGAGTTTGTTTGTTCTAAAATCGGATAATTGTTTGGTCACCAATAGTTAATTCCTCTGAATGTCTTCATCTTGCTGTGTTAGTGGTCATTAACTTTTGATTTTAAGCTTAAAGTTTAGCTTTTGTATATATCATACCTAGCATCTATACCCTCTAAAATGTGCTTGAATTATCAGTGTATTTTCTATTTATTTATTTATTTATCTATCTTTCTTTTTCTTTTTTAATTCATTTTATTTGTTGTTGTCATTAGTCTAGCAGTGCATTTAGCTCTCTTTTGATTAATGTTTTATATGTTTCTATTGTCCCTTTACTTCTTTCTTCTACTCCCAGTGTATTCCATTCCCTTGCCTTCATGTAAACAATGGTTCATGGTTAACAATTTAAAACCGCAGCCGAGCCACTTGGTCACAGTCCCGAAGAGTACGGATGTGTTCTGACACATCTAGGCACTAACTAGGGGCAGGGCACAAGTGAAAGGAAAGCTGCAAACAAAACAAACAAACAAATTCTGGGAACACGTCCTCATCCACAAGCCTATTACCGTCTCACTAGATGTACATACTAGGCTACGGTATTAGTTATATGATACAAAGTTATACCCCCCCAAAAAAAGTAACATAGATACTAACTACTTAAATAAATGCTGGTGGATGTCCCGGATACCAACCCAGAACCGGAACCCGGGCATACACCATAACATTCCTCACAGCTATCCACCATTGAAAACAAGCACCCTCACGGGAGCTTACACGCTATGGGCAGAATAACTACTTATCAATAAAAAATAATTTTAAAATGATTTGGGCCGAAACTACTGTCAGTGACTAACGCCAAACACTTTTTTTCTCCCTTTAGCTTTCTTATGTGGGCTGTTTCAGTACGACCATTTTCATACAACCTGCCCTAACACCAGTGTCAATTGTAGGACCCTCATATGTATTTATTGTATCACACCCCACGACTCCAGTCAATATTATTACACATATAAATCTACACAATCCAATGCAGTAACAGGCAATGAATCCAGTGCAATCAAAACGCTTGCCTAGATTTGATCCTACAAAGCCAACTTATATGTTGGTCAAAATATGACAAAGTATTACCACGTTTCTATAAATAGCTCCTTGGGATCATGATAACCAAATAATCACGGAGCTTCTTCCTGCCATCACACAATCCAGACGGCATGGGGCCCTTTAACCAATAATCATCAGTGTGTCAATTCTTCATGAATTTCTTGTCCATTGATGAACATATTGTGGACCATTACTTTGACCGGGCGCGGTGGCCGAATCGGGAGAGCGGTGGCCGAATCGGTAGAGCGCCGGCCTCACGTGCGGGAGATCGGGAGTTCCTGGTCAAACCAATGACTTATCAAATTGATACATGTCACTTCCTAGCCAGACACTCTGCATTATTAGGATAGGGCAAGGACTGGTTGGATCAGTGTCAGGATAATGTGACTGAGTGGGATATCAGGTTCTGATATATGGTGACCTGATAATATCCCAGTGGGGCAGAATTATAAAGTCGCCATGGGTGTGCACTGTCACAAGTCGTTACCTGTCCTGATATGACCTCATATGTTCCCAGGACGTAAAACTCCAACAACCAACCAAATCCTACGCCTCGTTCTGTCCATATTATTAGGCAGCACCATCCACGTTATACCATGGAATTGCCACTATTATGATATCATTACTGACCTTTCAACCACAACACAATGTGTTTGTAATCAGCTCACGACAATGCTTTTATTTTTCGATTGAATTTAAAAAGAAAAAAGAAAAAAAAGAAGAAAGATAGTATTCTTTTAAAATTGTATCGCAGATGTGAAATTTAAGAATAGCACAAAGGCAGCGCTCTACAACTGCTTCTTACGTGACGTCACGAAACAAGCTATGGAAATTTCCTTCTCGTTTTTGTCCAGCACTGAACATAGGCCAAGGCAAGTTGGGTCGTGTAAACGTTGGCTTTAGGCCTGGCCCACACCTCAATCACCTCAGTCACATGTCCCACCCCACAAGTCGTAACAGAACTAACACAGGTGGACGTCACTGAGGCTACAACCAATCACCGAGAGAAAGACTCAAAACACACCACCTTAAGAGAGTCACCAGACAGCACAGGCATAATGTAGTCAGCTTAGATGTGTGCATGTATGTGTGAATGTATGCGTGTATGTGTGTGTGTATGTATGTACGTACGTAAGTATATACGTACGTATGTATGTAACCTCCAATAGCCGATGTCTACTTTTGTGTTGGGGGTCGTTAAACAAACAAAAGTATGTATACATGTATGCATGTATGCATGTATGCATTGAACGTCCGTCTCCCATTTTGGTAGATCGTGGGATTCGAACCCATGGCTTCGAGCACTGGTCGAGTCAAACCAATTACTTAATTGATATTTGTCGCTTCCTAGCCAGGCGCTCTATTATTAGGATAGGGCAAGGACTGGTTGGCTCCATGTCAGGATAAAGTGACTGAGTGGGATATCGGGTCATGGTGCTGGCAGCCTGGTGTCCCAGTGGGGCAGCACTATAAAGTGGCCATGCATGCACACTGTCACAAGTCGGTACCCGTTCTGATATGACATTAGAGGTTGCCTGGGCGTAAAAACCAGATATATGTATGTATGCTGATGACACATTGGTTTAGGGACAGGGCACAGGTGAAAGGAAGGTGGTAAAACACATGTATGTATGTATGTGTGTGTGTGAGTGTGTGTGTGTATGTATGTATGTATGTATGTATGTATGTATGTATGTATGTATGTATGTATGTATGTATGTATGTATGTATGTATGTATGTATGTTATTATGTATGTATGTATGTATGATGTATGTATGTATGTATGTATGTATGTTTATTATGTATGTATGTATGTATGTATGTATGTATGTATGTATGTATGTATGTATGTATGTATGTATGTGTAGTGTCTGCACTGACCTCTCAGGCAAGTAACCACATAGACAGGTAGGCGTGGGGAGTGTGTTGATATCAGGGAGCCTAGGTGGTGTAATGGTTAGCACACTGGCCCGGAATGCAAAGAGATGTGGGTTCGAGTCCCGCTCTAGGCGCAATATTTCCCATTTTCATCACCCCCACGACACTGGTTGCCGTGATCAGGATCCTGTACAAGCTTTGCGCTGTATGGTTGTTGAACCTACCCTGTGTATGTATGTGTTAGTGCATTGCCTGTATGTATGTAATTGTAAGCATTACAAGACTTACAATTCCAGGGGGACGAGTGTAGTGGTCTGCACTGACCTCTCAGGCAAGTAACCACATAGACAGGTAGGCGTGGGGAGTGTGTTGATATCAGGGAGCCTAGGTGGTGTAATGGTTAGCACACTGGCCCGGAGTGCAAAGAGATGTGGGTTCGAGTCCCACTCTAGGCACAGTATTTCCCATTTTCATCACCCCCATGACATATGTATGTATGTATGTATGTATGTAAATATGTCATTAACATCAAGAAGACGGAGGTGCTGTACCAACCCAACTCCATAAGAACCCGAGAGGAGGATATCATGGTTGACGGAAACAAGCTGAACTCTGTTCCGGAATTCACCTACCTCTGAAGCAATATATCAAGTGATGGACGCATTGATGCTGAAATACAGAGGAGGATGGCCAAGGCTAGAGCATCTTTCGGCCGACTACGCCAGAGACTCTAGAACAACCACCATGTGTCCATGCGGGTTAAAGGCAAGATCTACCTGCAATCGTGCTATCCACCCTACTATACGGAGCCAAGGCCTGGACAGTGTACAGACGACAGGTGAAAAAGCTGCATGCCTTCATGATGTGACATCTGCATTCAATCATGAGGCTAACCTGGAAGGACAAAGTGACAAATCAGGAAATACTCGAATGGACGGGGCTGCCCTCTATGGAAGATCGTCTGATCAAAAAGAATCTCCGGTGGACTGGACACCCCATGAGGATGTCATCAGGCAGACTACCAAAGCAGATCCTCTACTCTCAACTGTCTTCTGGTTACAGAAAGAGGGCACCCTCATCTCCGGTTCAAGGATACTATCAAGAGAAACCTGAAGCTGAGAGACATTAAGACCGACTCATGGACATCACTCTCACAGCAGAGAGCTAAATGGAGAGCGGCAGTCAAGTAATGAAAGCAGTCTTTGTCGCATGGTGACCGACAGCATGATAATAATAAAGTTATACACAGCAGTGGAAATCCAAAGTGGCAGGTGGGGGGGGACATGGGGAATCGAAGCACCAACCTTCAGATTAGGAGTCCGACCTAGAAAAAAGTGAGGCACTCTAACCACTCTGCCACAGAGAATACCATATGTATATAATGTATGTATGTATGTATGTATGTATGTATGTATGTATGTATGTATGTATGTATGTATGTATGTATGTATGTATGTATGTATGTATGTATGTATGTATGTATGTATGTATGTATGTATGTATGTATGTATGTATGTATGTATGTATGTATGTGATTATGTATGTATGTATGTATGTATGTATGTATGTATGTATGTATGTATGTTGGTATGTATGTAAGTGTGTGTATGTATGTATGTATATAGATTAGTTAGACGAATCTTACCTGGGTATAGATGATGGATAACTATTGTTTTACCGAGGTAGAAGCCTCGGTTAGACGTGGGCGAGGGAGAAGGAAGCACATCCGGGTCCAGCAATCTTTACCTACTAATTCAGGATAAAAATGATTCTAAAAAACAACCTAAGGTCAAGTGACCTCATGCTAAATTGAGTGATTGACTAGACGTGGCAGGGCGTGGTGGGTGGGCCCTCGCCCACGTCTAACCGAGGCTTCTACCTCGGTAAAACAATAGTTATCCATCATCTATACCCAGGTAAGATTCGTCTAACTAATCTATTTTACCTCGGTATGCCGCCTCTGGCTAGCCGTAGGCTAGGGAGACCTTTACGTAAAATAATTTTTATCCTGATATTCTTGTTTTGTTATTATTCTTTAGTGATTATGTCTTATGTATGCAACAATGGAAAAGCGATTTGTATGGCAAAAAAGAGGAAAAACCAATGTTTTTCTTACCTCTCTCTTTCAGTTGGTGAGTAGCCTGTGCGCTATCGGCTGAGGCTTCTCTAGTCGTTTGTGGTAATGTCTAGCAAACGAAGTAGCGGTTTTCCATCCCGCGTGAGCTAGGATCCGTTTAACGGAGATGCCTAGCAATCTTGCCTTGGACACCATTGCACCACGTGTAGAGTGCGATGAGTACCTGTCTGTATTTACTCCCGCCAGTTTTAACACATTCATTGTCCATCGGGCGAGGGTATCCCTGGAAATGGCCTTGTGTGGCTTAATAAAGCTGACCAATAGCTGTCTTGAGTTTCTTATTAATCTTGTCTTGGATATATAATTTCGTATCGCAGATACGACACATAACTTGCGATCCTGAGTGAAACTGGACACCCCTATCGTAGAAAGGGGGTCACCTAATCGGTTTGATTTTAATAAAGTTGATAAATCAAACGTGGCCTCTTTACTGTCAATTTCTAGACCATTCAGCGACAGGGCAACTATAGTTTGGCCTCTGTGTCCAGTGACCAGGAGAAGCAAAACTGCGACTTTGAAACCTAAAAGTTTAACGTCCAGAAACTTATTTTCTGGCCATTTCTTGAAGAGGTTGAACACTAGAGAAACATCCCAAAACCTATTATATTTGGGTTTAGGCGGATTCCTCTGATAAATTGATCGTATGATCCAACAAATAACATGGTGTTTACCCATTGTTTGTCCATTAACCCGCGGTAGGATTATCGACAGAGCACATCTGGCAGCGTTAATAGCGCCATATCCTAGGCCTTCGTCCTCTAGGTAACGTAGGAAGAGTCCTACCTGGGATACTGTGGGAGTCATTGGCTTGACTTTCTTAAGCAGGCAATAAATACCCCATTTCTTTAAATACGTAGTATACATTTTCACCGTTCCTTTTCTCCACGCATCATCAACCAAACGCTGTTGTGTAATTTTGTCTAAGCCAAACTGTTCTAAATATTTATTTAAAAAAGGAATGCCACTAACGGAGTTGTCGACACGTTTCCGTGGCGTTCTAGTGGTCCCTGATGTTTGAGGTTTCCTCGGAATCTTGGGAAGCGAAGGCTGCTTTTGGCTGTGGCTAGTAACGTCGGTAGCCACGGTTGCGTGTGCCACTCGGGGACGATGAGTATGGCGTGTGTCCCCTCCATTTGAATCTTTCTGGCGACTTTGCTAATGATAGTAAAGGGGGGGAAAATGTAAAAGAAATGATGTCGCCACTTTAGGGAGAAGGCATCAATGTGCCAAGCATTGGGTTCCGGGTGCCACGAAACATATTTTGGAATTTTAAAGTTATTACGCGAAGCGAACAAATCGATCTGAGGTGAACCCCATGTGTGACAAATGTGTTTGAAAATGGATGGATTAAGTGACCACTCTAAGTGATCATGGAACTGGCGACTCATCTTGTCAGCTAGACAATTTTGTGTGCCTGGAATGTGATTAACAGTTAACCAGACATCAAAGGTTTGAGCCCAGTTCCAAATGAGAAGTGCCATTGCATTACATTTAATCGATTTTGTACCTCCCATATTTCTGACATAAGCCATAGCTGTGGTGTTATCCGTGAGGATACGTACATTATTTTTGGGTATTTTTACTAGACTGGTTAATCCCAAGTAAATGGCCCTTAGTTCTAGAACGTTAATATGATCGGGGAGTTCCGATTCTAGCCATCTTCCTCCCGTTGCTACATCATTTTGATGTGCTCCCCACCCTTGGAGAGACGCGTCAGTGGTAACGGTAGTGTCAGGCTCTCCCATTCTAATGGGATTGGGGGAATGGTCAAAGTGGTTTAGCCACCAATCAATGTCGGCTAGGCCGTTCTCCGAAATAAACATGGTCTTTTCAAAGTTTCCCTTTGCGCGGGCCAGCGCCAAATTTTTATCAATTTCGAGGGATTTTATGTGTGCCGCTCCGTATAGAATAGCTGGACTATACGAAACCATGACCCCGATAAGGACCGCGACCTGTCTAATCTTTGGCCTAGAAGTGTCTAACAGCTGTATCGCTGTGCGGTAAAGCTTATCTTTCTTTTGGCGTGTAAGCGAAACGGTCATAGCCGTGGTGTTCAGAATGAACCCGAGACACTTAAGCTCCTGAGTAGGAGAAAAAACCGATTTCTTGTTATGTATGAAGAAACCCAATTTGGTGAAAATGTTGCATAAATCTTTAACAGCGAGTTCACATTGCGTGAAAGATTGGCCCATAATAAAAGAATCATCTATGTATGGAAACATACAATGCCCCAATTTTGCCATGTGTGCAAAAATTGGTTTCAACAACTTAGTAAACAGACGCGGTGCGCAGGCCAAACCATTAGGTAAACATGTAAATTCAAAAAGTTGGCCATTCCAGAGAAAACGTAGGTATTTCCGATCTGTCTGGTGAATAGGAACGGTGTAGTACGCATCCCTTAAATCAACACTCGCTAGCCAACACCCTGGGGTAATTAAATCACGAGCTGTTTCTAAAGAAAACATTTTGAAATGTTTGTATTCAATGATTTCATTCAACTGAGTTAAATCTAAAATCATTCGGATTGAACCATCAGGTTTAGGAGTAGAGAAGATATTGGAAATATATTCCCCTTCAGTATGTTCAACTCTGTTGACAATGCCCTTAGACTCAAACAGTAGAACCTGGTGATCTAGCTGAGATTTTTCTAGTGAATTAAACTGATACGGAAAAGGCGCTCTCTTTTGTATAGGCAATTGTGTGAAAGGGATGTGAATGCCTTTAACAATATTCAGGACCTCTGGATTAGTGGTTAACTGTTGCCATTGATGTAAACAATTAGAAACATTCCCTGCTTGAAAAAGGCTTACTTCAGTTTGAGTTTCCTCCGTGACCATTGTAGGGTCAGGAGGCTGCACTGTTTGTGTGGAAATCTCTACTTGTTCCCTTGTTTCGGGAACTGGGGCTTGGGAACGAAATCCCTCTTGTAGCCGCGGTTGTCGTTCCAGTTTGAGGCCGGCCTGTCGCCTCGGCCCCTTCCTCGCTGGTTGAACTGGAAGGACGGTCCGCCCCTGAACGGCCTTCCTCCTCTGCGGAATCGAAAATCCGTCCTAGACTTTCTGAACCCTGCTGGGTTTTGGAAGCGACGACTCTTTGCTTCAGTGTTTTTAGCACTCTTGTAGTCGACCTCTACCTGTTTGTACAGGTAAGCTAGCTGACCCCCAAACATCTTGGATTTATCTAGCGGTTTGCTCTTGATAGGGGTAGGTCCGGAATACACGGTGTATTCCTTACCATCATGGTCCGTTACCTTGTTCGAGCGGGCAACCTCTTTTCCGGCATCTGTGGTGACCGATTTGAAAACGTTTTCAAATCTCCGATGGGTCATGTAGTTACTAGCGGCTGCTAACAAAGCTATGCCCCGGTCCATAACCCGCGCCAAAGACGAGAACTTGTTCTCTGTCTGCATCCTGTTAGCCACAGGGATAACAGACGTCAAGGCACCCAAAACTGCCTTATGGATCAGGCAGAGGGAAGTTTCATAACGACGGCGTTCGTCGGAAAGATGAATGCCGGAATCCATCTCTTTGAAAACCGAAGCAGGAATGCCCTTAACTCCTGAAATCTGCTCAGTCAACTTGTTGATGACTTCGATCGGTTTAAACGTAGTGAAATGGCTATTCACCGTTTTGCGCATCATGGTAGTGGTGCGCACTTTCTGAGCTTTCTTTTTGACAATCTTCTTGCCAGCTTTAACGCCTATTTTGGCGTAGACTCCCGCTCGTTCCGTGTCGGAATCCGACTCGGTGGAAGAAGAGTCGGACGACGAGTCTGAAGAGGAGTCCTTCTTCTTCTTCTTCTTCTTCTTTTTGGACTTTTTGGAGCGCTTAGAGTTCGCTTTCTTTGTGAACTCGTCACCAGAACTGCTCACTGGGCGGCGTTTCTTGCCCCGCGCTTTCGGTTTCGGAACCTCAGGTGCCGAAAGCGTGTCCTCTTCGTCCTCAGAAAAGTCTTCCCAATCCTCATCAGGGATTTGGGAAGGATCTGGAAAGGTCTGCGCCTGGAAAAGGCGCATCTTCTCCTCCATCATCTCCGCCATTTTCGCCTCCCACCCCACTGGTTGAGGGGCGTGATCACTGTCTTGATCCGAGGCATGAGCCCCAGGATGTGGGGACGGCGGAGCCGTAGCCGGTGGAGACGAATCGTAATCCGTCGGGGGGACACCCACCGCTGCAGCGGGCGGCTTATTCCGGCGAGTGGCCATCGGGAACTGTAACGAAACCAAAGCGTTACTAACCCGGAATCATCTCAACTACACAAGTGTAAGCCAGTAAACTGGGTTGAGGAACATGGTACAGAGAACGTGTTTTGCAACGTGTCAGTACAGGCGTGAAGCTAAATTTGCCGTAGGTGTGTGGTAACGAAACCAACCAAACGGAGGGCATCGATCGTGAGATCGGCCCCTCTCTCTGTTCCGTACACTTCTCCCACCTGTGGCTACAGCGCCAACAAGTTGGAGAAAATATTACGAAACTCGGAGGTTCGCCTTAAACCGGTCAGGGGTGTTTATAAAAAACACCCAGAAGCATCCCCAACATCATCCTCTATTAGGATCCGGGAGACTTTTCTTAGGAAATGAGCAACTCGGGTTGCCATTTCTCCCTGTCTGAAAAACAGGTGTCGATAGAACTCAGTATCGGTTTCGTTTGTGCCAGCGGCACGCAATGTTCTATCCGTAAGTTAAAAAACGTACAAAGTCCAAACAGGACTGAAGAAAGTTCTGAACTTTCATAAAAAGATGCTATAGAGCATGATAAACAAAGTTATCGAAGAAAACAGTACTTACTTTTGGATAAAAGCAGTAGTAGTAGATAAATCCTGTGGAGCAACTCACAAACGTCCTCCCGTTGTGAGTTACTTATGCTAATTGCTGGACCCGGATGTGCTTCCTTCTCCCTAGCCTACGGCTAGCCAGAGGCGGCATACCGAGGTAAAATGTATGTATGTATGTATGTATGTATGTATGTATGTATGTATGTA